>JAYKKM010000032.1:3212500-3611099 GCA_035772405.1 Chrysogorgia sp. JL179-B06 | reverse complement strand
GCTCTGTGTTCGTATAAATTGCTAATAGCTGTGGTTGGCCTAGTCAGAAACTATTGACGCATATCGAATTTGAATATAGAAATGCTGGCAGAATATGAGCTATTTTAAAAATTACAGTTGTGATCACTATGAAGCACCAATTGCAATTATTTGAAGAACCAATAAAGTGTTGGCAAGAAAATAAACTATTATTAAAATATATGACCAGTGTATGTTGTGTTCTGTTTTGCCTATTATGTTTTATTAATAAATGTTAAGGACAAAGTAATAAAGTATCACTTTCCAAAATTTCCTCTATTGTACTCTTGAGCACACGAAGGGACACTGGAGATCGCACAACGAAGGTATACCGAATACGTGAACACAATTGACAGAACGAGAGGGCGGGGCGGTAGCTCGTGGAATTGTTTGTACGTTCACCAGCCAAGGTTCACGCAAATAAAATTTGTGCAATTCGTCATACGAATTAATCGATTATGTAAACAGCCCGATGGGCTAAACTCTAATTATAACCCCTACATATTTAAAACTTAAAAACCTTTCCCTTTATGAAATACTTAATAACAAATGTCTTCGAAACTGTTCCCTTAGGAATAGCCGGAGTTGGTCTTTCCGTCATCCGTATGCTCTAAGATATCTGGTTCGAAGCGGTGTTATAGGTTCGCAGCTAGATATTATAGCAATTGAATATTACTGACGTTGAATTTGTGTGATGCCTCATCAACCACGCCGTCTTAGAAACTGACAGTTTGGTCACCTAGTAGATCAGAAATTCATAACAACTAATATTAAATAAGGCCGAATATCTTAAACATCGCATGACAAGTGGCGACACACAAAAATCAAGAGCCCGAAAACAAAACTTGCATTTAACTAGTCAGTGTGATTACTCTCTATTTATTCGTCCGGTTTGTAGTTTATAGTTTGGGTAGTATTGGGGGGGCCGGTGTCAGGTATGTTACGAGTTTCGAATCCCGTACTTCCGGGCGAGGAAGAAAAAAATGCGAGTGAACAGAACAGAGTGAAGGAGAAAATTTAGAATAAAATGCCCGTATTATATGCCTAACCATCGAAATATGAGGTTTCGTAATAAGATATTTGATTTATTGCGACTCTCTGGCATGTTTGTCATTATTTCCGTTTTCCCGTTTTGTCGCCTTGCTGTAACGCTCTAAAGGTGTCGTTTTTGTCGTTCGTGTTTTCCCTAACAAATAGTCGACCATAGTCTAAGAGATTAAGTATTTATAGTTGCACAGAATTTAAATCAATTGTTTTTTGAGTTCAAAGTTTATTTCTTCATAGATAAATTAGCCTTTATTAGGACAAAATACGTATCTCAGTCATATAATAATTAGACGTTTATTAGGCAAAATACGTCCTCAGTCCCATTTAAAGGGCAACCAGAACCATTTATTTTTCTGGAGGGGGGTGATGAAGGGGGGGATGAATTTGGGGGGGATGAATTTTTTCAAGACAAACTATTTTTTTCAGTGACGTTCTGTACTTACTTCTGCAAACTATTTTTTTTCAGCAGGCCTTTTCCGTTTGCAAACAATTGTTATGAAAACTAACAAGGGAGAGCACTCTAGTGTATATCAGGTATATCTTAGATATGTAGGATGGTATATGTCACATCTTTCATCAAGGTTTCCTGACCAAGCACAGTAAACAAGGATACAGGACCAGTGGCTTGCTACCACAGGGTCTTATCTCGGGCAGGTGGTCGCGTGATTGGAGGAATTAGAGGAGTAATACCATAGGGGCGTGTTTACAACGACGGCCAAGCCTGATATACTCGGATCGGCCTGAAACTCAGGACACGGCTCCTGAATTTTGCATTTTCGGTTTTTTGTTTCTTACACGTAGGCCCAGTCTGTGTGATGAACACTTATAGAGGCATTGGTTTTTCTGTCTACTCCAAAATTTGTCATCAATTGCCTTTACAAGCTCGTGACTAGCACGGAGAGGAGAATCATTATTTTAGATGGATTTGACACCAATACTCGAAATAACACAACGTATTCGAGTTTGAGGGGTGAAAGTGCTTCAGTTAGCGTCTAAATCTGGCAATGTGACCTGAGATTTAGGCCGGCGGTCGTAATCGCTGCTTCCGTGGGTTAAATGGAATTTCCAGTCTGGAACTAATGAAAAAAGTTGTTCTATAGTAAAAACACTAGTAAAAACATTAGCTATTAAATAGCCAATTTTTGGCATAAAAACCATATACATGTAGCATAGTAACCTTTGCAATGAATCTATAGGTTTTTGAGAAATAAATTTTAATAGTATTGTTTAAGTATGTTTAACTGCTCATTGACACTCAATGGTCTTGGACCTTTTATTTAGTGATAAAAATAACTCAATAATAAAAACAAAATGCGGAAGGTGGAGGTAAAGCACTACAAAAAATTATCAGGGGTTCGAAGCCTGCCATACTCTATGCCTACGAAGAGTACAAGGTTGTTAATAGATATGTTACCAAAAACGAGTTGGGTACTTATTTTATTACCCGCCCCGTATTTATATTCTCGCTCGTAATGAAACATTGTATTACATATTCTTGCTTATTCTCATAAAAACAATATTTAATAACAATTGTAACATTCGGATTGCTCTGCAAACATTTTATTTTTTACTTATTATGTTTGCAAACAATTTATTTGACCTTATCAGCATCTGCAAACAATTTTTTCCAATATTTTTCAACCGCCCCCCCCCCCCCCCCCCCCCCCCTCCAGAAAAATAATGGTTCGTCCCTAAAGACTTATTAACCGAGTGCGAGGTCTGTACGGTAACGTATTTGCCTGAGGTTTTCGTACAGACCGAGCGATGAAGGAGCGAGGTCTGTGCGAAAAAACCGAAGGCAAATACTTTACCGTACAGACCAAGCAAACGAGGTTAATAAGACATTTATTATATGGCTTTTCGTTCATTTTGTTCTCTGATTTAACGTTGTGTTTGTCTTCAGATGTCGCCGTTTACCTTATCTCTGAGCTTGTTGATTTCGCTTCATGTTTACACGCGTTACTGGTCGTTTGGTATTCATTTATCTTCACTTAAGATAAACAGCTTTCAAGAAAAGCAGCACTAATGTTCCAGAACGTGTTATTGTTCGAACTTTTTTCAACGAACATACTCAATCCTCATTTATTTTCATCTAAATCAACTCAGAAATTTTTCCCGCCAAAACTTACCGGTCCAGAAAAGGCGTATTTCCCTCTCACAGCGCCGGAGGGCAATACGCTTTTTTCCGGACCTCTCACGAACCAATCAGCGTGCGTCATCTTTCTTAGCCATATAATAATTAGCGTTATTAGGCAAAATACGTCACAGTCATATAACAAAGTACAGTACATTAATTAAGCACAAAAGTTATACCTGTCTATTCGTAGATTTTCTCTTCCATAGATCCCTGCAAAAAATAAAGTAATTGGTAGAAACGTATAGTAACCTAATGCAAATCCTTTGATGATCAATAGAAAGCGAGAAAAAAGCGGCTAGTAACGCAATATGGCTACATTTTAGTCAAATACAACGACTATGATGCATGTTGCGTTAAGAATTAAAGTATACAACAAACACGAATTAGTTTCAATTTTGTTACGGAGGTGATTAGATATCTCGGAACATTCAAATATAACTAGTTCTGAACTACACAAACCGAGAGGTATATTTCTCGAACAAGATTGTTGCACCCGGCAGTTCCACTCAAAAGCGGCACAATCTGTATTCGTTGAGTAATTCTGCAAAACTGTTTATTTGCCAGATAGAATATAATTGACAGAAATAATTCGTTCTCAATGAACAATGTTGGATAGCATTATAGCAATTTGAAACTAGGTCCCAAGAAAGTGCAAAGTTTTATAGAATTATGCATCGTATTAAATAACAGTAGCATAATGCATGACACAAGTTTAATGCTGTGCAGGATTTTAGATCGCTTGCTTATAAAGGTGGCAGTATTATTGATAGTTAATATACTGTTAGTTAGAAAAACAATTCTTGATCTTTATTATTTTAATCACAAGGTTGATAAAGGTGATAAGTTGGATAGAACATTATGGCAACTATGTCTATGAACAAAATTTCACTGGCTAATGCCCTGTGATTATTGGGAACAAACACAAAATCCTAAGAGAGTTACTGCTGCAAAATAAATGACAATAAACATTATAAAAGTAAATTTTTAGTATCCAGACAAGAAAGAGAACAACAGAAAATAATGCTAGTCCAGTGTTATGACAAAGCTTAATAACCTCGACTGTTTCGGTTTTTACAGAAAAATACCAAAACCTTGGCAGCTATTGCTCGGCCAACACAGCAAGATCTAGGTTAGATATTTTACCGTAAAGATTCTCACTCTTGGTCATTAAGTGGTTAGTATTAAATTTATTTTACTGTCACAGAAAAAGTCAATCAGTCAATCATCAGTGTCCCCACACCCTCGGTTAACATTGATAAGTTGGCTAATAATATAATTATTCAGGCAGTTTCAAATGCTCTTATGTCAGTTTCAATTGATATATGAGAGGATTTAATATTGTCAAATACATATATGGAAAAAGTGACTGCCCCAACTGGGAATCGAACCCTGGTCTCCGAATCAACGTTTCGGCGCTCTTACCTTTGAGCTAATGAGACACGGTCAGAACAGTCAGTGATTTTTTCCATATACATATTAAATTCCGTCGCTTTCACTTAACACCAACAGGCAGAGAGGCCTTTCTCCACATTATGGTTAGATCGATGTCTGCCTGTTGGTGTTAAGTAAAAGCGACGAATTTAAAGTGTATATGGAAAAATCACTGACTGTTCTGACTGTGTCTAATTAGCTCAAAGGTCAGAGCGCCAGGGTTCGATTTCCGGTTGGGGCAGTCACTTTTTCCATATATGTATTTGACAATATGTATATGTATATGTATATATATATATATATATATGTATATGTGTATATGTGTATATGTATATATATATATGTATATATATATGTATATATATATGTATGTATGTATGTATATATATATATGTATGTATATATATATATGTATATATGTATATATGCATATATACATACATATGTACATATATATATATACATACATATATACATATACATATATACATATATATATATATACATATATATATACATATATACATATATATATACATATACATATATTATACATATATACATATATACATATATATATACATATACATATACATATATACATATACATATATACATATATTATACATATATTATACATATATTATACATATATACATATATACATATATACATATATACATATATATATATATATATATATATATATATATATATATATATATATATATATATATATATATATATATATATATATATATATATTTTCGCTTACCTCAAAACTGGTCTGCTACAACTTGTTTCATCTGTAAAAGAATCTTCAGGCAGTGACAATATCGAAAGGGATGACCGCTTATTTATAGGCTTTCTGCCGGAAAGTGGGGGCGTATGTGGGGGACAAAGCATGAGGTCATGGCTTTGTTTGCGTTGATTACGCGAAATTTATTACGATGACGACACTGTGAAATTATTTCCGCTCTTTTGTTGAGTAAACTATTCTTATTTTTTTCTTTTAAAATACAAAATTTTTCTTCTAAACATAAATTGCATCGTTTTGATCCTCCTGTGTACGAAATAGAATGTTTTAGAATTTGCCAATTAATACTGAAATCTTTATTGTTTTCTTTCAATGTCCAAATATATTTCGAAAGTTCGGTGTCATTTTCATGCTTTTTATGTTGAAAAGATTTAGTGTGGTTGGCCAATCGCTCTTTGAATGTGGTTGCAGTCATACCAATGTAGTGTTTTATTTCGTTTGTGGTGTTTACTGTCACTGTTGCTTTGTATACTATGTCTCTAGTCATGCATTGTTCTTGAAGCGGGCAAATGGTGTTCTCTCTACAACTACAATTAGTAGCGTCCCTATCCTGCGGTTTGATGTTCCTAGCTATGCGTGCATTGTGCTTAGTGATTATTGACTTAACATTGTTCATGCAGCTGTAACTTACTTTAACTGTATTTCTGTTAAAAATCTTATGGAGCTTGTGGTGCGGAGGGAAATGTTTGTCAATTAGGCTAAGGAAATTACGTCCTATGTTAGTGCTGACACTCTTGCTAAATGGTGGGTTGAACCAAATGATATTGCGTTGCCTATTCCTACGTGGTCGTTGCGGTGTATCATGAGTGTAGCTAAGTTCATGATTAAAGTTGCTGTGCCTAAGCGCGTTCTGATATAAGGGTGCAGATTCCTGAAAAGTTTGCTCATCTGACGAAAGGAGTTTAATGCGTTTGTTAATTGATGCAGGTATAGTTGCCTTGTTATGCTTGGTGGATGGTTAGAGTGCATATTTATGTATAGCGGATCGTCATTGGGCTTCCTATAGTTTCCATTGTTAAGGTCGAAAGTTACATCTAAAAAGTTTACTATACGTAAATTTGATTCGGCGGTGATTGTTAGGTCAAATTGCTCGAAAATTTTGTGGAGATCTTTTCTTGTTTTGTCTGCTAAACGTGCTGATTTACTTTTTATGATAGCCAAACCGTCATCTCTATATAGGCCGATGCTTTCTTTGCCAAATTTCTTACTTAGGTGGTTTAAAATGAAAAGGCCTACGAGCTCACAAATTTCCGCGCCGTCGAAACTGCCCATGGTAACGTCGAACAAACTCTTGCTATCTTTTTTTATCCATGAAATTCCGCTGTTGAAAAGGAGAGATTTTCTAGCGTGTTTTATTATTGAAATGTTGTTTTGAGGTATAGTAGCCAAATTTGAAGCCCAGGACAGAGCTTGGTCCAATAGTTTTTCAGAAATAGATGGATAGAAATCGACATAGTAAACTTTTTTACGTATAGTAAACTTTTTAGATGTAACTTTCGACCTTAACAATGGAAACTATAGGCCCTATAGGAAGCCCAATGACGATCCGCTATACATAAATATGCACTCTAACCATCCACCAAGCATAACAAGGCAACTACCTGCATCAATTAACAAACGCATTAAACTCCTTTCGTCAGATGAGCAAACTTTTCAGGAATCTGCACCCTTATATCAGAACGCGCTTAGGCACAGCAACTTTAATCATGAACTTAGCTACACTCATGATACACCGCAACGACCACGTAGGAATAGGCAAACGCAATATCATTTGGTTCAACCCACCATTTAGCAAGAGTGTCAGCACTAACATAGGACGTAATTTCCTTAGCCTAATTGACAAACATTTCCCTCCGCACCACAAGCTCCATAAGATTTTTAACAGAAATACAGTTAAAGTAAGTTACAGCTGCATGAACAATGTTAAGTCAATAATCACTAAGCACAATGCACGCATAGCTAGGAACATCAAACCGCAGGATAGGGACGCTACTAATTGCAGTTGTAGAGAGAACACCATTTGCCCGCTTCAAGAACAATGCATGACTAGAGACATAGTATACAAAGCAACAGTGACAGTAAACACCACAAACGAAATAAAACACTACATTGGTATGACTGCAACCACATTCAAAGAGCGATTGGCCAACCACACTAAATCTTTTCAACATAAAAAGCATGAAAATGACACCGAACTTTCGAAATATATTTGGACATTGAAAGAAAACAATAAAGATTTCAGTATTAATTGGCAAATTCTAAAACATTCTATTTCGTACACAGGAGGATCAAAACGATGCAATTTATGTTTAGAAGAAAAATTTTGTATTTTAAAAGAAAAAAATAAGAATAGTTTACTCAACAAAAGAGCGGAAATAATTTCAGTGTCGTCATCGTAATAAATTTCGCGTAATCAACGCAAACAAAGCCATGACCTCATGCTTTGTCCCCCACATACGCCCCCACTTTCCGGCAGAAAGCCTATAAATAAGCGGTCATCCCTTTCGATATTGTCACTGCCTGAAGATTCTTTTACAGATGAAACAAGTTGTAGCAGACCAGTTTTGAGGTAAGCGAAAATCTATTTGCTCTAACTATATGTTGTTGAGCACTCTTTGCATTTCGTAGACCAAAACCTACACGTATATATATATATATATATATATATATATATATATATATATATATATATATATATATATATATATATACATATTATATATATATATATATATATATATATATATATATATATATATATATATATATATATATATATATATATATATATATATATATATATATATATATATATATATATATATATATATATATATATATATATATATATATATATATATATATATATATATATATATATATATATATATATATATATATATATATATATATATATATATATATAGAGATATATATATATATATATATATATATATATATATATATATATATATATATATATATTATATCAGCTATCGATTGACCAGGCGGGAATCGTAATCTTAGGATAAATATCAAAGTATATATTGTATATATAGAGGATTATTATATTATTATATATTATATTATTATATATTATATATATAGAGTTTCAACAACAGAAATGAATCAATCGGTCAAATCGTACTCATATTAATGCTGAACAGCTCAATTAATACCCAAAACATATCTACATGTATTTCTACTAGCCCAACAATATACAATAAAAATTTCAAATAATCAAATGCTGATACAATTAACACGAAGTAAATACCGACACTACAGAACGTAAGTACAGGGTTCGTGCTGGTATTGAAAAGTTAAATTCAAGGAGTATTTAAGTAGTTTTTAAGGAGTCAAATAGCATGATTTCAAGGAGTATTTGGGGTGTTCTGAACAACGAAAAATAACAAAATGGCGGGAAAACCGAGCCCGCAATTTATTGACCAGTGTAGCTCCCTAACCTACTTGATGTAACATTTTACAAGTTGTCAGTTTCTCGAGTTTATAGCATGACTTACCGGTAATGATGAGTGATGACAAGTAAGAAAATTTTAAACTATGGATTTAAAGATTTTACTTTTATATAACGAAAATATATTATAAAGTTATGTTTGATAAAAATTCAAGGAGTTTCTAAAAAACTGTAAATTTCAAGGGCTTTTCAAGCGCCCTTGAAAGTCAGACATTAATTCAAGTAGTATTCAAGGAGTTCAAGGAGTAGCACGAACCCTGTAAGTAATACGCTTTACAAAAGTGCAGGTCGAGTCTAATTTCTAACAAAATACAGTAATCTAGCAGGTTATCCAACGCTGCGCTTACCTGACAGATTGAATCATGCACAACGTGACAGAAATATCCTGAATGTCAGACCTTTATTTTATACCAGGCTCGTCTACCAATCATTTATCCTACACCATATTTAATACTATAAGTCCACAAAATCCCGGTTTCGAGACGAAATATATCGCTCGCTCCTTGGGTCCGACATGTTTTGTTGTTTCGATATTATCAAAACTCAAGCTCGCGCGTGCGCAGTAGCATGTTAACATAAAAACCCGGGGGACACATCGTATATTCGAGACATATTATGAACTATTCAAGATATCGAAATATAACTGGCATTACAATTTTACACGTAAAAAACCCATCGATAACTCACTCAACGGTCTCATTGTCCAGGAACTTCACATTCACTTTTCCACACACAAAAGTAAATTGAAGTACAAAATACCACGAAATAATAAGGTTGCCAATTTCGTGGCCCCAAAAATGGTATTTAAAAATACGTATTACGTATTTAAAAATACGTAAAAATATCGACAGGTAAAAATTTGATCGTATACCACTTTAAGTTTTCATTTGTGCACACACGTTTGTAAAAAATATCACACGTGCACACACATTGGTTAAAAAGGAAGAAAAATGAATAAAAAATCAAATATGTAACTAACCTGAGCGATAAATCTGTACACAAACACAGGTTTGTTTTGGCCAAAACGGTAAGAACGAAAGATTGACTGGACGTCATGCGATGGATTCCATGAGATGTCAAATACGATAACCCGACTGGCACCGATCAAATTAATGCCAAGTCCACCAGCTTTCGTGGAGATAAGGAAAAGTCGAGCTCTGCAAGAAATAGTATGGCAGATTATCTGTCTTAGTTAGCTTAATTAGCTTCCTATTGAAAAAGCATTCTGATAGATAACTAAGCTTCTGCGAGTTAAGACCATTTTTGTTGTAAATTGTTCTAGCCGAGTATCGCAAAGCCTTGGTACCAGAGCAAAGATTAAGATTACTGGTAAAGACAGATTAATGACAAATGTATTAGTGTTTTATAATACATTGTAAATAAGTTTCTTATTGTAATCACATTGTAAATAAGTGTAATATTTTTGTTTGGCAGTCCGCCTTCCAGTTATATATGGAATTCGGTGGAACACTTTCAGGACAAGCTCTCGCTGCTAGTTTCATAGAGGTCTCCTTAGACTTGTTTTGATGTATAATAAAGAGTAAATGACCTGGACCAACTATAGCTACATGTACTGTATGACATACATGTATTAACTTGTTATTACTAAGAATGATTATAAATCAATGCTTTTCAAATTTGACAATTTAAGTTTTACGTACGCTTTATTTTCTTCATCGTTGAATATATCTGACCATCGCTTTCTCATCTGGACACTCGTACTGCCATCCATGCGAAAATAGTCACATCCTCGACACCAGTCCACCTTATTTCCTCCAATTTGTCCACCGCCCAAAGCCTTCTCAATTAAGTTAAGCGATACCAAACTGTGGCTGAAAACAAGAACTTTTTCATCTAAAGCAGAAGCGTCAGCAAGTATTTCCAAAAGTAGAACAAGCTTGCTTCCTAACTCGATGTTTGTTTCATCTTCGTCTTTCAAAAACTTATCATACCACTCTTCTTCCGCGATTGCCTCCTCTTTGAATTCCTGTCCCGAACGCAATGTACCCGCGTTAGATGAATCAATATTCTTTTCTGATTCATGATTAATAGCTTCATCAGCTACAGCAGGCTTTTCGTCAGTTATATCGTCACCAACAACAATCGCATTCGAAGTACACGGCTGATCTGGATCCACTTTTATTCTCGTAGAATCCTTTGTGGTACACGAAAGACTTTCTTGTGCATCTTCTTTATTAGAATCGTCGTTCTTTGAAGATGTTGATGATGAGCTCGAAACACTCCCTCGACGACCTAAAATTGGTAATTGATGTTAGTACTAGAAATACGTCCAAGCAACAACCCCCTCGACCGCTTAGTGTTTGAAGCTTTTAGTGAGGTGCTCAATTGTGTACTTGAAAATAGATAATAAACCCATTCTTTTGCCAACCTGAATAAGTGTACTGCCGAAATAGTATGTACAATAGTAGGTCTAATGTTTTCGAGCACTGAAGGCCCTTTCGAGCATAGGCCCGTTCGAGCAAAAGGCCTACGTTTCCTTAGACCTTCTACATACTATTTGTAAAACTTGGTGGAAGAGTTCTATTGATTTTCAAATATTTTCATCAGACTGAGCCTTTTTAAAATTTACATACGATGAAATGGCAAAAGCCCATGCAACAAAATGTGATATTGCCTATTATCCCAACCGAACATGTTATGGGTGCAACTTCATAGTATTTCACACAAGCAATTTATTTATTATGCTTCGCCAACTCTATAGTACATAATGAAAGTGGCAGGGTTACCGCAACAGCGTAGATACTCAAAGTGTTCCATGTGCTGCGAAACATGTAAAATTACATTCATGCATGCATCAACAAGCAAATTCAAAAAGTTACCGTTATCTTCACTACCATCCGACGTCCATGACATCTCCTCACTAGATACTGCACTCTCTTCTTCTTCTCCACTCTCGACAACAAAGTCTGCCATGCTGTCATCTGTGTCAATAAAACCTCTCGATATGACGAGCAGTCTCGATCCTAAGACACCATGGGTGAGTCCAAATACGCATGAGCGCCTGGTAATCCGAAAACAAAGATCCACCTGAAACAAGGTGAAAAGTCTTAAAAACATGATCATAATGGGTTCTTATTTATTGATTGTGGCCAAAGAAACTACACTGTACTGACATGTAAGTAATTGGCATTATGAAAGTGATCTAAATTATTTTAAATTCTAAAGAAAAATTAACAATAGTGGATATTCATCATTTCATCCTGTATCGATAGAATGTCGCTAAATATAGTTTAATTAACACTGAAAAATATTACACAAATAAACACTGAACTGGACAATAATAAATGAAAAGAATAAGTCTCAAAATATTTATTTAGAATGATCAAGGCACGATTCCAAATGAAACATGCAAGGTGGAGAAATCAATGGGAAGGATACTTTGCGAGTGTGGAAATTTTCTAAGACCCAACAGAGACCAGTTGCGAAAAATGCAACTCCACGGCCTTCGGTGAGAATTAAACTCACGCCTCCGCGAATCTAGTGCGGCGCTCTGACAACTTAGCCACGTAGGCCGTCGCTGGGAGCGAGTCGCAAATCCTGCTTTGTTTACGAAACTGGGGGATGCGGAGTTGGATTAGTTTTTTTGGGTCTTAATTTTTCATTTTTGTTTCGTGAAATACAGTAAACACCCGCGTAGAAGAACCACCATTTTTTAAGTTAGCCTAAAAAGGTTCTTATATAAGTGGTATTTTAGGCTATTAGGTTCTTAAATAGGTTCTTATTTTTCTCGAGGAAAGGGTGCTTGCAGCTGTTGTTGCTCAAAATGGGTGTGGCCCATGACAATGTTATTATACAATGACAATGTTATTTAATGCTGGATAATGAAACATTTTAACCCTTTACACTCCTGCAGGACTGGAACTATAACACACATGTATTCACAGTTCACAGTATGGTAGTATGTATTGAGTAAACAATCAATCATTAAAAATACCTACTTGTTAGCATTGCATTAAAATTGTTATTGTTGTTGATGCTGGCATGACAATTTTTAGGCTAAAAAGGTTCTTATAAAATGGGGGTCTAAAAGGCAAATTTTAGCCTAAACTGGCTAAAGGTTCTTATACGCGGGTGTTTACTGTATGCTCCATCCCCCATGGACTTAAACATTTCATTTTAGCACTGCAAACTCTAAAACGTAACGGTATGTACACAAATTATCCATCGGATACGACGTTTTTTGACAAAATATTGAATCATGTGTAAATCGATGTTACGTGCAACAAATCGATGTTTGTGAGCAATAAATAGATACCCAAGGCCGTCCATCAATGTTCCGTGCCATATGGTACATAATTAATTTAATAAACGTATAATATAATAAAGTAAAGCGCTTTGCGCACGGTATAGCGGACGTAAGTCAAAGGTCTGTAACGTCGATGACAGTTGAAGATTTTGTTAAAACTGTTCTCAATGCAGTTGTAAACTTGCAGTCCGGTTCACAAGACGGGCAAAATATTGTATCATTACTAACCCTGGTCCGTTCACATCTGTTGAGAATGAAGTTAATGTAAGAATTCAGATTCCCAGACGAGCGAGAGGACGTTTTACTAGTGCAAACAACATTTAACACGAGACAAAATTACAGCATGAAAGACCAGCTAGAAGACGACTCCGACGAGTACCCGAGAGAAAAACTCATCGAAAACCGTCGTTCCGGATTATGTGTTCAAGTACGAGTGTTCATTGTCAAGAAGCACGAGGTTGCAGTGTTGGGCTGGTTAAATAAAACAGATGTCTCTCAACTTCTACAACTTAAGTAATGTATTGCATGTGTATATCATACTGTATACAGTTGTATTTTTACATGACGGAGAGTTAACAAAGTAAAATGTTAATAAGGATCTCAACAGAGAATCTGTGTTAACCAGTCACAACAAGAGGGATTCTGCAGCTGGAAATATCTTTGTGTCAGACGATGAAGAAATTGAAACCATTTCTGGAAAATAAATCTAGCAGTGGGAGAGTTTCTGCGTCTGAGGGGAGCCTGGCGAGTTGCATGTTCGAGGTTAGTTATGGTAAAGATTGTCTTTGGTTAGAGGCACCTAACTTCTAATAATATCAATGGTTAACGAGGGGTTATAATAATGGGGACCTCCTATATTATTTTATGTGTATCTACAGTACATCCTTTTACTCTATGTATATTTACATGATAGGTAGATTTTATAGGTAGATTTCATAAAAGACATTTCTCCAATACCATAATTATTTTGTTGTCACAGCTGTTGACCGTTTACAAGGTATATTTCCTACTGTATAACATACCACAACTGAGACATACTGTATACATGCAGTATATGTACTTGTTCAGCTGTCAGATGAAGCCAACAGTGATACCCAAATCAGGCAAAACGAATACAAAAAATGTAAATTTACACATTTAATTAACATAGTTTGGTTCATTTACTTAGACCATTACTACATGTTATAACATTTTTATTTTTTATATTTATGTTGAAGTGTCAAGATTTTACTTTGTCTCATTGTTGTGTTATCCATTTATTGCATATAACATCGTTATAAGCACTAGATAATAAGCACGAAAAATATTCAAAATTTCCTTTTTCTTTGGATTCCATTTCCTTACATTCCTTTTCCTTACAGTCTATTTCCCCGCATTAAATTTCTTTCTTTCTAGACTGTTTGGTAACACGTGACAAGAACAAACTAAAGACTAGTGTTTACAACACACACTGATAGACTAATGTATGAATCATCCCTCAAGACTTTGATAAAATGAGCACAACTTATTTGCGATTCACCCGAACTTACGCAACGAAAACGAGTATTTTCGGCGCATGTTTCGCCAAAACAACTACCATACTAACTTTATTGAACGGAACAACCACAAAAACAATGAAACCAACGAGACCGACAGTACGGTAACCGTGACACCAGCAACAATACCATGCGATAAAGAAACAATTGCACGTATTTTACAATATTACAACACGTGTAACCACAAACCTACGACTACTTTGCGACATACTTACTAATGTGAAAGACAAAGAACAGCGTCACGAAAGACAGGGTGCAATTCACAAGATCAAATGCGCCGATGGCCAAAACACTTATATTGTTGAGAAACTGATATTATATTAGAAAACTTTATATTATGTTACGAACTAGATATGAGTCACGTGATTTTAGTTGTAGATCACATGGGACAAACCGGACAGGTTATTGATTCTGGGTATATTATAGGTAATATTTGGCATTTCACTCGATCAAACTACATGTCGAAAGGATTTATGGTGAAGGAAAATTTCGAGTGTTGGAATACATACATTTTAAGACCAAACCGGGACCAGTTGCGAAAAATGCAACTTCAATCAAGGCCTTCCGGCTGGAATTGAACCCGCGACCCTGCGATGCTAGTGCAGTGCTCTGACCACTGAGCTACGGAAGCCGTTGCCGAGAGCCTAGTCACGAGTTCTGTATATATGGTGGTGGTAATGCCGGGATAAGAGGTTATTGATTGATTGATATGTACAAGATCGTACGTTTTTAAGAGAGTACTATGTATGTCAGTATTATATGGTTTAGATTAGTCAAATAAATATTACATGGTCCTTCGAGAGCGGATAAAAGATTGAGAAGATGTCCTCCATTGCGAAGAGAAAGAAAATACGACAAGGTCGAAGAGCGAGCACGCCAAATTACCGAAACTGGTATTGGAAACATTTTCTGGAGAACCGAGTCAATGGCTGTCTTTCTCGAACAGCTACACAAAAGCGCCATTCACGAAAACGAAGAGTTGTCAGATGTTGACAAGTTTAATTACTTGAAGGTCTACTGAAAGGTTCAGCAGCGTCGACGATCGCAGGATTACCACTTTCGAAAGAAAACTACGCCGCAGCCCTCGAATTACTTGAACATCGATTTGGAAACAAACAAGTGATTATTAGCAGCCATATGGACAGTTTGCTAAAAATAAAATCGTTGAACTCGTTAACCGACGTAGTGAAGCTTCGGCAGATGTACGACAAAATTGAAACCCATGTGAGAGGTTTACAAGCGCTCAAAGTTCCTACGGAGTCGTACGGCAGTCTTTTAATACCTGTACTGATGAAAAAATTCCAGAAGACATTCGAATTTTAGTGGGAAAACAAATTAAAGCTAGACGGTGAATGGAATCTTAACGAGCTACTTCGCCTTTAGCCTGCGAACGCAGCCGCCTGTTTCCGCCCTCCCGCGGAAAAGAGCGTCTGCGAACCCGAGCCAAGATTCGATTTCCGTGACGCAATGTCTTTTTATCTTACCTCATAAAAAAACCAGAACGCGCAGAATTTGTGCGAGATAAACACGCGACGCGTTGTTCTGTGACAATATGGAGAAACGCATTTATCATTGTGTGTAGAGCTTTTAAACATTGATGTTAAACAAACATCAGGAGGATGCTATAAGATATATTGTCGAAGGGAAAAAGGATCTATTTGTAAATTTGCCTACTGGGTTTGGCAAGTCTTTGATATTTCAAGCCTTGCCACTCGTGTTTCGTTCACTATCCAGTGAACACACTCAGAAGCACATCATCATCGTTGTTTCTCCATTCACCAGCCTTATGAAAGATCAAGTCACACGGCTTAATTCCCTCGGAATTAGTGCCGTATCATTAAACGACATGCTAGAGGTTCAATTGAAAGCAATGCAAAATGGAGAGTTTTCGATCGTTTTTGGATCACCAGAGCTGTGGTTGAGCGATGAAACATGGCGGAAAATGGTTAGCAGTGACATTTATAAGAAGGCCGTGAGAGCTGTGGCATGCAGTAGATGAAGCCCACGTTATTTGCCACTGGTACGTCTCAATGTTTTTAATAGTATTGGTTTATGATTGAAGAGATTTTCTTTGATGTACGATAGTCAATAAAACGCAGTAGTTAACAGACTACAGTAAATAGGATATTAACTTTGCATGCTATAAAATGTAAATTTCTCTTAAACTACTCATAGATTAATCTAGTCGTAGATCTATAACTAGTCTCCCATAAGATATATCCATTTGACCATTTCCACTCAATTATATCAGTAAAACACCAAAATATTATGTGGCAATTATTTTCTATATTTTAATACTGGGGGCAATAATATGGTATATACTTCATGGTAACACTAGACCGGGTTTCCATCTGTTTTTTATACCCCTAACCGTAACCCTAATCCTAACCCTAACCATAACCCTAATAATAACCGTAAAATATGGTGGGAGACTATATGTATTGTTACCATGAAGTATATCCCAATAATATGGTTCAATTTTCTATATTTTAATAACTGCATAATATTGCTAGTATCCCATTTTACCTTGGTATGCAGATATAGACCTAAAAATAGCTTTCATGAACGTACACGCCATTCATGTGCGAGTTGCGTTGCTTGAGGAGGATTGACCCAGCCACTGCTACATTAGGAAAACAATCAGTATTATTTTCCTTCTTTGTCTTTGAAGAAGCAATCGTCATAAAAAACGCATAGAAAAGAGGGGCTCTCTCTTTTTTCCACTCGAGGAATAATCTTTCGAACAACAAAAAACTGATCTTGGAGCGTCGCCAGATAATAAAGAACAAAGTACCGGAAGTCAGCGAAGCGAAGTCAAAAGCTGTACACGCGACTTATGTGAGGACAAGAAACTTTGTTTTACTACAAACAGCGCAAGCTTACAACGGAAGAAAAGAGCCAACATAGGGAGTTCGTGTTCGAGTGATCTTTGATTTGGGAAGTCAAAAACGTTTCATCAAAGCAAGCGCTCGTGAAACACCTTCGGAAAAGGTAAAACTGATCGTGGAGAAACATGTCACAGAGTTGAATTTACCGTAGGAGATGTTGGTGGAAACTCTTCGACAAAAATACAAGCCTACAGTGTACGCTGTTCCTGATATTTGCGCGCCCATTAACAGCCAAGAAATTGATCAAGCGAGACGTTGTTCTCACCTAAAAGAAATTGACTTGGCCGACAGCAACCATGGCAACGGAGAAATGGAAATCGATTTATTAATTGGGCTGACTACGCCTGGTCCTTTTTCTATGGTGAAGGCTAAAAGGGATGACTCAAAAGGACCTTTACATTTTTTAGAACTACTAATCCTAACCCTAATCTCAATGTTAATCCTAATCCTAACCATAACCTTGATCCTAACCTTAAACCTAGCCCTAACCGTAGCTATCCATAACCTAACGAAATATAAAAGCCAGAAAAAAACAGAAAGGTCCTTTTGAGTCATCCCTTTTAGCCTTCCCCTTTTTCTATGGAGAAGTATTAAGAGAAACTGAAGATGGTTCAGTGGCTAGTAAAACCAGTTTAGCCTGGGTACTTTCTGGTCCTATTTCTGGAGAAAAGAAGAAGCTGTCCAATGTTTCCTTTGTGTCAGCGCATGTCCTGAAGATTGCTGAATGCCAAGACAAGAGCCCACCTGAACCAGAGGAAATGTTGCACCGATTATGGGATCTTGAATCTATTGGGATAAGAGAGAAGGAAACTGTTCATGAATAATTTCTGAAGAATGTCACCTTTGAAAATAAAAGGTACTCTGTTAGTTTGCCACTAAAGGAGAAACATGAACTTTTGCCTGATAACTATGATTTGAGTTTAGCAAGATTGAATGCCTTGGTTAAACGTCTCCGTAAAGAACCTCCAGTCTTTGAAGAGTATAACAAGATAATAGAAGAGCAGCTTCGCCAAGGAATCGTTGAAAGAGTAGAAGAACTAGAAGAGCAACCAATTGGTCAAACTCACTATCTTCCCCATCAAGCTATAATCAGAAAAGAAGCATTAACGACAAAGATGAGAGTGGTCTTCGATGCCAGTTCCAAGGTACCAAATCACCCACACTGGTCCATCCTTAACACCAGGGATTCTCGAGATTTTGCTACGTTTCAGAGGGCACAAAGTGGGACTAGTTGCTGACATTGAAAAGGCTTTTTTAAATATAGCTGTGGAGGAGAAGCACCGAGACCTGATGCGTTTCTTATGGCTGGATGACATAAACAAAGAAGACCCCAACTTAGTCATCTATCGATTTGCCCGAGTCATATTTGGAATGAACTGTTCCCCATTTCTTCTTAATGCCACATTAAAACACCACGTTTCACAATATTGTGAAGACGTTTCATACAACGCTGACAGTTTATTAGCAGCTCTCTATGTGGATGACTGGACATCTGGAGCAGAAGATGAAAGCAAAGCATATGAACTATACCGTAAGACGAATGAATGCTTTTCTGCTAGGAATTTTCACTTAAGAAAATGGGCATCAAACAGCAAAGCAGTCATCGACATGATCACACAAGACCGAGTGGAAAGAGAATTAACAGAAAGGGTTAATATCATATCCAACGATGAAGATTCTTTTGCCAAAACCATGGTAGGTGGATTGGATGAAATAGAACTAACCAAGGAACATAAGGTACTAGGACTGAATTGGAACCTTGAACATGACATGCTTATCATGAAGTTTGAACCGACAAAGCGAAATGTTCTAAAGATCGCAGCCTCATTATTCGACCCATTGGGCCTGATATCTCCAGTAATGGTAACATTGCGAATGCTGTTACAAGATTTATATGCAAAGAAGTACAAGTGGGACAGCCCTATTTCAGAGGACGGAACCCATCTCCTTCAGAAATGGCTAAAAGATGCAGAGAAAGTTGATCATATTGCAGTTAGACTCTACTACTTTCCAACCATCAAGAAGGTGAAATCGGCTTCACTCCATGGATTTGGAGATGCATCAAAAATGGTTATGAAACAAGTCTTGTGGCTTCGAAGAGTAGAGTTACACCATTGACACCTATGACTATACCAAGACTTGAACTGATCGCAGCACTCATCCTAGCACGTTTAATTTCCTCAGTCAAAGAAGCATTGAACCCAGTTATCAGTATTGAAAAGATCTACTGTTGGACAGATAGTATTACTACTAGATCCAATCGAGTAGAGTACAAGCAATTTGTTCAGAACAGAATTGATGAGATCCTGAAACTCACAGATGCAAGCAACTGGCAACATTGTGCAGGCATTGAAAACCCAGCTAGAATTATCCTTCCGAAGAATGTGCCAAAGAGTTACGTGTCAAAGCAAGAGCAGCAACTACAACAACAGCAAACCTGGTGCAAGGAACCACACTGGTTAAGAAGACTACATTGTCCAAAATCATTGACTGTACCAAGTTTGGTGACCTGACAAGACTCCTAAGAGTAAGTGCGCTCCTGCTGAAGTTTTGTTAAGGACTGGGGCATAGCCTAGTCGAGTAAAATCACGCCACCGGAAATAGCGCATATAATCTAGTTCAGTAAAATCACGCCACCGGAAGTGCTCGGCGTAAACAGACCGAAAACAATATATTACTGTGAGCGCGACTCTGCGAAGACTTTGTGATTTAATACTGTGTGAATGTGATTAAATATCTACAAACTGTGAAACTGTGAATTGTTGTGAATACACTTCTTTGGGAGGCAAGGAGATTCAGAACAGTTTATCAAGAACCTCAAATCAAGAGTGAAGAAAACTACGAACTTCAACGAATAAAGTTCTTACTGCAGAAGAAATAAAAGATGCGAGAAATTATTGGATTCAAGAGAGCCAGAGGAAGCTAGAACAACAACCGAACTATCACAACTTGAAGCGACAGTTTGGTATATATATATATGGATGAAGAACACATCCTGAGGTGTGCAGGGAGATTGGGTAATTATTCACTGACACAAGAAACACGATACCCGATAATCATGCCAAGGAACCACACATTGTCAAGATTGATGGTTCAAGCGTGCCACAAGAGAGTCCATCATAGAGGTCTAAAGGAAACACTGTCAGAACTTAGAAGTGTTTACTGGATACCAAAAGGCCGAAAGTTTGTCAAAGCGATCATACATCAATGTGTTACCTGCAAGAGAATTCAAGGTATGGCATTCCAACCACCAAAACCAGCACAACTACCAGAAGAAAGAGCATCTGAAGCAGCTGCATTTACCCATTTACGTGAAAAAGAAGATTGGATCCGAAAAGGAGATGAAAAATGCATACATATGTTTGTTCACATGTGCAACATCGAGAGCAATGCACTTGGAACTAACACCAGATCTCTCAACTGAAGCATTAATTAGATGTCTACGAAGATTTGTTGCACGACGCGGCACACCAACCTCGATAACATCGGACAATGCAAAAATCTTTAAACGAGCAAACAAAGAATTGGTAAAATTATTTAAGGAGCAGGAAATGCAAGAATTCGCAGGAAACCTAGGAATCAAATGGAAGTTCATCCTGGGAAAGCCCCTTGGTGGGGTGGATATTATGAACGAATGGTTAAACTTGTGAAACAAAGTCTACGCAAGATCCTGGGCAAGGCACAACTGACGTATGAAGAACTCATGACTGTTATCACTGAAGTTGAAGGAGTTTTAAACTCACGACCCATCACCTATGTTTATTCAGAAATTTATGAAGAATCACTGACACCCTCTCACTCGGTCATCGGAAGACGCCTGGCGACAATACCAACGGAAAGAGAATTGAGTGATAATGAAGACACTAGTACGAACCTCCAAAGAAGATCGAGATACCTCAGCAAATTATTGGAACATTTCTGGAAGAGATGGTCCAGAGAATATTTGGTGGATTTAAGGGAATTTCACAACTGCAAATCAACTGGTTCAACGAAGAAAGTTCAGAAGGGAGACGTTGTGTTGATTAAAGATGATGGATTAGTAAGATCCAAATGGAGACTTGGAAAGGTCATCTGATACCAAGCAGAGATGGAGAAGTAAGAGGCGTTTCACTGAGAGCTATCACGAAGAAGGGAAGACCGACAAATTTACGACGACCTATTCAGAAACTATTTCCACTGGAAGTGAACGCAGGAGACACAAATCCAACTTGACGACAGGAAGACCCAAACATATCTTCTACCAGACCGCGAAAAATGTTTGCGAAAAATGCTGCGAAAAATGCAACTTCAAGGCCTTCCGGCTTAAATTGAACCCGCGACCCAGCGATGCTAGTGCAGTGCTCTGACCACTGAGCTACGGAAGCCGTTACCGAGTAATACATGTAGTTTGATCGAGTGAAATGCCAAATATTACTTGTAATAAACAAGAAATCTTATCCCGGCATTACCACCACTATATATACAGAACTCGTGACTAGGCTCTGGGCAACGGCTTCCGTAGCTCAGTGGTCAGAGCACTGCACTAGCATCGCAGGGTTCAATTCCAGGCGGAAGGCCTTTAAGTTGCATTGTTCGCAACTGGTCCCGGTTTGGTCTTAAAATGTATATATTCCAACACTCGAAATTTTCCTTCACCATAAATCCTTTCAACATGTAGTTTGATCGAGTGAAATGCCAAATATTACTTATATATATATATATATATGTATGTATGTATATGTACTGTATGTATGTGTGTATGTATGTATGTGTATGAGGCAAACCTGACAAGCACGCTTTACTGTACTGAACTCTGAAGATGACCGCTGCTGAGGCCGTCGACACGTCAGTCACCAACAATAGTCTTTCTCAAGACTACAACAACCTGGACGATCAACTTCACACTACTAATATCTTAATATTTACCATTACCTTTTACCAACCCGCCATCATTGGTGAGAAATGTTTCCAGATAATACTTGTACATTTCCTGTTGCTTTTCTGATAATCTGATCTTGATCACATATTCAAATTTAGGAGGTAAAAACTGGGCGATGTCAGCGTAATCCTTCCTCTATTCAAAGGGAAAATGGCGGTAAATAATTAATAAGAAAAGTGATCTAGAGAAGTGATGGAATTCATCATGCGGTGCACCAAAGCTGAAGATTTCAATGGTAACGAAAATTTCCAATGAACTTCCAGCTACATTCAGAACAGCGAAGCGCACAGTTACTATTTATAGACCAAAACTCAGACAAACAAACCAATTTGAATCTCAAAGGATTCCTAAATAGCCATTTCCTATTGTTGGGAATGCAAGAATAAATACTTAGACTCGGACAAACATGAATACTGACGGCGGAATCTGTGCACTTCGCTATTAATGCTAATATAAAAACGTTTTGAGCTCACTTAGAACTCTTTTAGCTGATAGAGATGAAGAACGAGTCGAGAAAAGGATTAATTAGGACGATATACTTCCAAGCATTTACGACATTATATGTGTGAATATATTGTATTATTATATAGATATCGATGAAATATATATGTAGATATCGATGAAATATATATTTCTAAAATTCATTAATAATTCATGAGATAATCGTCCCATGAAATCCATCGAGTTTGTCGCTGTATAAGCCAATTTTCGCCCATTAATCGGCACTTTTCGCTTGTTAAAAACCTTGAAATATATCTATACCTCACCATAATAGAACAACGTGTATACGCTACGGTCTCTGATATTTTAACAAATTATTACCACAAAATACCGCTTCTTTCACAGCGACAGACATTCCAAAACAATCTTCCTTAAACTAGCTATAAGCTAGATACGAAATTCTCTGTTGCTATCTCAGGTTCTAACAATTCGCTTCATTAAATTACTACCCAGCAGCAATAACCAACGTGCATTTATCTGTCGAATATAGTCTTAAATAACAATATTTCAAGCTCTCTTTGTAAATCTTGTCGAAAAAAATATATCATTTAAAACGGTACGGCTTGTTTATGGCTCTATGAAGAACATATTATCGACTAGCGAAGTTCCTCATCTGTTTAGCTCACTGATAAGCGGGAAGTCTGCCGAAGCTTTCACCACTTTTCTGTGCACCTCCTTCGCTGGATCGAAACCCTGCAGTCAAATTTGAATATTCAAAACGCAAGGCTAAATGCATTGCACGCACCATTGCTGTTTCTGTCATTCAACCACTAACTTTCTGACAGTTCAATGAACGATAACAACAATAGAACCATTGTGATGCGTAATCCTCTTATTATTTCAGTGGCTGACAAGACAAAAGGTGATTTCAGAAGCCATTTAAAAACCTCGTCAAGCACTGACTCGGTTTTTAAATAGTACTTAAAAAAACTCATTAATAATGCATGTCGGGTGAGGCGGTTTTTATAAAAAACCGAAAAACCGAGTGAATCGGTTTTTTAAAACGCGCTCGAAACTACAGTTAAAAAACATGCATGACGCTACGCGCGCAAGACTTCAGTTTGAAAAACAATTGTATTAATTAATTATAAACATCCTGACTACGAAGTACAAAGAAATCAGATAAAATTTACAATAAGATTTATAAATATCATGTACAAATATCACAATTATATTTACAAATAACACACAAACGACTATAAGTTCTCTGCCATGAACACAAGCTTATCCACTCTCAGGTTTCAGCTGTGCTCGTGCCGGTGTAGTAAGTAACTTGCCCTGCTTTACTAAAAAGTCTCTCTGATGGGGAACTGCTCGCTTGGATGGCAAGATATCTTCTCGATAGTTGGCACAGCAACGGTAGTTCTTTCGTGTTTAACTTCCACCATTGCAGAGGATCGTCGTCTCGGTCAATAATAGTTTGATCCGCTTATCCGTTCAAGCTCGAATAGATCAAGCCGTTCCGTTCTTATATCGGAGATCATACCTGGCAAGAAACGTACGGTATTTCGAAGACGTTATCAAATTTCAAACAAAATCTCTTCAGATTTTCCGTGTGTAAGCGCAAACACTTGATTCTTTTGCAACAAAACCGATTTTTTTCCGGTTTTTTCGGTTTTTCTCCAAAAGCAACATCGGTTGAATCGGTTTTCCAAAAACATCGGTTTTTTTTCGGTATATCGATTAACCGCCTCACCCTAAATGCATGAAGAAAACACAAAGGAAAATCACCACCGTGTCGTATCTTTATATGTGATAAAGATTCATCCTAATTTACATAAACTTTAGCTTTGATTTTCTCGGCTTAGACAACGTTATTTTTCAAAATTACTACGCCAACGAACTTACGAAATGCTGGTCGTGTTTTAAGCCGTTTAAAACACTCGCAGCAAAAAACACTGCTGCTCGTGTTTTAAACATTACATATAGATATCGATGAAATATATATAGATATAGATATCGATGAGATATATAGATAGATAGATATAGAGATATAGATAGATAGATATAGAGATATAGATATATATAGATACTGTATAGATACTGTATAGATATATAGATATATATATATATATATAGATATATATATATAGATATATATATATATATATATATATATAGATATATATATATAGATATATAGATATAGATATAGATATAGATATATATATATATATATATATATATATATATGACGTCAGAGACTACATGTATCTCATTTACATATCAAATAAACTGAAATATTTCAAAATGGAAGTAAAATACGGTGTTACTCTATCACTTTACGAATTGTTTCATATTAGACAAACATCAAGATGAGAGGTCAAAGCATCATGGCGCGCTGGCTGCCAAATGTGAACGAGTTCTTCTCGTTGGGAAAACTTATTTATGGAAGAGCATTTAAATTCTATTTCCTAAGACCGTTCTGAATTTTTAATTAGACGACTTGATGAATATACAAGACCTTTCAACTTTGATTCCTGGAGTCCAGGTTTGCCGACACTTCGGTCACCTTATCGCTACAAAACTGCTTAGCAATTTATGGCGACTTCTTTGTCGTACAATTTCTCTTCGATTGCTTTTGAACGTCAGTCGCGGTTTCCTTCAAGATGATAGAGAACCAGTATTGCAGTAGGCTTACAGCGAGACGTGAACAGCTAGAAGCATTACATCGAGATTCGTTGGAATGATGTCGCGCGTTGAAGTTTCAGATATGACTTTACGACGCAGAAGACAACAAAAATTTGAAACGCGATATATAATTTAGGGTTTCTAAACTAAAAATATTTTGGCCATTATTTTCGTTTCATTTTAATGTTATATTTTTGTCCGTGACGTGACGTGCATTTCACTTCCATTTCCTCTCGACTCATTTTTTTGGTTTCGACCTTTTTTAAAAATTCGATAGCGATATTTTAGAACTAGACGTGGAATTTGTGGTTTTCAAAGCAAAAAAAATATTTTGGACTATTTTTGAATGTCATTTTTGTCCGTAACGGAACGCTATACTACCATAGAATATTTGTTTATCTATATCATATACTGTATATTTCCCAGTGGATTGTCGTGGATATCACAATTAGATATTTTTCAGGGTCTTTGTTTTTCATTTTTGTGCCATTAAAAAAAATCTTACATCACATACGGGCTTAAACATTCATTTTATCACTGCAAATTCTATTTTCAATTACCTGCACACAACCTTTTAACATTTTATGAAGAACGTGACATCTATTTTTCATTATTCGTACGTCCTGGTCGGTGGAATCGGCGCATTGTCCATTTTGAATTGGATGTATAAAACTGTTTGAAAATTCTTTTAATGTTCCAAGAAGACTGGGCTTTACAAAGCTAACCATGCAATGGTCTACAAAAATGCGATAAATACATATAGATTACTGTATGGAAAGTACTGGTTTTATATATTCAAGAGTTGTTTGTGTCGTTAAACGAAGGAATGAGAGTCGAGCGAGCGAGCGAGGTTAAGACACAAACGACGTGAATATAAAACAGTATACAAAGCACTTTCATGTTGTATTCTGTTTATTACATATATCACAAGACATTTTCATCATTTTTACGTGCTAAAAGACAAGTACATCTTATAGGACATTGCTTAGTCTAAACTCTTCGCAAAACTTCATGGATGAAAACTTTAAAACTTCTAAAACAAATATTTAATGTGTTAACTTTAACTTTTGTAATTCGTCTAAAATTGTAATATAGAAGAGAAATAATAGAGCGATAGGCATTTGCTTACCAGCGGCTCTGGAAGCAGCGGGTGTCCGGACACCCGCACTTTCTGGACTGTGCTGATCTGTAACTCTTCACAAATTGTTCAGTATATTGTTCTTCGTAGTAAAAGTTCTTGAAGTTGTTGTTATCTTGTATGTTATGTATATATAGTATATATTGTATTCTCTGAACGGCGTGGCCCTGTTTATGGCATTCTGTGAGACGCAGGACACCCACAACTTTGAAAAGCTTCCAGAGCTTTTGTTGATTACATCTTTTCTTTACAAATAAAGAACTTCGCTTGGCTTAGAACCAGGAATATTTTAATTTTTCTCAAGCGTTTCTGGTTTACGGTATTCTCTTGTTTTTCATTGGTTATATTTTAATATGCGAAGAGTCTGTATCAAGAGGCGTTTAACAAACAAGGCTTTATGCAACACAATTCTTGCGACACAGGTAATAAATGATGATATGCATTGTGTTCAAGTAGAATAACAAAGTAAAAAGAAAAGCACATGTAAAAGAAAACATACATTCCGTCAAGTTATTTTGAAGAGGTGTTCCAGTCAGAACTACTCTTCTTTTTGTTTTAATACCATTCATAGCTATAGAAATGGCACTTTTGCAATTACGAAGAATATGACCCTCGTCACACACGACCAGCTCTGGACCTGCAAAATAGATTAGAGTACCATTATTGAACTGAGGAAGTCTAAAACCTAAAATAACTTAGCTTTGCGCACCAACCCAGTCGTCATGACACTCAAATGCTTAGTTACACAATACTTAGTTATAATGTATATCGTCTTGCAACCCAGCCGCCAAGAAGCGACAACGATCATTATAACATAGATTTAATATAACGCCGTTTCTGATTGAATAACGTGCGTGATCTATTTCTCGATGCAACACAGGAATTTCAAACGACCATTCAGAAATTGTTCAAATTTTCGGATTCTGTAAGGAGAAAATTACTTTTAATCAACGAAATAAAGCTGTTTTTATTATTTTGTCTCTTATTCTGTTATAAAAGAACAGCATATCCTCCTACCTAGAATTACCAATAATAAGTAAGTGTGCAATGGCCTTGAATTATCAATAATTGGTAATTGTAGGGTTCTAGAACCCAACCCAACACAACACCAATGCTAATCCTAACCCCCGCCTTAAGTGTCTTCCTAACCCCAACCCCCCGGTTTTAGTGTCTTCTTAACCCTAATGCCCGTCTTCCACTTCATTGTAATCCTAACCCCCGGGTATATTTTTCCCATCCCTAGCACCTACCCAACCTCTCCACGCGTGCGTAAACTTATAGTTCAACGTAGGATGTATAATGCTTGTGGGATTCTTATGATCCTACAATTACCAATTATTGGCAAATCAAGGCCATTGTCCACTTACTGATTATTGGTAATTCTAGGATAGGAGGACATGTTGAAAAGAAATGGTTCGTACTTCGTGGTTTGTCGTGATCCGTCGAGTATTTGGGAAGTTGGGACAGAGTATACGCTTTACTAATGAACCATTTCTTACATTTGTTGAGAACTGTAAACATCAAAAAGCACTTCGTGGTCTGCGACCACGGATGAGAAAAAGGCATACCTGGATCCACAAGAGATTCTTTGAAAATCTTTTTCTGGTGTTTATTTCTTATTCGAAGGCATTGTGATAAATTCCGATACATGGTATAACCCATGATCAGCACACCGCCATAGGTGTGCCACCTCTTTAACATATCAGCCCGATTCCAATTCTTTGACCCGGCCTCGTGTAACACATAAATCTAAATAAAAATTATTACCATGATTATTACGCCAGGAAAAACATGCTAATGAATGGAGGTTGAATGGGGACAAAATACAACAGTGATCGACGATGTCTACTTCAATCTCGACATGGAGTGATAAAACAATTGTTTCGCTGACATACATTGGATTTGGGTCTATTAGCGATGATTAACGGTGTCCTTTGAATTTTAATAGGCTTTAAACAGTTCAAAGTTTCGGGAACTATAATACCATTTATTACAAGGAAACTTTTTCATATTACATGATTTTCAAAAAGGAGCTGGAAGTTGAGATGTTATATAGACATAACGGACAGTTGCTAAAGTTATTGCGTCGTCTGGGTTGTTATAGGAAGACGGTATTAGTATATTGTTACATTTCAGGTTAAGTCGTTACAACATCGATACAGGCAGAATACTGTTAGAACGCGGCTATCATGTCTGAACAATATTGTATATATATATATACAATACGTGTTTAACAAGTTGTAACAGTATTGACTGTTGAACAATTTTGTGAAAGCATTGTTATCATTGTCGACAACATTGTGCACGCCTGTTGGCAACTTGCAAAAGGTTGTGCGTTTTTACGCGTGTAAAACCTCTTTTCCAATCATCGCAAGAACTCGAGCTCGGTGCGAGAAGGTCGGCGTTAGATCCTATCCGTCTTAACTCCAAAATCGAGTTACCTGAGGTTGAAGCTTGAACCTCCCTTTAGACCTCTCTTGATTTTGAAGATTAGACGGATAGGATCAAATGCCGACCCCACTTGCAGCGAGCTGTTAGCAAGTTCTTGCGATGACTACAAGAGCGTTTTCAATGAAACCAAAACAATACAGATCAGGATACAGGACTTTTTTTGCTTCGTGTAAACGATAGTTATTCATTCTCATCAATGGGTATACGGATAAAGTAAGGGTTAATGGTTTCACGTCGGCGTCGTGTATTTTAACAAGGTTAACCATAACCAAGGTTAACAGCAAAGGAACGCGATCTAGTTTTGGGATCTAAGCTTTATGCATTGAAACAGCTGGCAGGCAGAGTAGCAAAGTTAGTAAATTGTGGTTTACAATAAGGAGGAAATTTGTGCCCTCCATCCCTCCCAACAAACTACAGCAATTACAGAAAATATTTCATCGATTATAGACTCGGTGTGATAGGTGCAAACCGTGATGCAGAGGTCCAGGCTGGGGATCGTCGCATGGCCTTAGACCTGAATTTAAGGGGGTGTTTACATGAGGCCGGCCTAATCTCAGACAGGCATGCATTTCTTCATTTTAGCTCTTGTTTACGCGAGGCCGCACTCACAATAAGCGTTGGTCAGTTTCAAATATGACCATCATCAATCAATTAATATTCATGTCAATATTGAGATTCTGTTAATATTCTTACAACTTTTAGAAGGCTTATTATAAGAAGACGGATCGCACCAGAATCAGGCCGGCCTGAAGTGTTCAGGTCGGTCTAGCAACCGACCCGAGTTTAGACCGGCGTGAACTAAATCTAAGGCCGGACCATGTAAACAACCTACAGACGTATGATGGTATACTCGCAGTTGAGGTGACCGTGAGGTACTAGGTCTGAGTCGTCTTCTGGACGATCTTTTTTAGTATCCGCGTGGTTGGAACCTCGCCTAATGGTTTTCTAATACTAATCTTAATGCTAATAAAAAGATCGTCCAGAAGACGACACAGACCTAGTACCTCACGGTCACCTCAACTGCGAGTATTCCATCTAGCCACGACCAACATACACTCAGTCCGACCTGAACTCGGCCGGCCTCGTCTAAACAACCCCCTAAGTAACCGAACAACATCCGGAAAACTCGACAAGTCTGCACCTACCATCCACACGGGTAAGTAAAGTGATTGTAAAACACGACAAAGTTGTTTTTCTTTGTTCTTCTACGAGCTTTATCCTATACATAACATTAACTTGCTTACATCCAGTCGGTCGTCAACGCTCAGCCACTTTTCGAATTCCACTTGCCAATTCAATACAGTGTTCAGCGGACAGACGACCAGAATTCGTCTTAACTGGATTAGCTCGCTTCGATATAATGTATGGACCAATGTTATGACCTAATATAAGTAAACAATTAATAGCGTTAAAGTCCATTTTAATTATAATTTAACTACGGGTGATTACTGTAAATTGTAGTTGAGAGTTTAGCGTCCACAGGGCTTTCAAAATAAACCGGCGGGTGCTTTTATCACCGGTTACTTCCTATGAAATATGAAAATATTTTTACTTTTTCTCTACTCTATTAAACTGATTTTCATTTTGACATTTGAAATTGTGTCAAGATTGAGAATATGTAAAATGTTACGAACTCCATATAAAATTGTTTTGGTTGAAATCCTGAGAGTGGTCATGGCGGTCGGTCACTATATTTCTTTGTCAGCATTAAACGAAGATAAGGTTGAAAAAATCGATCAAGCTGCACTAGAAAAGTTTTTATATCGCAACAAAGGCAATAAGCAATTGAAATGGAAGGGTAGCGATACGGAATTAGCTCGATTTTTGGCAGAACGACTGGAGGTTAATGAGTCTGATATTCAAGTAATCATGTACTGGTTCATGTTCTGTCTTAAAGACGGTGAACCTTACAGCTAATTTCTATCATAGTACGAAGACTCTACAGATCCAAGGCCATATTAGTGTTTAATTGTGTACCTTAGATAATTTCTTCGTTTCTATTTATTTATAATTTTTCTTGTACTACCTGAGGGACATACAGTACCGTGTATAAATAAAGTTTTATCCTTTCCTGTTCATGCTATGAACATATGTCATTGGAGTGATATTTTAAAACCCAAAAGACTATCCTACAGCCGCCTATTTTCTCACTACCTATATTTGAAAGGATTCTGAAAGCCATGCTTCCATCCTCTGGTTTCTCCTTGAAAATATGGAATACCAGTGTAAATATGGTGTAAAAAAGTACTTTATAAAAGGTACTTTTATAATTTTCGCCATGATATTAAAGACTTATCAATCGAGAGGAATCGTCTGTACAAGGAAGGCAAAATCAGACAGACCAAGCAAACGACATTAAAAGGACTTACTATTTTTTTTGCTTTTTGTTCATTTTCTACTCGCTTTTAACGCCATATTCGTCTTCAGATACGAAGGATTACCTAGCCTCTTCGCTAGCACCGTTTCCATGAGCTAGGCATTTATTCGCAGTGCTTCTTATTTAATGAAAAGCAATACTGATGCTCCAGCACATTTTATTGCTAAATATTTTCAATGAAGATACCTAGGTTTAATCAACTAAGACTTTTTCCCGCCAAAACTTACCGCTCCGGAAAAAACATAGTCAATGGCGATATGGTAAAGAAACTCAACGAAAGTTTTTGTTCTATCTTTTTGTTCGCCTTTATACAAATTTGTGCACGGTGACGGTTAGTGAACACATTGCATTTTGGTGAAACAACGTTTGGGTTCAATCGTTCAACCGTGCTGTTTAAATATTAATAAAGCTAAAACAAAGGGTTTGTGCACGGTGAGAAACAGTTCAACATAAATCTCAGCTCATTTGTTTAACAATGTTAACCGCTTTGAAGTTTGCAGAGTTTCCAGACCATATCTTGATTGACTATGGGAAAAAGCGATGGCCCTCGCAGCGTATAGGCCAGCCAGGAGGTCCATATCGTAGGATTCCGGACCTCTTCCAGGCAAGTTATTTGCGTTTTCTTTTTATCGTAGATCAGCAAACCGTTCATTTGATCCTATTTATCTAAAACCTCATTTTCGGCATTTTATTCACCTCCCCCCGTATGATCCATTCCCTTGGGTGTTTAGTTACCATTACACCCAGTCACTCCTCTGGCATCAGTTTGCTGATCAATGATAAAAACAGCGAATAACTTTTCATCTTCATCATCTAGTTATTCATTTTCGCTTAGTTTGATAAGTCACCTCATTTGGATTCACCACTTAATCACTTATACAAAGTTTGGCTTGTTTTCAACCTACTTCACATTTTATTCTGACGAAGGGCCCTCGCCTTATCGCCTCATTTTGGCAGTTTACTATACCTTTGTTGTTTGGATACTAAAATATCACGTAGCCACACAGAGTTTGGTCTATTACCTGTAATGTTTTCCCCAGGCCCATCACATGTGCAAGAATACATCCCCCTCCTTGTTCTTCCTTCTTTTCCCAACTTTTCACCGATTCAACCGTGCAATCATACATAAATTTCACGCCATCTTCTTGATGAGGTTTTAGATGTTTCACAAGATCTTCGTCGACTTCAATAAGCGGCGTTTTACCATCTGGATCGAATTCCAACACCACTTCTTTCAGATCTACACTTGCTGGTTTTTCGAACGTCGTGTTCTTTGTTCTCTCCACAAGACGTTTCCTCCTGTCTTCTTCGAGTTTACGAGCATGTTTTGTCGCTTCCTCCAACTTCTCATTATCCAATATCTTTCGGATTTTCTTTCGACCTTTTCTCTTTGATGGACTCACATTCTCATCATCTTCATCTGTATCCTCCTCCTCTTCCTCCTCCTCCTCTTCGTCATCTTCCCGTTTCCGCTTTTTCTTAGTTTGTTTTTTGCTCTTATTTTTTCTCTGTTTCTTGCTCTTTCGTTTCTTAGGCGTTTCTTCGTCAGACGCATCGTCCGAATCAGTTTCACTTTTCATTTCACCTTTTTTTCTCAAAGCCCATCTTTTATTCGTTTTCCCCTTCTTTTTCTCAGTTTTTCTTTTTCTTTTTCTTTTTCGTTTGCGAGTGATTAAAACTTCATCATCAGAATCACTTTTGTCTCCATCTTCTTCCTCGGAGCTCGATAACACTTTTCTCCGGGATTTGCTTCCTGTTTTACGACTGGCTTCACTTACTTCCACCTCGCCAGATTCATTGTCGCTTTCGTTGTCATTTGCATCTTCGGAAGAACTTGTATCTCTTTTACTTTTTTTTATTTTCTTCTCGCGGCTTTTTATATACTTTTTACCAACTTTCTTAACCATAGAAACAAAATCATTGTCAGAGTCACTTTCTTTTAGCTTTCGATTTCTTGATGATTTAGTTTCACGAACTTTGCCTCGGGATTTTGTCCTCGAATGAGCGATTTGGTCGGATGAACTATTACCGGTTTCTTCCTTTTTGTCACTCTTTTTCCTGCTTTCACGTGATTTCTTTGGCTTCTCTCCTGCCTTGTTTCTCTTCTTCGACTGATTCCCATTCTGTTTCGTTGTACCTCCTGCAGCTTCTTCTTCACTTGAAATGACAGCCATTACATCCTTCTCTGTTTCATTCAATTCCTTCTTAACATGCACGTTTTCTTTACTATCTTCACCATTGTTTTCAGTCGTACATTTCATCCCATTCTGGAAACGCTTCGAAAACGTTTTTTTTGAAAAACTTGTTTCTAATGTGTCTTCATTCCTCACGGTTTGTTCCCCGGAAATACTTGTTAATAAATTGCGTCTCTCGTTTGTACTAGGTCCATGTATAATCTCACGTCCCTTAGTATCTCTGTACGGGGTATGTTTATCTTTCTTCTCATCCAAAAGATGCATAACTCTGTTACAAAGTAAAATCTTACTAGATATTGGATCGGGATCGCAACAGAAGCAATTCCACTGTTCATCTTCACCGGCTTCTAGTAGTTCTTTAAGCTTTGATCTTCCTAGGTTGCGCTTTATACAATCTTTGCAGAAAGCTTTTTCACAAAAGTCGCAGCAAATTAAGTCACCGCCATCTGCGCACCAACGACAATACTCTTCCACTCCATACTCATCCTTTGTGAACTTTCCACTACTGTAAAACTTGTTGCATTTCTGAAAATTAAAAGATAAACAATATAGAAAGTTTAAGCATTAACAATAATTATATACTACACGACAGAAATCTCACATACTGCAAGCTTGTAATATGTTGTTATCAAGGAGATTGAAACATTAGGCCAGCGGGAAACGAATTCTACTAATAAATAATTTTTCAGATGGTTCTAATAGGGGTGCACCGGATTTAGTATCTGGCCGGATAGTGGATAATCTCACTATCCGGCGGATATTTTCTATTATCCGGCCGGATAATTTGTTTTTGACAGTTTTCCAAGGCGTATTAAATTTGTGTTAATTGAAATATAATAAAAAATAGACACCAATACAACAAAACAGCAATATTGAGCTTGTTTACTGTTGCAGTATTGTTGGTTATGGTTAACTATCTTCTTAAACAGACAAAATATATCAACTTAAAAAAATAAGTTCAGCAAGTAACAACTACTGCCATTTTTTATAGTTTAATACTATTTATACAGTACTTGCAAACTACAGTACTATTTGAGTTATAACATTGTTATTGGTGTAACTACAGGCTCAAACCCTGAATTTCAATTCAAATGGGTTAGTGATTTTCAATGCATTGAATAAAATTTCGGTAACAATGTAGCCCAGAAACTAGTCAAAATATGGCAATTCAACTATACGAAAATATCCGGTATCCGGCCGGACTTTTTTCAACTATCCCGTATCCGGTAAATCCGGCAGGATAGTGAAAAAGCACTGTCCGGTGCACCCCTAGTTTCTAAGTAGAGGCATTGTCGATAAACCACAAGAAATCAACAAAAACATGATAGAAATTAATGGCTAACGTTACTTGTAACCTGTAACATCATCAGAGTAACGAATGAATGCACAAGTTGGAACTTAGATATCCTCAACGATTACAAACATACGTGAGAAAATGTTGCTATAACAACAGAGACAATCTATATGATTTCACTTAGCGACATCTTATCACCTTTTATTAAATAAAAAGCAGTGTTTTATAATCCGAGTAAGTCAGTATTTCAGGATCTTCAGATTGTTCATGTAGCTTTCCAAGTAATCTTTACGTACTTTGCAAACACCTTGACGTCACAGCGACAAGTCGCGCGTAGGAGTGACCACTTTGTATAGGTAATCGCATGGAGCCGAGGAAAATTAAGGTTTAATTTCACGCGTGTTTTCAACATTTGTGAAACTTTGAAAACACAATTGAAATTAAACCATAATTTTACGAGGAACCATGTGATTACCTGTTAATCATATAGAGGGCACAATTTATTCGTATAAATAAGTTAGCTATGCACGAGAACAACATGAGGAAGCCAGCTAAATGTCAAAGCCTAAAATGTCTACTAGCTATTAAAAATGAATTCCTGAACCGTTCCATATTAAATTTAGATTCTTAAAATTTCTCAAATTAGATGGTCTAAACTAGATGGCGTATCAACTTTTAGAATACGATTATTAAATTTATGGTTAGGGTCATCTAAAATTTGATTGTTTTTTTATTTACATGCTTGCATCCTTCTGTTGTGGAGTGTGACTAAGCCATTTTCAACCAACGAGTTTTCGTATCTACGTTGTGGATATGATGGAATGAGCCCGTATTTGAACACGTCCAATATCTTCACTCAGGTAGTTCGGCAGAGAAACGTGGAGCACAGATTTACGAATATCTACGACCTTTTGTCTTTATAATGGTGGATAATAGAATTTAACCTTGTTCGTTCTAATCGCTTAATTTTGTTTGAATGATTAAATCTTTTGAATAAAGGCTAATTTGCATGCATATATGTTTGTTTCACAAACTTATATGTCGTATGTTTGTTTCACAAACTTATATGTAATTATTAAATGCTGTGTTTTAATTGGTTTCTTGTTCGGTTCTATCGATATGCCTCTACTTAGACTATCATCTGTCGTGCAATGGTATTTATTACCAGAATGTTGTTATCAAGTTGTAACAATGAGAGGGTTTAAGCAACGATGAGTACGAAATCGAGATTTTGAATTCGGTCTGCACACAAATACGAATTTGATTTGTCAGCAGTACTTAGGCCCCGTACACGCGGAAACGTTTTCCTGCGTTTTTGTATTGTTTCAAGTAATGAGCTGGTTGTTCTCGATTCCCTTGAGAACAGTAAATACAAACTAGGTCCCAAGGACAGTGCAAAGTTTTATAGAATTATGTATCATATTGAATAAAACAGTAGCATAATGCATGACACAAGTTTAATGCTGTGCAGGATTTTAGATTGCTTGCATATAAAGCTACAGTATTATTAATAGTTAATATACTGTTTGTTAGAAAAACAATTATTGATCTTTATTATTGTAATCACAAGGTTGATAAAGGTGATAAGTTGGACAGAACATTATGGCCATTACTATGTTTATGGATAAAATTTCACTGGCTAATGCCCTGTGATTATCGGGAACAAACACAAAATCCTAATAAGAGAGTTATTGGCTCAAAACGATGAAAATAAATTAAATAAACGATGATGAACAATAAACATTATAAAAGTAAATTTTAGTATCCAGACAAGAAAGAAACAATAGAAAATAATGCTAGTCTGGTGTTTTGACACTGATGACCAAGAAATACAACATTGATTTCATATAATAATAAAAAGTGCCATATAATGGACGTCTTAATCACCTCGACTGTTCAGTCTTTACAATAAAATACCAAACCTTTGTCGCTAGTTCTCGGGCACTACAGCAAGATCTTGGTTAGATATTTTACCATAAAGACCTCACTCTTGGTCATTAAATAGTTATTATTACATGGCACAAGCTACTTCCAGTTAAATTGCATGCTCTGATTGGCTGAGACACATCACGTGCCGGTCCGTTATTTCCCGGTAATGAACCGGTCCCAATTACGGATTTTGTCAACCATTTTCTTTACAAAGGAACAAGCCGAACAACGATAGGAAATTTTGAAAAGCAGCACAAATTGAACAAATTTAGTAAATTAAGCAATAAATCATGTACAGTATGAATCGGACGATGAACAATCTAAAAGAGAGTCTTAGTATCATGAAAACAATAGAAGAACAAGAACAACATTGAAAATGACGATTCTGTCATTGTATGTAAAGTATGTTGATTGTTGTTTAAAAAAGCCATGCCATATAATAAACCTCTTATTAACCTTGACCGCTTAGTTATCATGGGAAAAATATCAGACCTTGGTCTTTTATGTACTAACCTCGCCCTATTGGGCTCGGTCCGTACTGTCAAGACCTCGGTCTGATATTTTCCCGTAATGACCGCGCTCTCGGTTAATAAGAAGTTAGTATTAAAATTATTTTGTGTCAAAAATCCCATCCCTCAATCTTTTAAAAAAATCAAATTCCCCTGTCTCTGAAAAGTCAATCAGTCAGTGGGCATATACAGTAGATGAAATTTTACATTATGTTTCAACAACAGGAATAAATCAATCTATTACATTGCTTTAATATGGTAAATTGTTTGCTATTCAAGCTTTTAACGCAAACTCAGAAAATGTTTCTGAGCACCAAAGGGAATCGGCCCCAAACGGGAATCGAACCCGCAATCTTCATGCCCAAAACATATCTACAATTCAAAATATTTATCAAATGCTGATAAAATTAGCACGAAGTAAATAGCGAAACTACAGAACGTAAATAATACGCTTTACAAAAGTGCGGGTGTGTAATTTCTAACAAAATAATCTCGCAGGTTATTCTGTGTCTATTAGTGTCCATTAGGCATTCTATTAAACAGAGACTCGGCCGAAGACAAAATGCTGCACTTACCTGATACTTGACTCATGACAACGTGACAGAAATATCCTGAATGTCAATCTTTTATTTTATATCCAGGCTCGTCTTCCCCTAACAGACAACGAATCCTTTCTCCTACATCATATTTAATACTATAAATCCACAAAATCCCTGTTTCCAGAAGAAATATTATCAGTCGCTCCACATGCCATTAGGGAGAGACCTGCTCCGGCTTCTCATTGGTCGATAAATATAGTAACATTGCGATGACGTACTCAGATTTCGAGTCGCTCTCAGATTTCGAGTCGCTTGGTTTAATACCGCTATCACAATCTGTCACCAGATCATTGATCGCACTTTATATGAATTCGCAATAATAAGGATTAATTTATAAGAACTATACCATGAGAAAATCTCAGTGATCAGTTTAAAACTATCCATATAGCGACCTTTTTGAATCTAGTATCGCACAGATGACAACTACGGAATACACTTCACACTATGCACTTAGGTTGGTTTAAAATTGAATGCATTTTACGCACAGACGCGCAGGAACTTTTCTAAAAGCTATTTTCTCAGCAGTGAGGAAAAAATCTCACCTATGCCTCTAAAGCACGCTTTTGGGACGACAAATACGTTCACCGTTTTAGTCAGTCTCAGAGAATTGAAAAAAACACTGTTTGAAAATCGTGGAGTAATAGCGCTGTCCTTCAATGAAACTACGTGTAATAAATAAAAGTATGCTTTTGAATGCGTGTATTTTCACAGGAAAAATATGGTAAACGTATTTCAAGTCGTCCCAAAAGCGTGCTTCAGAGGCAGAGGTGAGATGTTTTCCTCGCAGTTGAGAAAATAGCTTTTAGAAAAGTCCCTGCACGTCTGCGCGTAAAATGCATTCAATTTTAAAGCAATAGAATGAAGTTATATTCTTCTGTGATATCCCCTAAGTGCATAGTGTGAAGTGTATTCCGTAGTTGGTATCTGTACGATAGTGGATTCAAAAAGGTCGCTATATGGATAGTTTTAAACTGATTACTGAGATTTTCTCATGGTAGTTCTTTTCAAATAAATCCTTGTTACGTTATAAATTAATCCTTAATATTGCGCATTCATATAAAGTGCGATCAATGATCTGGTGACTCGAAATCTGAGAGCAACTTGAAATCCGAGTACGTCATCGCAATGTTACTATATTTATCGACCAATGAGAAGCCGGAGCAGGTCTCTCCCTAATGGCATGTGTCGCTCCTTGGCCGGCCATGTTGTTTATCAATTTCAGCTCGCGCGTGCGCAGTGGCCGCAGTAGCATGTTAACATAAAAACCCGGGGGACAACCGGGGGACACAACTTATATTCCAGACATATTATGAAATATTCAAGATATCGAAATCTAACCGCATTTACAACTTGATACACGTAGAAAACCCATTGATAACTCACTTAACGGTTTGCCCTCATTGTCCAGGAACTTTAGATTCACTTTTACACTCACAAATTAAATTAAAAAACAAAGTAAATTAAAGTACCAAAATACTACGAAATAATGTCCCACCCCCGGAGTTAACACTATTGGTCACTGACTATCGTGTGAATTTTCGCCACTCATCACAATACTGCAAAGTTTAAAAAACTTTGCACTAAAAATGCAGGGAAACGTTTCCGTGTATTATAATATATTCTTTTATATTCATTTAAATTAGCCTTTCTGACCTCGTTCGTGTCTGTAATTCCAAAGAATCTTTGCTTTGTAACGAGGCCAGAAAGGCTAATAAGAATATTATTACTTCTTGGGATATAACAATTTAAAGCATGGTTTCTTCGTATTTTACTGATAAAATTGTGGCATGTCTCTAGAAATCCCACAACTTTAAGTGATCCCTTTTTAATGAATACTTTTGAAGTCGAGAATGTAAACAAATTAGTGATTGATTACATACTCGTCACCGTTGCTTAAACTTCGAAATATCACTTGGCAACCTTTTTTCATAAAGCAAGTTTTACAGATTCAGCATCCCTCAAAATTCAAACGTTAGTTGACTGTATCAAGAGGACTGTATCAAGAGTACAGCATCGGATGCATTAAAACTTCATGAATCCAAAATGGACTTACATTCTACAATACAAACCTTGCATATTAGGGTATTGAGATCTGGGTGTCTGCAGATTTTTCCAGATTTTATACGAATGCTTTTGTTACAAGCAGAGCAGCTGACAATTCTGGGAAGATCTACAGTATTAAAATTACAAAAATATATTCTGTTACATGAATGATTCATTCCGTAGTTAGCGAACACTGTACTGTACGACTGTATGGTCATGAATATGGCACGGATTCAAAAAAGGATACATTAATAGCGTTGGGCACAAACGACGTATATTGTCGATGTTTGTATGAATCTATATAATTAAACTCATGCCCTAAATAATAAGAAATTGTTCCTTTGGGAATTATTCAGTCAAATTCAGTTTGTTTGACAAATGTGGTTCGGCAAATGAAACGATGGGCGTTCGAAACAGGCCTTATCTTTCATGCAATTACCTGTAAGTGGTCAAACATTGAGCAAACAGGGTGTAAGCCCAAAGAACAAAATCTGGGAAAGTGTTAGCCCTAGTTGCGAGAAGGAAGTTGGGGGGGGGGGGGGGGTGGGGAGTGTGCGCTGAACGTCCCCCGAAGCCTCCGACATTTTGGCTATTTATTTTTTTTGCTTTAATAAAACAGCTCTAAAATGGCGTAAACGAAGTCAAATTCTAAAATTACTAATCTTAATTATGAAAACATTTGTGGACACACCATGTAGATAATTTTATTAGCTAAAACAATTATAAAATTATCTACATGGTGTTTCCACAAATGTTTTCATAATTATTAATCACCACCATGCAATCCTTCAAGAATTTAATTACTAATCTTGTTCACTTCATGGAGTTAAAACGCACGTTGAATGAATCTATATCTAGGAATGAATCAGAATCAAACGCACCAAAAATGCTCCACCTTCAAAAATTTCACTAGCCTTCATAGATCAATTGACTCTACAACTTGCCTAGTACAGTCGAACCCCTCTTAACGGACACCCCTATTAAGCGGACACCCCTATTAAGCGGACACCTAACTAAGGTCCCGGCGATTTCTTTAATAAAACCCTATAGTTGCAACCCCTTTTAAACGGACACCTCTATTAAGCGGAAGCGGACACCTATCTTGGGTCCCAGTGAACAGAATAACCTCTATTAAGCGGACACATGGAGCTCAAGATTAACATTTCCGTTAACAGTATAACATTCAACACTTAAGATTTTACAAGACATGGCGACATAATGTCTAACTAATGTTGCTATTTTTTCATGAAGAGTGAAAGTTGGTCCCAATATAGTTACAATCTTTAACTTGTTCTTCAGCCAGTTGGAAGAAAAATTGTCGCCTTGAAACTTGAATTCACAAGGAAGTTCAACACCATAACCAGCGCCTCTGTTGATCCGTTTGCCCTTGATGACAACCGTCCCTATGTTAGTTGGGCGTTTTAAAAACTTCGTTAGCCATAGTGCCATTAGTTTGGGTACGTGGCCAATCACTTCCAAATCGTCTGATATTTCATTTTGATTGAAGTGTGGTTTTGTTGCGTTAGAAACCCTCACAGATCTTCTAACGGCTATGCTCGAGCTTTGCGGCATTTCTCGAACAACAGCAACTGCATTCGCATCTTTCTTATTGTTTGGCTCTCGCTTAAGAGAATGCTCATCACCAACTTCAGGCTGCCATATATCCAAATAGTCGTGATAGCCTCGAACAAATGAATTTACCCGTATGACTTCGGTTGACATTTCAGGATTCGAATTTTTGAAAAATCTGCACGACGTCTTGTCTACTTTATGAACAACGGAAGTAAACTTTGACACAACCAAATTGCATCCTGTAATGGTTGACGTTTGTCACACCACGGTCACACTTCCCACAAGGCGTAACGAGATCATATGTCCTGTTTCTGTTGCTTTTATTGTCTTATCAAAACGCATGAGACTATAAGTGTGATTTAATTATCCGGTATCTGCTTGCAGTGTGATACAAATGCGTAAAACGATGTGAGAAGCTTTGCTTCGTGAACAGTCATGCCTACCAAATGTATACAATGTGGAACAATGTGGAACAGATACTACATACACGTGTCTGACGTGTAAAGTGCATGTGTGCAACAAATCAGAAAATTGCTCCGTTTTCGCACCGGAGACAACGGATGGCTGGAAAGCAGGATCTAGTGTAGCCAACTGTTTACAGTGCAATCAAAGTCTCCTTACAAACAAAAAACATGACAAAACACACCCTCCGAAAAACCCATGCAGTTCAATCCCTGGTGAAGGACACAAAGCCAAATCATCTCGAAAGAATAAAAAAAAGACCATCAATCCTAAGAAAACTAGTGGTCGCAGCTGCCTTGATTTAACTCAACGGGTTGAACTCCTTGAGTTTCACAAAAAGAATCCGACATTTGGGATTCGAAAACTTGCAGAAACATTCGGTTGCGGGAAATCTCAGGTATCATCGATACTGAAATTGAAAGAGCCGATCTTGCGGGAATGGGAAACAAACGAAGGGCGCAAAGGAAAAAAGAGAGGCCGTCACAAGAAATTCTCGCAAGTGAATGACTACCTGTGGAAATGGTATGTTCGTTGTCGAGAATCCAATATTCCTGTCAGTGGACCCATGCTTCAGGAAGAGGCCCTCATCATTTCCCAACGACTAGGAGAAGAGTCGGCAGATTTTGCTGCGTCCAACGGATGGTTGGATAGGTGGAAGAAAAGATTCAATATCACCCAGATGAATGTGGCCGGAGAAGAAGGAGATGTCAGCGAAGTAACCCTTGCTAGCTGGGATGAACGTGCACAGGAATTGGTGAAAGGGTATGCGCCACGAGATGTTTGGAACATGGATGAAACCGGCCTGGTTTGGAAAGCTCTGCCGGAAAAGAGTCTCTCTGAACGAGGAAAGCGATGTCGAGGTGGCAAACTATCTAAGCAAAGGTTTACTTGGGCATTCTTCGTGAGCGCATCGGGAGATAAAGAAGATCCCATCGTAGTTGGGAAAAGCGCTAAACCGCGGTGCTTTAAGGGACTGAAGGATGCAACGCGCCCCTACACCTGTCATTATTTTGCGAATAAGAAAGCGTGGATGATCACAGAAATATTCGAAGAGATTCTTTCTCGGCTAAATAGGCGCATGAAGTACGAAGACCGTCGCATTATCCTGTTTGTTGACAACGCCACCTGTCATCCCCATTCCCTTGTGGATTGCTTCTCAAACATCAAGCTCGCATTTCTTCCCCCAAACACCACTTCACGCAGCCAACCTCTCGATGCTGGCATTATCAAGTTATGGAAAGTCAAAACAAAGCGGAAGTTGTTGCGTTACGTGTGCAGCAAGGTAGATGGAAAGAATACAAATGATGATGACGATCCATTCGGGGAAGATATGCAAGGTCTTCAGGAGTTGTGTTCTACGCTGCCAATTACTGAATCAATAAATGCTCTACAGTTTATTGATGCGGAAGACTAGCTTCGTTTCGTGTGCCGATCTTATCGACGATTCTCGGCCAGCCTGGCGAGAAGATATCAGAGGCAGTATTTTAGAAGAAGTTACGAGCGACAAAGAGCCGCACACACAGGTTTCAAACGAGCCGATCGAGATCAGCGATGACAACGATGATGATGGTACTGGAGAAAATGAATTTGACTGTTCTCTCAAAGAACCAGTAATTAAATCTTCTGCCGAAGCCCTCCAGATTGCCGAGCAGCTAACAGAATTCGCTGAATACGGTGGCCTTGAAGAGCTTTCCAGTGCTCTTCTGAATGTTAACGACATTTTGAGAGACTTGCGGCTACGCGAGCCTCGCAAGCAAACACTTATTGACTCTTTCTTTAATTAATAATTTAACTTAATTGTCTAATCAGTATTTCATGTTTTTAGTTAATGTTTTGTTATATTTTGAACTATTAACTAAATTGTGGACTTATTATCAGTCAAATAGTACTGTATTAATTGTTTTACAGTAAAACCAAGCTGAATCTATAAAAAAACTTGTAACCCCATGCGGACTCCCTACTGTGCCAACCCCTATTAAGCGGACACTCCTATTAAGCGGACACCCCTATTAAGCGGACACCTAGACGAGGTCCCAAAGGTGTCCGCTCATTAGGGGTTTGACTGTAATACAAAATGCAGTCTTATAGTCCATAAGTACTATTCACAACATGAGCGGAAGTGTTAATACAAGAGAAAATCGAACGAAAAGTTCAGGTAAGTTAGGACGATTTTGCAGGCATCCATTTATTTTGTCTTTCCTTCGTGATTTATTAATGAGTATTATATGTATTTATACAATAATCTTCTTACTATATGCGCATTCTCATTCGCACAGATCACGTCAGCTGACTGCTTTTGTCTTTTTTCCATGCCCGAGAAATCCCTAAGAGCTTCAATAAGCATTTTGAACGGTTTGTCTTCAATTTTTGAATAAAACAAATTGATTCAGGGGCGCATCCAGACTGTTGCAACTGTTTCAAATGCAACAGTCAGATTAGTATCTTTAATATCTTATTATATTAAATTTCTAATGAAACACATTGATTTTATCTTCGGAAGAGTTCAAGAAACGTAGAAGTTCGTTTGCTTTGGGGATGTGAGCACAAATAAATATAATTCATGCTTGCTTTATCGCGGCGATTGCGTGCATTAACCCGCAAAAATTCATAGCCTGCGAACTTAGCGGCAGCCTCTGATCAGATCACCCAGAAGTTGCATCATGAAATTTTTTGAAACAGTTGTGACGTATACAGACTGCAAAATAGGCTATATTTAGCATTTTTGAAACAGTTGGGCCAATTAACTGGGGCTCTAACCAATCAAAACACAGGCTTATGAAACAGTTTGAAACACATTGCATGCGTAATGCATCGCAGATAAATTATCACTTGAGTGATGTAATGTAGTGCGCTGAATGGAAGCCATTTTGCAATTCGGAGGAAAAGAAGGACGAGTTGATCGCTCTTAAACACGAGTGCGAACAATATCTTCAGGGAGAATTAAAAAGAAAATATGGAGAACCAGATGTTCGAGTTGCTTTGTGCCATTTTTCAAAGCTGCAATTCCCGCAAATGAATTATTTATATCCAGTGTGTCGAGGCATGGATAGTAAATAGACTGGATAGGAAACTAAGATCACGTGCGACGTTTCCAGCGTGCTGATTGGTTTAGGCACCAGTTGGTCGCGTGAAAACCTAGTTGCAAATCGTGATGTCACAAAATCACCATAAATCGCAACGTTTAGCAATAATACAGCTAAAAATGATAGTCAAACTGCCAAAAAATATCACAATGCCACTTTACGATGGAATATCCGACTACCATTACTCATTTTAGGCGAAAAGATCCAACTTTAGACGGTGAAAAACGCGTCGCAAATTTCAACTAAAACAACGGTAGTTTTGCGACGCCAGTTTCTTCACCACAAAACGAAAACAGCTGAAACAAAGACGAACAACATTTACCTCGATCATTTGGTCGTGGCTTAGGCAGGTTTGTAAGACGATGAAACATTTTGGAATCTCAATATAGCTACTTGAATACGAAAATATGGAGAAGTCGAAGAGAAACTCAGTAAAATCTGTGTACTCGTGACATCACGAATTTCAACTAGGTTTCCACGCTGACGTCAACCAGTTTCCTATCCAGTCTATTTACTATCCATGGTCGAGGTAAGCTCATGAATATTTATTTAACAGTACATGAGTACCATATGCTAATTCCAAAATATATGCAATTGCATTGCCTCTTTGTGTTTGGTTTAAATTGCATGACTTGCTGTGATGTTTCATTCCTACATGTAGCGAGTGGATGCTCTACTGAATTTATTAGCAATAGTATATTATATATATATATTCTTTTTTTTATGGTTGTAATGTACTACAATGTATCTGAATCGTGTTGGTTGAGAACCCGTTCCCTGACAGGCAGCAGTAGCCCCATCAAAATTAATATTGCCATTTGATACAGGCACATCTTTGACTTAGTTAATAAATCTCTCAAATTGAGCGACTTACTGTAGGCAAAATATGTTTATATAAGGAATGATTGCCAATCTCACCTGTCCCATGTAGACAGGGCAATGAAAAGAAAACAGTACTTATAAGTTCTTATAGTGGCCAGGATCCCACTTTTTCCGGATAACTTGCTTAGCCGAGAAACTCGCCTCCATATAAAGTAAAACATCCCATTGCATGTTATCTATTGCAATGCTGGAAGTTTCTTAAAATAATAATAAAGCTCATTATCATATGCACAAGTAATAAATGGTCAATAATTCATTAAACAAGAAACTATTGAATATTACCCTTTAAAATTATTTAATTGATTTTCACTCAAAAGATGACATAATTGGTTTATTGAGGCTGATAACATGCAGAACTGATAGCTTGACAAGCCAGGAAAGGATTCTACCAACAAATACATGCATTAGCATAGTTTACTTCAGTTCATACATTTCATACCATAACTATATGAAATCCAGATGTTGTGTTGCTGGTAACTTGGCTTCATATAAACAGACAGTTTTGTGCAACCCTGCTAGCATCGCTTAGCCAACGAATCAGACTATTATTTATTTGAATAGGTATGTAGGGATCTAAATATTTTTCTGTAAGAAATTTGCGGATTGCTTGCTGTAAAATTTAGGTAAAAACTTGCTCAGGATGCAGGAAATGGTGTTTCCTGGGCTTCAGATTTCAAAAATTTTCGGGGGGTATGCCCCCGCAACTCCCCAAGTTGGGTGTCGTCACAAATTTGAAACAGTCAGATTTTTTACTGGATCCGCCACTGATAAGTATATAAGTATAAAATATATAAGTGTATAAGTATATACAGTAAGTAATATAAGTATGTAAGTATAAAAAATATAAGTATTATTCATAAGCATTACAGGATTTATGGGGAAGGAAAATATACATTTTAAGACCAAACCAGAACCAGTTGCGAAAAATGCAACATCAAGGCTTTCCGGTTGGAATTGAACCCGCAACTCTGCAATGCTAGTGCAGTGCTCTGACCACTGAACTATTGTACGGAGGTCGTTACTGATAATGTTGGGAGGAAAATTGGGTATATTACAAGTAATATTTTGCATTTCACTCGATTAAACTGCATGTTCTATGGATTTATGGTGAAGGAAAATTTCGAGTGTAGGAATATATACATTTTAAGTACAAACAGGGACCAGTTTCGAAAAATGCAACATCAAGGCGTTCCGGTTGGAATCGAACCAGCGACTCGGAATTCCTGAAAAGATCCGCTGCTTACACGACTACGAGTGGAACAAAAAGATGTAATCTTTGTTTGGAAGAGAAGCTTTGTATCATGAAAGCTGGCCAACAAAAGATCTGAGATTATTTTCTTTCAAAGATGGGCTTGTATTGGATCGTATTGCGGAGGATCGTATTGCGAAGGAACAGAGGAAAGACGCTATTTATTCCATTCCATGTAATGACTGTGATCAGGAGTACATTGATCAGACTAAACGTCAGTTTCGTATGCGTTTAAAGGAACACCAAAAGGCTGTTTTCTTTTCAAAAAAGGAAAATTCTGCTTTGTTGAAGCAAGTGTGCATAACCAACCATGAGATTGCATGGGAAAATTCCAAAATTATTATCACTACAGTAATCCGTGGTACAATCAGAGACGTTGTCTGGAGGCTTGGCATATCAATAGCGTTCACACCCCATTGAATCGCGATGACTGTGGTTTATTACCAGAAGCTTATTTGCATCTTGTAGACTAGTTCCTAGTCCTCTTTCTCTCTTTCATTCTGGTGACTTCACAGAGTAAACAGCAGGGAAATCTGTTCCCGCTAGTACTAAATATTGCTGGCTCATAGACGTTTATAACGGAAATTCGAAAAAATGGCTATACTGTTAAGTCTACTTGTAACCTAAATTTAGAGCAATCGGTTCGTTAAAAAAACTTCCAAATAAGTTGATGGCAACTTGATAACATTTATGCATATGAGGGCATAAAACATCCATTTTCAACGTGAAAAGTGTTTCAAATGAACAAAAAGGAATGGCTAGACGAGAAAGGCAAAATGGCTTTGCTGTATAAACATCGTTATGGAGCTATCAATTCGTCGAAATCATCTGAAATCCAGCGTTTGGGGAAAGAAAAACAAATATTAAGTCATAGGTGATGTCTAGATGGCGCAGAATATTGATGGTTTGACTATATTTGAAAAAATCCTCAGGTCATCCTTATCGTCCACTGAGTTCATGACTTCTTGCGTAGTTTTTGACAAGACCCATTGGTCAAAGGCTGTTTGTGAAATGAACACAACATTTTAGCAACAAAATTAAAGGTAAAACTATTTCTAATTAATAAGTGTCTTGTTTTGAGAGAGCAGTATTACTGGGGTGTCGTGTTGTCGATGCGAAAACGAAACACTTTCTGCTGAAACCCACTGTTTCTTTGTTTACCTTGAAATTTACGTGCGATGTTTAATCGATTATTACTCGAAATCTAGCCCTTTCCACTAGAAAATAATGATTATTTTTGAGATGTATGGGGATAGCTCTTGAAATCTGAAGGGTATAAAATAGTGTGAAAATTGCCGTTGGTAATGAAAAAATGAGCTTAGTTTCTCTGTTCGACATTGTTCAGATAAATCGCAAATAATTTTCACCTTGTTTCGCCTTATGCTGTGAATAAAATTTTAGATTTTTTGTCTATAATTTTGCTAAAAATTTTACTCATGAAGCAGTGAATCTACTTACTTTTTGTCGGCAAATTTTTAAATGGAATTTAACTGTATTTTTTATGTGGTATTTGCAAAAAATCTAGCCCTTTCCACCAAAACGAAAATAATTTTCTTTCAATCCCTAGTTGTATACGGATACATTTTTGCCAAATTTGTTCCGCTAAAAATTGCATCTGGCCTCTCATTTAGCCTTTGAAAACATGCGTTTGTCGTGTCACCAAGTGCATGCTTGTAATGCCACAACATGTTCGTAAATATACAACTTAGTTTTTGATATTTCATGTGTTTTCTTTATTTTTTCATATCTTTAATTTATAAACTATGTATGTGGCGTTTACCAAGGTACATGTACTTTATGTTTCAAAATGCTTAAAAATACTGTATAAACTGGGCATTTTGCCGCCATATTTGTTTATAATTTGGATTCTCTTCAGAGACTTCGGAAAATACCGCCCAGACAGATTTCCCTGCTGTTCACAGAGTAGGGATCGTGGAGGACTAGCAGAAAATGCAGGGTGCATTAAAATAAAATATGTAGAGGCCTGCATACATGAAAGGACTCTTTTTCTCAAAATCGCGTGGGCCGAATCATTTGGGTCAGTTTTGAGGACAATTTGTTTCCCAAAAATATTTTCCACAAGGCCTTTTATGATTCGGCCCGCACGATTTCGAGAAAGAGGCCTGGGAACCAGGCTGGGTTCTATGAGGGTATACTGTAAATAGGGATCCTAACTTTACAACAATCACCCTGATGAAGACACTATATTGGAGTGTCAAAACGTTGGGTCATGGACAGTAACTTTTAAAGTTAGGAAAACATTCAAAAAACTTTTCAAGCCAGAGTAGCGTCAAACTATGTCTGATTTGTCACCTGGTTGCGTTGGGAAATTATTTGTTAATTTTGACTGTATTGTGCAGTGCTGCCAAGCTGTATCTCTTCGTATACCTGTACTTACTGTACATGTACTGCAGCTTCAGCTGACATTTTTGACATGGATAATGGTTGCTTCTTGTTTGGCATCAGAAAAACATTTGACATTACCTGTTTTGATTGCTTTTAGCATTGCTTGTCATGTGCCCTTGCTTTTATTTATACATTAAATCAACAAATCAAAAAATAAAATTTTGTTATTTCTATATTTATTTTATTATTTCTATTTTTGGTCACTTATTTTTGAAAAATTACCCATATGTACTGTAAACATACAAACTTATACATTGTATGGAGAACTATCATTGGTCAAATGTAGTAGCTACTGTCGCCTAAATTTCTCTGGTTGGAATTACAGCATTCAAGAAGTGTGACAGAAGTGGCCATAATTCGTAGTCCAGTAAGATTGCACTCTTTTCAATCAATTGAAGAAGTAAAAAGTAGCATACAGTATGTACTAACCATTATCTTCTTGAGAAACTGTTCCACCTTTTTTCTTTTTCTTTTTCTTTTTACTAGTTTTTCTTTCCCCTTCCTCAATGTCTTGAACATCATTTTCCTCAATATGTTCATCAATATCTCCATCTGAAGTATAGGCCTTGACAACAGTGAGATTACTTTCAGGCTGTTCATCATTTTGTTGATTATGAGATGTCTTCAATGTCTTCACAGGTTTTCTAAGAACAAGTAAAATAGATAAAAAGTAGAAATTGAAGAAACCATCACAAATAATTCATGATGCAGCAGGGTGCACTGGGAATTACAAAAAATAGATAAAGCAAACTTTTAAAATTTTAGTAATTCTATGTTATGAAATCATTTTCAGCATCATGTTATTTCGTGGTGTAAGTCGATTTTCTAGGAATTGACATAACACAATTTACAAACACATTTGACTTACTGTATACAAAGGGTCAAAACATGATACGCAAAATCATAGACAGATAAACTAGTACCCAATTCTCTCTATGCATCAGGAAATGGACCAATCGACACATTTGAGTGATTTGACGCATTTTATTAAAACCTAAACCTTGTGCTAGTGATCTAAATCTAAATCTAAATCTTTGACATGCCACCAAAACAACAAAATTACGAAGCACAATTAAAATTAAAGGTTGATGATTTTGCCAAAAGGTCAAACAACTCTGCTGTCAAGTTTGGTGTAAAAGGGACACTCCACCCCCAAAACAAGTGTTGCTTAAATGAAGGTTCTTTGTCACCTTGTATGAGAATGGGTATTAGTTTTCTTCTAATCATTTTAGTTTTAGAGAAATTTGGCTTTGTTTATAGTATTTTTGTAAATTGATGGCTGCCATTTTTGTTCTGATTGCAGTCGCTGCCATTAATTTTTTGTGTCATTGAGTGATAAAATCCAGTATACCACTACCATGATTACATCGCATTTAGCCCGGTCACCATCTAAGCTTATTGCAAGACCAAATATGATGTTTAATTTATATTAAATATTAACTTGCACACCACAAGTCATCATCACAACTGGTATTAATCATAAGTACAGTTTTATAATATTTAACACTAAAATCCATCAAAGTCACTTTCAGAGTCACTCTGAATTAGGCCAAAACTATGACCCGACCGACCTAATTTTTATGGCCCGACCCTAAGTTTTTTGCGAGAATTTTGGAATTAATTTGTTATTTTCATGATGATTTTCTATCTTTTGTATTGAAACGCTGCTCGGCACCACTCGATAACCAGCACCACTCGATAACCAATCGGTTATTTCCGCGAGAAACGAGGCTACGTGCTCGGAGACGATCACGCATTTCAAGATGGCGTTGGCAAATAACAGCAATAAACTATATACAGGTAAATTTAAACTATTGCATTTTTGTATATTTAGAAAAATGATGATTTGTAAAGAGACCTTTTATTTGACGTAAAAAGGTTTCGTTGTTTGAACAGATCGAATAATTTAATAGGTCTTCGTGTAGAGTGCAACTTTTTGTTTATATTAAAGTATTTTCCACCCGAAAGCGACTATAATTAGACTATAATTAGTATAATATGCATAGAATTAATGTTCGTGTTAGGATTGTCATCTTATTATATCTCGTATAAGGAGAGGAATGATTTTTATGCTCGTAAGACTATTATGGACATTTATTGAAGATTGTAGTTGTAAAGTTTGATGAAAAGTTCTCATTAGATTGTCATTTTATATGTTTTAATTATTGCAGGACCGACATACCTTGTCTCTTTGCACGTTAAATGCGCTCGTTTTAACACTAAGCGTTTCCAGATTCTGAACCACAGCGAAACATGGCAAGCAGTGGCAGAAAAGACGCACCAAGATGCGCAGAAATTTTAGAATTTATTGTGATGGTGTCACCTTCAGAGGCTGAAGGATCGTACATAAAAGTGGACAATTTAATAATGAGTGTTGGTGCTGTTGTTGAGCCTTTCCAGATCAAATATGTCAGGGTTAACTGCACAGCACAGCCATCTAAATCTCCAACGAAAGTGCAAGAAAGCTCTCATACACGAGATGCATTTGAAGTAATGATAGTCATCAGCCTCCAAGGAACGATCACTGCCCCAAAATAAAAGAAGCAGGTAATATATGGCTTCATATGCTACAATATTATAGGTAGATACTCAAGCTTAATGGCGTTTCCTTATGTGTTTGGTCACAAAACAATTCTATTTAAAATAGAAAGCCAAGTGCAAGATTAGCTACAGTATGCTAAACTGGTTTTGTTTACAGGTCGTCTTTAACTAATGTCTATTATTATTATTAATACAATGTAGTGTATTTGCAATAAGCATATACCAAAATTAAATTTGTGTCTGTGTTGGGCTTTTCTAGCGCTGGTGTTCGCCAAGGTACAAATCGAAAGGATGAAATGTACAATGACCTGCTTGAACTTTTCCAGGAAAAAGAATGTTTGTTTCCTAAGGCAGAGGCCCAGACTGAAGGGCATTACATTTTATCAGGATGTACTGTATGACATGTTAATATTTTGTGATGCAATGTATATCGAAACTTGTTTAATAATAAAAATGCCAAAATAGTGCTACTAAATATTAATATAACAACTTGCTCTATTTAATAACATATAATGTACTTCTAAGTTGTGTAATGCTCTGTGGTACATCACAAATCAGCATTGTATACCGAATGATGCTGCCCGTACAAGAACCATACTTCATCCTGTCCCCGAGTTGTTTAGTAACTTTCAGGGATTCAATGAACTGAAACGTAAGAAATTGAAGAGTATGCCAATGTCTGCTAGCGAACTAAACTCTCGTGCTAGGAGACCAGTCATGGAATCATCCAAACAGTGGGAATGTATGCAATCTGAAATAGTTGCTCTTGCAAATTGTTTAACAGGATACAAAGAATACTTAGACCAACAAAAGGCAACCCAGGAACACAACAGAGCATTATCCAATCCTGTGAGACAGGTGGCAGAGGGTTGTATAGTAGAGAGTCGCAGCAAATGTTCCACAGGCACTGTTAACGATGCTTACAGAACTATTGATTCTGAAATTAAAAGGGCTGGTCTTCTGGAACCTGTAATGGTTGATGAAACTAAACATCTAAATAAGCCTTTTGAAAACAGCACACAAAGGTCTCGTTTTTTTAAAGATTTGCAGCTTTCTGTTCCTGTTGATGTGTTTAAGTATGCTCCTGGAGGAAGTCATACAACAGTTGTATGTGTAGTACAACTCAGTGAAAATAGATCAGAAAACCAGAAACTGACACAAACAGCTCGCTTAATGTCAAAAGTGAAGCCACATTTTCCTGAATACCACACCAGTTTTATGATTTGTCAGGGGACAAGTGACAGTCAACGACTCCATCTACCAGTCGTCATCACCATTCAGGCATGCATGCTGAAGAAACTCTTGGACAAAGATCCCAAGCCAATTGTTCTGAAATTCACAGATGGAGGAACAGACCAACGTAACACTCTGGAAGCAGTCAAGCTAGCGCAAATTGGTCTTTTCAAGATTCTGAACTTAGACATGCTTGTACTGGCTCGTTGTGCACCAGGACAAAGCCGGATTAACCCAGCAGAACAGGTGATATCCATATTAAACCTTGGCCTTCAAAATCGTGCACTTGAAAGGAAACGCCTGGATGAAGAATTGGAAACTCAAATAAAACGATGCCCCAACATGGCAGCATTGAGGAAAAGAGAAGATCTGTCCGAGAAGTGGGAAGTGCCAAGCAACAGTACGAAACCGTTTTACACGACTTGCTTTGAAGAACAAGTCAAATCAGGAAATTGATGAAGTGAAGCAACCACTACGTGAGCTGTTTCCTGAACTTGATTTTGAAAAGTTGCAGAAGGTACATACACAGAAGATTGCTGCCTATGTGACTTGGTTGCTAAAACACTGTCAAATAAGGCACTATAATTTTCAAATCAGAAAGTGTGCAGACAGTGCTTGTTGTACACCAACACAACTTCCCCGAGATCAGCTAAGCTGATTACCTGACCCTGTGCTGAAAGATGACGATCACTTCAAAGCGTATGACGATGTCAAAGGTACAAAAACTACAGAAGACCGACCTTCACTCAAGCTGGCAAAACCAAAGAAAAAACCTGCATCTATAGCTTCAATTTTAGAACAGCCTGAAGGAGTTCATGTTGTCAGTGATGCTGAAGATGGTGATGAGGCAGTGCCAGCATTTGGAGAAACAACCTTCTGTACAGGTCAGAATGCACGAGCAACAATTGAGAGTGTTGAGTGCAACAAACCTCGTGTTATCTACTCCAAAACGCACCTGTCACAGAGAGTTCAACTATCATTATCCATGCTGATAAGTGAATGACTTCACACGTGGCTCCCCACTAACACCACCAAACCATCCACTGGCAAAAAGTGTGATGCTGAAGAATAACTTATGCTGTACCCAAGGAATTGAATTTTCATATTACAGCACTAGAAATGACATTGGGCGAAAAGATCTGTGTTCCTATTGTGCATGTCAAGGAGCTGTTGTGAATGCCACACTGAAGAAAAGATACAAAACCGTTTTACCACTCTGCAAAAACTGTGAAGCAAATGAGAAAACACCGAGTGTGCAACGTCCGTATGGCAAACAAAAGAGCAAATGTTGATATAGCAGATACATTTTAAATATTTGTAAAAGCATGTGTATGTACAAAAACATGGAGCATTTAAATATTTAACAGTATGCGTTTAATAATATATAAAAACCACTGTTGCTTTGACTTGCTGTGTCTCGTACCCAGACTTCTTCGCGGAACTATGTATTGTCAACGAAATCTCGATTTGTGTAAATTGCCCTCTGTCGGTCTGTCGAGATGTTCAGTTTTATGACGTTTTGTGACTAAGTTTTATCACGTGTAAAGTTCCTAACATCGGATCAACGTATTGTCAACGCTGCGAAGTTTGAATAACGATCTGTTCTGCCTTCAGTGAGGAAGTATTCTCTTGTCAAGGTAAGACGACTAAGATAGTTTTTTCTTGTTAAACGCTCACCAAACGGAAATATATGGCTCAGTGACTGCGAGGTATCTGCGATTTCTTGCCATCACATTCACAGCATCACTTATCGCGCTTAATATATTGATATCAAATTGTTTTGTTTGTGAATACAGTTATCCTTCTATTTTAGGTGTATATTGGTGTGAGTTCATTATTTCTCACAGGAGCCATTGTGTGCGCTGATCAGTATTCCGATCAGACAAGGAAACTAAAAAATACATGTTCTTAATGTTTACTGTGAATTAAAGCATATGGATACACCATCTCCTCTACACTACACTACATCTATTTATGCTATATTTATGCTGCAAAACCTCTAACCTACCTGTACGTCATTAATCTTTCCTTGTCATCAGGAATATTTCCTTCTCAATGGAAGCAAGCTAAAGTTATTCCAATTTTTAAATCTGGTAGTTCTTCAGAAATGGATAATTATAGACCAATATCAATCTTACTTGCCATTTCTAAGATTATGGAAAGATTAGTCCATGACCAATTTTATAACTTTCTTGAAGAGTCAAAGCTTCTATCACCTTCTCAGTTTGGTTTCAGGAAGAGATACTCAACTTGTCTTGCCGTAACTTATCTTACAGACTTTATCAGAACATCCATGGATAAAGGAATGATCACAGGAACTTTATTCATAGATCTACGTAAAGCATTCGACACGGTCGACCACTCACGCCTTCTCGATAAGATGCAGACTCTGGGAGTTTTCGACAAGCAGCTGGATTGGTTTACCGATTACCTGTTCAACCGACATCAGACAGTGGTATATGATAACCACAAATCTCAATGTTTTCCCGTTTTTGAAGGTGTACCGCAGAGATTTATTCTAGGACCGCTGATGTTTTTGGTCTATATAAATGACTTACCAAAAGTTTTAAAGAACTCCAAGATCATTATGTACGCAGATGATACCGTTCTGTATTTTTCCCATAAGAATGTTAAAGAAATTGAGAATGCGCTGATGGAAGACATAAATGGTGTGAGTACCTGGTTGCAGCAAAATCAGCTGGTAATTAACTTAAAGAAAGGCAAGACAGAATTAATGGTTTTCGGAACGGCGAAACGCCTTAAGAATGAAGGTAATCCCTCCTTATCCATTAAATTTGATTCCAACATTATCAATTGTACTCCATCGTATAATTATCTTGGAGTGGAACTTGACCCAACTCTGAACTTCAGCCAGCACCTGCATCGAGTATACAAGAAAAGTTCTGGAAAAATAAAGTTACTTGCAAAGATAAGACCATCTTTGACTATTTTTTCTGCCCAATTAATTTATCAGTCAATGATTGCCCCACTGATGTTATACTGCGACTTAGTTATCCTGGAGCTATCAGAATCATGCTTAAACAAGTTTCAAAAGTTGGAAAGCCGAGCTAATACAATTATTCTTAACGACCCGAGAAAAGACAATGTTGAACTAAAGATTCCTTATTTTGTATCATCCCGTATTTTTAACGCTTCAATAACAGTTTTTAAGTCATTACATAAAATATCTTGCGAACCTTTTGATAATTACTTTTTATGATTGAGTCACCAAAAAAACACAAGAAACAAGCTATAGTTCTCCCCAAAGTTAAATTAGAAGCAGCCAGGAAAGCATTCCTTTTCCAGGCAGCTTTAATTTATAATAAACTACCGTTACATATCCGACAGATTAACTCGTTCGTTCTGTTTAGAATCGCTCTAAAACAATTTTTAGATACCAGTTAGAACAATTTGATATGTATATATTCATATTTCTTATTTACATGTAATAATAGTATAAGCTACTTGTTTGTCATTTTAATTTATTCCTTCACAGGACCCTTATTGAAGGCAGTGTTATTTTTACTGAAAAGGTTGTATCCTGTTTAAATAAAGTTTAATAATAATAATAATAATAATATGATCACATACCACTAACTGAATAATATGATCACATACCACATATGACTTGGATTTGATGGTTTGTGAACAAAGCTGTATATGTAATAAACTGTACATGGAACTGTCTTCAAGAAATTATTCACCTCAACTTTGTGAAAATTCAGTGGACAATGGAAATTATTTGTGTGCCATGGATTTGGAATATGCAGTAAATACAATATTACAAGTTCTTTGGGAAAATAAAATACAGTGGTTGCAGTGAATCGTGGGTGTATTCCCGAATGACAATTACAGTATAATTATTATGTGGAGTCGTGGACATGTGCAATGAACTAATACATCACAAAGATCTGCTTGAATTTGAAAGTATTGCATTCTCAACAATAAAAGTTAAACGATATAAATAATGGTGCAACAATATCGTAAACATCTGTTACATATTTGTTTAGTGCTTGCTTTGCCATAACATATCAGACCCTTGCGATTCCACTGACAGCTTTGCCACAGTAAGAAGCATGATTTATAGTGGCAGTGATTTATCAGAAATTTGTTTACCAATCACCAACTACATACTGTAGTCATAATGTCAAAAGCTTTGCCAAATATATTCAGATAAGTGTACATATTACAGTGGGTTCATTTTGGAACTTTTATCAAAAATTAGGCTTCCTATGACTTTTGAGGCAGCACTTCCCCTTGCGATAGTAACTTCTAGTACTCAAAAATATTTTTACCAAGGAGTCAAAATAGTATAAAGCATGTACTCTTCCTTGTGTATGCATGATTGGTTGCATGTTTACTTTATCCCAGTAGGTACATGGGAAGAGTAAATTGTAGACCTACATGTGTATGATATTCAGAACCAAGCTTCTGCTCTAAAAACTTCAAAAAATGTCTTCAAAATTACCTTTATATCTTGTGTTTTTAAATTTCGTATCTCAAGTTGTTGAAAAACTTTTTTGAAAATTAAACTTTTCCCTACCTACCGACCCTATTTTTTTTCAGCATGTAATAGGAACCACATAATTTTTTTGTTTGCCCTTAAATATACTAAAAGCATCAACATTGTTCAAATTATTATTTCCAACTTGTTGAAAATTTTCGACGACATTTTTTAAGTTTGTATTTACGTTTTATTGATCGGCCTGACGCTTTTCTCTACGATCATTTTCTGCGCTTTGATCAGTTTGGTGTTCATGTAACTGTACCTCTTCATTGTCTCTGACGACTACAACGTCTTCTACAGGAGATTCTGCGGATTATAATTTTTTTAATTAAATATTTTAACATATTCACCATAATTAACACTGCTTTAATATAAATATTTACATCGTGAACCACATGGCACTTCCATTAGTGAAGCTATCACCTGATTCATGACTGATACAGTGCTCGTACCAGGTCTTCCCTCACTTTCCAAGATGGTGACTCGTACTAACAAAGCTATTGGGATACCACTGGAGCCATTTACCACTATCCCGATTTTTTAAATTTTGTGGTATCCCGTCGGGATATTGTACAAGTAAAACAGAAGTTAGTACCCAAAACAAAATTTTGGTATCCCGTGGATATCGGGATACCGCAAATTTCAGACTGTAGAAACACTTTGAAAAGAAATCTTTCACAATACAGTGGAGCCTCACTATAGCGTGGTAGTTGAGGTCCATAGTGGAGACCGCATTATAGATGAAGCATGTTATTGCGAGTTACTGGGCAAATCTTGTTCCCAGTATGCTTGCCACTCGGTCCTGTTGTAATATTGTGAAAGAGTACTGGGAACAAGCTTGGATACTGCCAGAAGCACTTTCTGTTGGAATCAACATGCATTATGTTATTCATCTTGTTATATTACCTAGTAAATACATGTATCAGACTATCGGTATTAAATACATGCAAAACCAATATTTAAATATACATATTACATGTATAGTTCTTTATATACATTACTAGTAGCACTGATTAAATCAGTATCAAAATTAATGCGAGACTGAAGAAGCTTAAAGTTAGAAGTCTGCTAAGACTAATCGCACTGCCGTGTTGTCTATCTTATAATAATCGCGATCATTCACGACGTTCAGCAATTGTTAAGGTCATTCAAATTGTCTCTAGTGATCATAACCAGGCAAAGTTAAATTTTTGGGGTCCAAGGATAAACCGCGTTATACCGAGTTGCGCGTTATAACAATGCGCATTATAGCGAGGCTCCACTGTAGCGTGAATAGAATAAGACCAGGTTATTGTAATGCTATTGTGATATAATGTATACTATAGCAAACCCATTAAAGCAGCTGATCAGCATTTGTCACTCGAAACTTGTGAGTTGAATGAGTTACTGCTGTAGGGGGGAATGTTGCTTATCTTTAACCGTGTTTCAAATACGCGGAAACGAAAATATTTTCTTCCACTGTTAAAATAATGAGATTGGTTGATTGTTGAAGGTGATTGAAGAAACGCATCAAAGACAAAGTGACAGAATGTCAACTCACGAGTCGAGTCTTCCAAACCAAAAGGCTTCGTTTTGGAACACTGATCATCGTTTGGCTGACTTCTATTAAACTGTTTCATATACGTCGCACAATCGTCACATGTTGGTTCGTACGCGAGTGAAATTGACTCGATAACTTGCGAGTGAACGGAAATCAGTCGGGCGAAAAATACTCGCGAGTGACTCACACTCGAGACTTGGCACTCACGAGTGGCGTCATGTCACTCGAGAGTGGTAATGTACAACAACTATACTGACTGGTTTAACATTTTTTACACTTTCAAAATATAAAACTGCTATGTGCGTTTATCTTCCCGGTGTGTCTAATGTGTCGTCAAAAATTTATTTTGATGCTAAAATTGGCAACTGCGTGTAATACGCTGTCGCAGTGTGCGTAATCGTCTGGATAATATGGTATGCTTCATTTTCAGATTGGTCATAATGGTGGGTCATATCACACAACCTTGAATAACTCAAGCACAAGATAAGATATGAAAGAACCGCAGAAAGCCATTCTTTATCGTTTTAGGAGTTCTTTCAAATAAAACAAAAAAGTCATCTCAAATTTTGTTTCATATACTCTTTAAATTTAGATATGTTTACAAATCAAATTGTACATTATATATCTAAAAAGGTTGATGTACAGCCGAAATAGCATGTAAGTAGTCTGTTTCAAGCGAAGGCCCTTCGTCAGAGACTAGAAAGTGAAACGTTTCACTCTCTGACGAAGGGCCTTTGCTCGAAACATTAGACTCTTGCAGTACACGCTATTTTAGCAGTACACCAACCTTTTTAGATATTTGATTTGTATTTCTACACTGCCTATGCAGCACAACACATTTTATTACTCAACAATTTACAACAACTTTTACAAGTACCTTTTAGATTTCCTCTTAGACTCAGATGTAGTAGCTTCAGTTATTGGCACACCAGTATCTTCAGTCTCAAATGTTTCATTGTTCAAGCTGTCTTTATCTTCATTCTGCAAGGAGTATTGTTTTAACCGGTATACAGTTCAAGTGAGTATTTTGAAATTCCAGTTATAACACAACAGGAAATTAAAACAAAATTTACATTCCATTACAGCAAAAATACTTTCCATAATGTACCACAAATTATACTGTACATGTATAATATGAATTATATCAAAAATACGTTTTGGCATGAAATTGGATCCAAAAATGTAATGAACAAGCTAAAGGTGGCTCCTTACTGTTTTGTTTAGTTCCAAATGCGATTGAATTGAAACATGCTTTTTTACATAACAATTTGTTACAATCTCGTACCCAGAACCTGCGTTATTCATTAGCACACAATCAATGATGGAAATACAGTACTATGTAAGGTTACCAATGTGCCAAATGGCCATTTTGTGGTTGAATGCCAATCTCTCCATGAAAAAAAAACTTAAACATCAGCATTGTTTTACTATAAATTTCATTTTCCAAATGTAAACACAAAATCTCTGTACATGTGTTACATAATCATTAGACACTTGATTTGGCTACAAGGTCTGAAATTTAATTTTTTTCTCAGTATCCCATTGGGGTACCAGGGTTCAAAGTTTTAGTACTGTATCCCCCTGAGAATCCACTATCCCACTTCCATCAAAGCTTATTGCAAGATCAATTATAATGTTTAATACAATGATATTAACTTCTCCAGGAGATTCTTTGAGAGAGTTTTTGATTTTTTAATTAAATATTTTAACATATTCACCGTAAATATCACCAGATTCATTGACTGATATACAGTAAACCCACCAGTAGGGAACAACCTCTTACCCAGTGCCCGTACCTAACGTCTTCCCTTCATTTCCAAGATGGCGACCCATGCTAACAAAGCTATCCCGATTTTTGAAATCCCGTCGGGATACAAGTAAAACAGAAGTTAGTACCCAAAACGAAACTTTGGTATCCCGTGGATATCGGGATACTACAAATTTCAGACCCTGGGCTATATAGGCGAACCCAATCTCACCTATTATGAAAAACTGCTAAGCCAAACTCAATTGTTACAACTGTTAAAAATATATTACTCAAAGTGCCATATCCAGAGATAATTTGGGCACACTGGTCAGTGGAAAACATTTGACGATATTCTAGTGCCATAAGTATGAGGACACCCCAGGTTGGAGATCTTGGCAAGATCTTACAAGATCTTGCCTTTCCTTCAATAGGCACTTAAGTTACGATATTTCTTGGCAAGATCTTGGCAAGATTTCGGCAAGATCTTGGCAAGATTTTGTTGTGTCTAACAGGTATTTATTATTATAAATGTAAGAATAAAAATATATTTACAACACTTCCCAGGTCGGTCAAACCTGCAATTAAACCCCAATTACAATATCTTTGGCAAAATCTGGAACAATCTTTTGGCAAAATCTGGAACAATCTTTTGGCAAGATCCTTCCATAATCTTGGCAAGATCCTGCTACAATCTTGGCAAGATCCTGCTACAATTGTTAACTGCTTATGTAAAACAGGTGCAAAACTAAAAAGTTTAACTGTCGCCTAGCAATTAGATTCCTTCTGTACTTTAATTGGTCTTTGGTGCCTCATTTGAGTGAATAAAATAGGAAATCTTTTATCCCAACTCAGTATTACTCATGTGCAGTTCAAACATATAGTTGCAGCAGTTGCCTATACAGATCTATAGGCAGAATTCAATAACTATAGGCAGAATTCAATAACTATAGGATTGGATGTCGATAGAAAGCTATGGATTGCCTATAGAAATCTATAGTCTTTTGGATTGGATGTCTATATAAACCTATATCCACGATTTTATTGCTTCACATCGAGAACTGTACAAATTATCACTTTAGTCATATTCTGACCATTCAGTTTCTTCGAGCAAAGCTTTTCATTCCCTATTATCAGTGAAACCTTTGGTATTAAACTAATATATTTTACATATATTTCCTAAAACATTTACATAATGTTTATGTCATATTTCAATCTCGATTTCAAACCTGATAAGACTGACTTTATTTAAACCAGATAGCAAGTTTAGACCCGATAAAGCATGTACTGCGAGTTTTTAAATGTACTTTACTAAACTCTAACTTCTAAAAAGAACCATAATAACGCTATTTAGAAGCCCTGCAAAAAGATTCCTTTATATATGAACAGTGGACACAACCTCGTGCAGTCGTACCCCTTACCTCCGCAGCCCTCGTGGGGCGAAGGCTCTGGGAACGAGATTTCCCATAGGTGCTAGCAGCGAGTTAATAGTTGCGGTGGTTGCACCATATTCTCTTGTCTCTCGTGGTCACTAAAACACTTCTTTGGAACTATATTGCTTTGTGTCTTTGATACTTTGTTTGGTAAACTGCTTGTTGTTACTATTTCTAAAGAAATGTCTGATCATCATTATTCGTCGGTCTTAGCAAAGTTCGAAGGTAAGTCTGATCTTTTACTGCTAACGTATCTGAACCACTGCAGTGATCTGAACGTTTGAAGCAACAATAAATACGAAATCAAATAGTTGATCTGAACTTATCTTATCAAGGATTCCATATTGTATGGGGAGATTTATTTACCAATGGGAATGTGGATAATCGAGTGAGAATTAACGTGGATAATCAAAACAATATGAACGATGAAGGGTAAACATGAAGAGAAATTTTTGGATTTTTGATAAAAATGTATTCATGAAATTTTCTATTCCGACTCGCTATTGCCACAGACGACAAAAAGGACACTTGCCTACTTCGCGACTGGCACTGTTGACACACGTGGCCTGGTTTGCCACGCGTGAAACAAAACTGAAGCACTTTGAGTGACCGCGCACTTCGATTGCTCAAGATCAATTTTCAGGTAAAGTGATAAGTTGGGCTATGTCTACGCAGACTGCAAAAGTGGTTAATGAAGTTGTTAATGGTGACCATCTTCTAGCAGTTCTAGGGCAGTTTAACCTAATTAAGCAATGCCAATGATGTAGTTCACCAAACAATATTTTTTAACGAAGTACTGTTTGGAGTTTTGAAACCTGTCAATAGACCGCATCATATGGACGTGATAAGATCGACCGCAATATTACCGCTTTGGTCGGATATATCGATCAAAGTGCAACTTTAATTTCAAACGTCGAATTTATCATGTATCTAGGTTCGACACATGATAAGTCCAACATCGTCGTCGCTGTTAGGAGTTCAACTACGAAATCGTAATACATTGTATGCAGAATACAGAGACTATTAAGAATGACTTCAAAACTACTCCAATGATTACTAGTTAATAATTTCCTTTGTTTTGAACTTGATACGGCAAGTTAATTGACGTCCGCGTCATGTCTTTCTGCTGCCGGCTTTTGGTCGGATGAACTCGGAACCCGAAGCGTTTAGTCGACTGTTGCGGTAAGATGTGTAGACTGCAACCTAACCGCTACCTCACCGCAACCGCAGTGTTAGGTTACCACATCTCCACCGTTACCTCACCGCAACCGCAGTGTTAGGTTACTTCTGACTGGTACTGTACGAAGCTGGGCTTTAGTGCTTGCATAATTTGAACGGCTGCAAAATACTGCATTGGATTCCATGACAAAAGTGGTAACCAACAAAAAAATAAACATGGCTTAATTTCAACCTTGCTACACAAGTTATTACTAGTTTCCATCTATGAAATTGAGGTTGACATACTGTACATAATTTTATCTAGACCAATGATAACTGGATTTGTAGATGCACTATAAATACTATAATTCAACCTCAGTCTGCCAAGCTGCTTGTGTGGCACAGTGGATTAATATGGTGTGGGACATACCTTATAATTATATGCACTTTTCCTACAATATTTTATTTCTTCATTTTTTCTTTCTTTACAGCCTTTCTTTACTTATTTTTTAAGGTTAACTCTAGCTTTGGTTTGGCAGCTCAATTAAATAGATGGAAATCACCAGCTATCTCGAGCCATATTTCCTTTATCTTCTAAGCAAGAGTCGAGACTCTAATCCAAGAGTCGAGACTGTATTAAAGTGTAACCAAGAAACGGAACATTATGCTGGGTTATTTAAGTCTAATTCGATAAAGTTCGCTTGGTTGGTTGCTGTCAAAATCATGGCGAGAAGGCCAACCAATTACAGTTGACCGTTAAATGCAAACACACAAAACAAAAGCGCACAAAACAAAAGTATTATTTATTACACGGCACAGGCACATTTATACCTTGCTTGTTTTATTAAACTGATGTTCCGCCAATTTTGAAATAATATTGTCCAACTTCTTTCGACCCCTGAAAGACAACCTTTTATTTACCTTGCAGTACATCAGAGTTAAAATACTTAAAGAACAAATCAAGATAAGATTGAAAACAAAAATAAAATGGTCATGCGTCAATTTAGACTATGTCTAATGATTTAGATTTTAAAGCATAAAGGGTCGGCACTTTGGCTCTGGCAAATGAGCCAGAAAACGAACGACTTACCCTTTTTTGTTGTCATTGTCTTTACTCTCCATTTGGTTTTCAATCTTGAGAACCAATTAAGCAGAAGGACAAAGAAATAACGTGAAAGAGAACAATATTAACCACCACAGTTTGACATCGTGATGACTAAAATATTTCCCTCCTTTTCCCGCTTTCGGCCAAGGCTTCACGGCTGGCGCAGAAATAATACCCGGATGTTATTAATATTTGCATAACAATTGCTATTTGCATAATTACCATTATTAAGATGATCACGTGATAATCAATATCATGATCGTCTTATAATCAAATAATTGCGATTATTAAATAACCAAAAAGTAGTATTTTTAAAGTGAAAATATAGCAAGGAATACATGTAAAAACTTCACTTGTCTTTTTGAGAGGTCGATTAAGCCATTTTTTGAAATATCAAGACGTATGACGTCATTCTACATACGGGCCACGACACGTTGTAATCCGATTTACTATTGAGGAAATATTAATTGGAGAAATTGGAGAGTGGATGTGGTGGGGGTTAGGGATGGGGAAAATACAGCCGGGGGTTAGGGTTAGAAAACTCGGTAGCCGGGGGGTTAGGGTTATAGGATCTTTGTTGTTTTGGGGTTGGTTACAATCCAATAACTTATTTGTTATAATGCTATTACAATGTCAATAATTTATTGCTTACAACGTGAGCAACGGCTGCTGTGATAAATTATCGAAATTAAGGCAAACTCTAGTCCTCTCTCTACATTTCGACCTTTTGGCACGCGAAAAAGATGGCGTCGACTGGTCATTTCACCATAATTCCTTGCGCGCAGTAAACACTAAGTATCGTAGAAAAAGCGGAAGATAGACTCGTTTCAAAAATATTAAGTTTGGTAAAAAAGAGTAAACAATGTTTAGCGCTATTATTACAGGTGATTTAAGGTTGCAAATCATTCTGGTAAAATGTACAGCCACCGGCAATCAACGGATGTGAAGCGCGGAATGCGTCATAGAGATAACCGATAGTTTATAATTAAACAAATATGGAAAAGACATATCACGTCGAAACAGATATGCCGGAAGTACGTCACAATCCTTGGGCCATGAAAGGAAATTTAACCAAATCGAAAATAGTTTGCGCATATATACTAAAAATGCGGCAATTGATTATCATTTATATGTTATTCATAACTCATATAATCAACAATTTTCCTACCTGAAACGTACCATAATTCCAATTTTACGGGTTTTTTTACATGCATAGTTTTTTACGTTCCATTGGCGATCACTGTTGCGGCCACCCTGCCACATGTAGTAAATAATAATATTAATCTTAATTACTACACATTTTAGTATTTGTGGCGAAAACAAATAAATAAATAAATAATGAAGCAAACCTTCATAAATATTAATCGCAAAGCTCGACGCAAAGAATATACAGTAGACTCGCCGAGAGGCGAACTAAAGCGCAGTTCCTTAATGTTGACTTCAACCGTCAAACACAAACACTACAATCGTTTTAGCAGAACTGTAGCGTTTTGGTGGTCATAAAACAAGCTTTAAACATCAAATATTGTAGTCAATTTACGATGGCTGCTTGTTAACGATTTGAGGGCCGCGTCATCACACTTGACAACGCCAATGACAAATGATCGCTGATAACTCCAAAATTTAGTTGGGGCGCTGTCATGTCGGGTCCTCTCGTGCTAGTGGCACTGCAAAACCCTGTTCGGTCGAGAGTCCTGCGGCATATACAACACACAGAAACCCAACAAATACAACACAGCTTCGTAGCAACTAGAAATACGTGTACGCAACAACACCTCGCCACTTACTGTTTAAAGCTTTTATATGTAGATTGATTTGCCAATCTTTTAAACTATAAAGCTTGCAGCTGGTGCACTGAACAGAACAATGGGAAAGTCTACTGGTGTTTCTATACCAATGTATATACTAAGAAATAAATACCTTGTCATCACCTAACCCTATAGTCCTATATCCTAACCCTGGGGCGGCGGAGCAGTCTGGATATTGGGGTGCTCCCACTGAATTTTTTTGAATTTGTAAGTCTCAGAAACGCCATTTCCTGCATTTTGATACCAGTTTTAAGAGGTATCTACTATATGTGTCTATGACGTAGTCTGTGTCCATTGTGTGTCCGTTACACGAAGGAGATGCCTTATGTTTCACAAAATGTAAATTTTAGTTAAACATATCAACAAAAATGTGTAGGATTACTAGTATATTATATATACAAAAAATAACAAATATGTACTACATTCTTTTCTAATCTTAATGAAAGATACCAAAAAACTCTGTCAGGCTTCGCTGCTTTCGTTTCATAATTTCCACTTTAATAAAAATACTAGCTAATGGCGGTTGCCAGCGAGATGGAGGTCAGTTTGTCCATGGGGCTAAGTTGGTCAAACTGGTTCCCCATAGCCGAAATTCCTTCAAGACTTTTGTACCGTACACTTGACAGTCTGCACGACGAGACCTCGTAGTTTTGTGGACTGTGGAGCAGCAGTTGCAGGTTTTGGCTTGCATGTATGCTTGTTTTATTTGGGGGGCGGTGCCCCCTCCCCATCATTGACATTGGGGGTGCCCCCCCCTGCTCCGCCGCCCCTTAATCCTAATTCTAACACTTACTAATCCTAACCTTTATCTTAACCCTAATCCTAACCTCTTTATCTTAACCTCTCGATCTTATGCGATCTTTCTTCAACAAACGTAAGAATAGGGTTAAATTAGGCAGCACAACCAGTGACTGGAAATAAATGGTACGAGGATGTCCTCAGGTGTCATGTTTTGGATCTCTGATATGGAACTTATTTCAAAATGATGTCTTTCCACGTTCGCATCGCAAGCCACACTATGTACGCTGATGATCACCAACTATACATATCGGGAAAAGACTATAACATAAGAAAACCTTACAGGAGGAGGGACGACGTGCTGCGTTATGGTATAAAGATAATTATCTCCTAGCGAATTCCGAAAAGTTCCAGTTATTAACTAACAATCCAAGATAATGAATGTCGTTCTATACAGATCGACGATCAAATAATCAATAAAACGGATCATATTACTCTATTGGGGGTACACATTGATGAAATCATTAATTTTAGTGGTAATATTAGTGAGCTTTGCAAGAAGGCTAGTAGAAAAGTTGGGGTGCTTTTACGCTTGCGTAATCTTATTCCTCTTTCGGCCAAGTTAACTATATATGTCATCTATCCTCCCGTATTTAACATACTGTCACGTGATCTGGTGTCATGAGTGAATGAATGAGTGACACAATCGCTCCACTCCAATAACAATTGTTCCTATGCTTCGCATATCCACTAGTTAAAAATGGCTCTCTTGTTTTAATGACACTTATTTTTCCTTTACAATGTTCTAACATTTTCACATCTCATGAAAGCTATTTTAGTTCAATATATTTTTTTCAAAATGTTCCTTCTCAAACGCTCTGCATTTCTTTCCTGATAAAGGTCGATAAACCACAACATTTATATTTCTTATATAATAAGGTATGTAACACAATAATAAGGTTTAATAACACAACCATTTAATGGTTGTGATACAAGGTATAAACACTGATCTCGAAAGAAGACTGGATCGAGCAACTATTGTTCAGAAAATGAAGCCGGCATTCCGCCATTACTAATGGACCAACTGAGGATCCTATGAGGTTTTTTATTGGATTATGTGCTCTTACCATCGACAAAATAAATAATTTTCCTATAAAGAGGACCAGAAGACATTTTTCAAATTACTGGGTAAAACGATTCATGGCCTACTTTGGTCCCCGCCGTTGGCATTAATTATCCAGTGCAAGAAGCCTAATATGAGACATCAAATTAGGTTCACGATTTTATCCATTTAATGTTAACAAAGAAACTATATTGGCCAGACACTAAACCTATTTCGTGAGCGTCACAGTTTGATTTGATTGCAAACTCGGAGCTTCTAATGATCTCTCGTCAATTTACATTATGCAAATATGCAAGCTTCAAAATCAGCTCATCAGATACAATAAAAAGCTCAATCCAGTCCTATTTTTGAGATCAGTGGGTATAAATAACAATGAAGGTATAGTAATGCATGATAATTAATATAACCTTTAAAGTGTCTATGAAATGAAAATTCACCCCAGCTTTTTATGATTGTATTTGAAAGAAACACGTAAAATAGTAAAAAAATTGATTTTACATGACTTTCGTATCTTATTCCCGCGTTCTTGAGTTATTACGCTTCGTGTAGCATTACATCAAAACTCAAAATCAAGCATATCTTTGGATTGGTTTGACTAACTAGGCTCAAACCTTGCAGACTTTCTGAATCAACAATACTCAGATTGTTGTGACTTGACATGGTAACAGATTCATTCCCAGGCCACTTTGTATAGATACGAAAGTCACGAAAAAGCCATTTTTCATCATTTTAAGTGTTCTTTCAACAGACACTTTAAGATATAAGGTATACATGATACGGTATAAAATACACCCTTCGTTTCACTCTCTAATAAAGGGCCTTCGTTCGGAACGTTAGATCTCACACATTATTTCGGCAGTATACTCCAACCTTTTCGAATATTGGCTGACGTTTCATATAAGCATCCCGAATTTAAAACATAGTCTTTGAGGCCTAACCCTAATCCTAACCCTAACCCACACCTAATACTAACTCTTACGATAATAAAATGCCTTATTTTAGAAATAACAGCTGATTTTAAAGTGCATATGACACGAAAATTAAGTTTGTTTTATTTGAACGAACTCTTACAATAAACTCTTACAAAGAATATCAATTACAGCTTTCCTTTTAGTTTTTTTTAGTTCTTGAGATATTCTCATTTAGTTGATATGTAAATGTCATACTTATATGACATGATACTGCATAATGACTTGTTGAAAAATGCAGTATGCATTTGTGGTTATTCTACGAAACCACTTGAAATCACTGAGAAATTTATGTCGATTCTACAACACTAAACGTGGAACCTTTCGAGTTATTTCCATAGGCGTACGGGCAAAATTTTGTAGGGGGGGCTGAACATAACTTGCCCGAATAAATTATGACGTCAATATTACTGAGATAGTTTAGCCTAAGCATGATTATTACAGAATTTTGATTCCCTGAAAGTGTATTTCCTGCAATTTGGGGGTACCACAGAATTTCCAACAACGCGCATAGGGAATGCGTTGCACGACGGCAGAATAGAAGGAAGGAAAAGCAATTATAGCCACAAAACCAAATGTATTAGGTATATTCAAGTTGAATATACGAGATTACGTTTAGACAACGCCCGGACCAAGGCCTGGCTATATGCCACTTTTAACCATTGCTCAACGATGAACAACAATGAAATCCCAGATTTCTCTCAATGAGAATCCGTTATGTTATTAAGTTGCATTCAAATATTAGAATAATTTAATACAGGACCCTTTTTGCCCGAATGACAAGACCATTTTTGCCCGAATAGAGCTAATTTTTCGGGAAATTTTTTGGGAAAGCTGTAAATTGATATTCTTCAAGAATTCGCTCAAATAAGACAAACTTAATTTTCATGTCATATGCACTTTAATTTCGAATTTTACCACCGATAGTCTATGTGACGTCACTTCGGGATTTATATGAAACTTCACCCGCATAGGCTGCCATGAGTGTAGAAATACAAGTCGAATATTCGGGCACAACATCTTTATAAATTGTTATATAGTTTGGCAGATTCCTAAGTCGCATGATACGACTTTTTATAAAATCGCGTTACCAAGCAGTTTCGTCAATTTCAAAATAACAATGTTACTTACGATACGGCTGTAAGACAATAGACGCTTTCACAGTTAAAGATGAATAATGGTAATCAGGGCAAAATTCAAAAGAAATACTAGAATCTAGTGGGTTACGGTTCAAGTTATAGTTTGAATTTTTCCCTGATCATACAAATAATTCATCTTCAACCGTAAAAGGGTCTATTAAGGAGCTGGATTCTTCGGAGAAAGGAATTAGGTTTCTGTCCGCGCGCCCGTATATTATCTGAGACTTGGAAGATGAAATAATTTGAACATCATGAAAAAGTGCGTATTACAGTAAGCGCGCAGTGTATAATTCTATATTTTCATTGTTAGCGACGCCATTTAGTTTTCTAAATTATGCATTATTGGTTGTGTTATTATAATACGCATTTTGATTATCGCTATTCACTGCACTTTTTGTTTCGTGGTTTCTTAAACTTGTAATCCATGTGCTTGTTATATTCACGATGGTGAAGCTACTGTTTCTTCTTGCTCAAATGAAAACTGTGTGGTCCATGGTCGATTCTAGAAACGATGAAACCGTGCAAATTAAACTCGTTAAAGGACATTGGCAATATAAAATAAGTACCTTTTCGATCAAAGCATATATAACTTAAATGCTCGTAAAGCGTATTAATTGCACTGTCAAAGTTGCTAACCTGAATCAAGGTCATCAAGTAACGTTAATGTTGTAAAATATGTAATTCCTAAATGTGAAATTATGACGTCAAAGACTCAACACGTGACAAGCTTTATGGAAATTATACGACAAGTCACAATAGAAAGTTTTCCCAAAGTAGCTTTATATTCATACACAACTAGCCATGTCTTGAGTCCTTGATGTCACTTCCTCTAATCGCAACCTTTCCGGAATATGTTCGAGTAATGGCGGCCGTATAATCTCGTATAAAAACAGTCTGACTTCCCATGCTCGCAACATGTTTGAAATTTTACAAATATGTAAAAATTCGGGATACCAAAAATTTGATCACAGGGGTACTTTAAATCCGTTATGCTCAAATACTATTTCACATATGTGAAAATTACTTTTAATTGTGAAAATCCTCGAACATTCAAAACAATCTGCATCTTAAAATGTAACTGCTCTCGCAGCCTTATGCGTCCCACTTCTTGCTGTTATTAGTATCTTTAGTTGGTATTTATGTTGTTTTGTTGGTATTTAGTTTTTGTAGTTAGCATTTCAAATCATTTTATTATTTTTAATTTTTGGGCCCGCAGTAATTGGCATTTTGCTGTTGCGGTTACCCTGCCATAATATCTATACTCCGTAATATATTATGTTATAATCGAATCTAATAAAAAAATCATTGTCCGCCATTTTGGATGTATTTTCGATATCCCTGTGACATCACAACCAGGGTAAAGCGAAATTTTTATCTAGCCATCCTCGCGTCTTTGTTTGAAACTCGATTTTTGTGAATGTATTCCTTTTTTAATTGAACCACACCATTTTAAAAGGCATTCCGCGGAAACTCGTCTACCCACAGAATAGTTTCATCTGGTTTACCCCAGGTTTGACGTCACCAACTTCCCAGTCAATTAGTAAAAGTATTACAACAAGATGGCGAATGACAGGATTGTCTTTGGTCAAAATTAGTGCTGTTGTTTTGTACAAGAGTAGTTTTGTTTACTTGGATTACCTTCATAAGCCTGTTTGTTAATCATAAAGTCAAAAATTTGAAATTGTGATTTACGTTGCCAATTAATGTCCTTTAAAAAACTTTGCTATTCAAAGTGCCTACCATTTTTTATTATTTATGAACATTCTACACGAGGCAAATAGAGTAAAATATTTCTTTGATTTGATCTTTCCTTCGATACTTTTTATGTGTTTAAAATGTGGTTAACCCAGTAACTATTTGGCTTTTTTGCCTGCCTTCCGTATGATAAACTGGTTGAAGATTAAAAAGTTGATACAATCTATAGTATAAAAGTCAAGCATACCATACATCTGCAACGTTTAAATTAGGTCAAATTTCTTTAGCTACAGAATATTGTATCCGAAATGATGACTGGTTGACGTCACATTCATTAGTATTTTAAAAACACTAACGTATAAAGTATCGAAATAAATATCAAATCAATGAAATGTTTAACTGTTCAACTATTTGACTCATATAGAATGTTTATAAATAATTAAAAAATTAGTTCTCTATAAACACTTTAAGGTTTTTCTCGTTTTCGTTAGTCAGTTATTTTTGTCGCAGTTTTCGCTTGTTAAATTACTATAAAACTAGTATACCGATACAGGATTTGTTCCAATACCAACACAGAACATTAAACGCGGTTATAATAAGAATCTGGGAACGAGGTTGAAATAGAGGCTGAGCAGAGTGGAGGAGGCTGAGTAGCTCAGTCATTTAATATTAAAATACAGCTCGGCTTAGCGCGGGGTATGCCACAGTTGAAACTATATGTCTTGCTCTCTTATACTTAAGAATATACGTAAGTACTCTAAAGTATTTCTCGACACATTGATGTTCTCATATTATATCCAGTTCTTTCGATAAATTAGCAGCTTACGTATGTATTCATTAGACCATCTACACTCTACTTCGGCGGTACTGCACTAATCTTTTAGGGCATAATCAGTGAGTTTATAGCTTATTCTCTGATAGATATTAAGTGGCATTCCCATACTAATATATGGTATAATATATAGTAATATTCTAACCGTAATGCATATCTATCGAATATCCCGGGGTTTTCATTCTTTTCTCACCACGTACAACAAAGTCCTGCATCCGATGCAGTTTACACGCTAGCTAGCTTTACCTTATCCATTAGGATTTTTGTCAATATTTCTTCCACGAACTTAAAATCTGGACGTTCTTCTAGTTCAGTATTCCAGCACTCAAGCATTACGTCATACCTATAAAAAATTTAATATAACAATAATGTTGGCTTTATTTTTCGGCTGTACAATAATGTTACAATAGTGTTACAATAACGTTAGAATAATGTTGGCTTTTGTATATAATTTTGACACGTTTGTATTTAATAGAAAAAGATGGATCAATAAGTGTACTTCATTTTATGGTTGACTAGCATTCTACATCTTTTAGTGCTAGAATTTATTACATCATCTATTTTGACCCACGTTAAGGTAAAGAGACATGGCCTTAATATCACAAAAATTCGACTATTATGTGACAAATACTACAAAAATATATAAGAATGCCTTAGGAATAGATAGTATAACGATCTAGTTCGCGTTCATCAAATATTTTTCTCCATGCTTGATTGATTACTTGTAATATTTATGAACAAAACGATAAACGTTGCTGCAATTTGTATTCATGATCAGCTGGCCTAAAAAATTGTGCGTTTTATGATACTAGCACGAAACTTGGCAGTCTTATATAGTTTGAGGTGCTTAAAAAGATCGGGTCGGGATCCCAACGCTAATTTTACGCTTAATTTAAAATTAAAATTAAATTAAACGCTATACCAGACGCCCGGAGAGTTTTGTGCAATTTAACCTTGTAACGAGATTAAATTAAGTCAGATTCAGCTGAAAATGGACACAACTACATACTTTCATCTTTAGAACGTTATATTTACTTGCTATACTACACATAACCAAATTTACAATGATTTAAAATGATTTAAGGTTGTTACTTGGCCCCAGATCTCCAATACACACTCTTACTCGAAAATGCACCGCAGTTTTTGGTAAACACGGAAACAAATCATTGATTGTCTTGATTTTAATATGCTTTGATCGTATAACTTTTTATTTGACCTAAATACCTGAAGTGTTAATCCATGTACCGCAATAATTCGTCGTGGTCGTGTTTGCTTTCGTATAATGAATAAACTCGATGAATGAACTCAGTTTCATGTGTAAATAATGTAAATAACGTATTTTAGTGAATCCAGATGAATCAACTTTTACTACGAGATTAAGAATTTGCAATATTGCTACGTTATGGGCATAAATTCGTAAATTTGACACTCAATGATAATTCAAGAAAAATAATTTGTTTTATTGGATATTTAGATCAAGAAAACTGGGTGCACGTTTTCATTTTCTGATCTAGCTGTGTTGCATTTTCGAGTAAGAGTGTGTATTGGAGGACTGGGGCCAAGTGACAATCTTAAATCATTGTAAATTTGGTTATGTATAGTATAGCAAGTAAATATAACGTTCTTAAGATGGAAATGTGTAGTTGTGTCCATTTTCAACTGAATCTGACTTAATTTAATCTCGTTATAAGGTTAAATTGCACAAAACTCTCCGGGGGTCTGGGACCTCAGTGGGCTATCTAAAATTAGCGTTTATAGAGGCACTTTGGCGTTGGGGTCCCGACCCTATCTTTTTAAGCACCTCAATCTCTATAAGAGGATAGTCTACAAGGACAATAGTAGATTCCTCATTCAAATTCATTCTATAAAAGCCATCCACAATTTGAATAATGCTTATAGCTTACATTTCACTTGGACAAACAGTAGGTGGTTTCATTCGATTGCCTTGGCACAAATATTCGTAGATTTCACTTGGTGGTATTCCAAGGTATGGCGATCCTCCTATAATAAATGATGACATATATGTTGTATTATAGCTTGCAGCAATTTTAAACGAAGAGAGGATTTAACATCGATATATATATATATATATATATATATATATATATATATATATATATGGATATTAATAGTGAACGGAATGCGCCGCCAATCCGTACACAATGCAACCCCATGTACTGAACCATCCTATGTCATTCCATCTGCACTACAACTCTTGCTGTTCGCCTATATCATGACATGCATAAAACATATTGATTTAAACAAACAGTAATTTCAAAATATATATAATTTATGTCGATTGGACGGCAATTAACAAACCATTTAATACTTACCCATAGAAAATATTTCCCAAAGCAAAATACCAAAAGACCATCTAATTCATACAAGAAGAAAAGTCAAGTGTATACGAAAAATTCTTATAATAAAGAAATAATTAAAAATTAAATTAAATGTTTTATTTTCGAAAGAATAATAGTAAATAATATCTTGTCGATCAAAATAGAAAAAACTCACACGTCTGATTTCTCTGAAAAGGTCATATCTCGTATTGCCTCAATTGACATCCACTTTATTGGAAGTAATCCCTGAATAAAACAGATACGTTTTATCAGTATAGTTAATTAAAATTGAGGATCTGAATTAACCGACCGAAAAGAATGTAAAAAATTGCAACCGTTTAATTATACCAACTTGATAATTTATCAGATACCTTTCATACGCTGATCAGTCAGTGATCGTTTCAGTGAAAAAATCTATGTATGAAATTTTCATTATATGTGAAATTTTCATAGTGAACATTTTACCTGATGGGTAGTAAGTTTTGCTCGTTAGCTGTTGTTAGCCTGATATTAGTGATATACGCTATTCCTGCTGAATTTCTCTGATTTGCCCAGTGGCGAAGCTCGCCGTAGCAATTGGTCATGCTATGCGAATTTATACACATCTGCATATTTTGAAAAATATATATATTTCTAAGATCTGAATATGGAAATCGTTTCAAAATTAGCATAGCATGACCATGAAGTTGCTATGGCCAACTTCGCTACTGGATTTGCCAGATTTCAACAATTAACCATGAGAAGTGGAGACTTTTCGCTACTGATGACTAAGTTTCACTTGTTATTTCTATGTATGGCATTTTTACAAGGATATTTTGATTGAAAAACGACATCATATGAACGGCCAAGCGATAGACATTGCTCAAAATTTTGTTAATGGCTACGAAACAGACGTTCATTTCCAACCTTGATCTGACGGCATTTGTGTACATTGAAGGGGATGTGGAAAATATAGAGCAGCTCAGATGTAAAGCAGTTCTCCAAAGAGTTCCATAAAGCACATTTTCCACATCACGCTGCATTTCGAAATTTATGATCTTCACTTTCGCGCGGACTTTCTCCGAGAAAAGCGCGGACTTTCTCCGACGACAATAGGAAACAGAAAACATGATGTCAATATCGTTAATAGGGAACTTATTCAAATATTGCAGCTTATTTAATATTCTTTTATATGCATATAAATTACCCCTAACTTCCTTTTAACGGTAAAATTACTATAAATTTTTCACATGACAGAGAGGCTATATTGGCTTCAATTATTTATTAATATGTATGCATACAACAATGTCAAATCAGCTGTCATTTTTAAATAAGTACAATAGTGACCTTAAGATCAACGACGGCAATCTCAACGACGACGTCATTTGAAACAAAATAATTATTTATGCGAAACAAAGAGAATAATTATTTTATTCCCAAGAGTATTCTCAACACCATGCTCGTTCTAGTATGGTGATCGCTAAAAATATACTTTAAAATAAGGTTTCCGCAGAAAGACTGAAAACTAGTTGTTCATGCAGACTTAGTAAGAATGTTAGTACAAGGATTAATATTAGGGTTACGGTTAGTATAAGGGTTTGATTTTAGGTTTAGCTTCATTTTAGGTTTAGGGTCATTTTCAAACCTTTATAATAAACCTCGCCCTAGTATTAACCATCATACTAACATTTCCACTAAACGTCGAACAACTAGTTTTCGTCTTTCCGCGGAAACCTTATTTTAAAGTATACTTTCAGTTTCTAGCGATCACCGTTCTAGTATATATAACACTGAGGCTTTACACGTCTTCAGGACGACAGCAACTTGCGGATAGTTGAGAACACAAACACTGCGATAGTTTTGAGCAGTACTGAGGCGTTTTAGAAGTAATAAAACAAGTTTAACCATGGCTTCTTTTAAATTATTATTATCAACTTTATTTATGAAAGGAGACGAAATAACAGTAAAATCCTGATAAACTGCCCTCAAAATGTGAAAATGCTTTTAATGCTTTAAATTGCTATTTAACCGACATCGCCGTTATACGATCTTAAGGTCCATATAACTTGAGGTTGGAAAACGTACAGATTGCTTTTTGATATATTGTGCATCTTTGTACACATCGCGAGCCAGACCAAAATCAGCAATCTTTGGAACGAAATTATCACCAATCAGAACATTTCTTGCTGCGAGATCACGGTGAATGCACTGAAATATAGTGAGACATGATGTTACTATATATAAAAACCAATATATAAAAAGTTTGAATATTGCCAAAATAACATAGAAATAAATATAAACTGAACTATAATGGATCTATAGAAATATAAAATCACCGTCCAGTCATAATTGAGGAAGCTTTGTAATTTTTAAATAACCTGCTTCTGCATCATTTACCTTTCTGGAGACCAGGAACTTCATTCCAAATACCACTTGAAGGGCAATAGCAGCTAAATCTGACATGCTTAGGGACATGTTTTGGTCTTCTGAAAATTCTAACCACCCATTTTCAAAAATTGTTCTTCTATTTTGTAGGAATTTAGACAGGTTGCCATGTTCACAATACTCCATAATTATCCAGGTTTTTCCTCGAGGACCTGTATGTTAAACCAACGTGCAGTCGAGAAGAACAAAAAAGAATTAGAAACTGTAAAATATATAGGATAGATAAATATACATACTATGCTTTATATCTGATAACATACTATTATTATCACGCTTTATATCTATTACATATGATTATTATCACCTTTGGTACATGCTCCGAGAATGTTTACAACATTATTATGTTGACCAATGTGAATAAGCAGTTTTAACTCAGTCAGTAAATCAGAAAGTTCACTTTCACTCCAGTTATCTGGAAAAAATATATGATAATTGATTAATTTCCCATCAAGTTATTCATGGTCTTTTTTTGGCATTGTATACAAGACAGGGAGTGTCAAGAAGAGATAGAGTCAGGTAAAAAAAGATAGAAGCACGATTATTTGAATGTTGTAATTATATCAATTAATAATTGCTTGCCATATAATTAAGGAAAAAACCCAACCATAACAGACTATCAAAACCAGATAAGTTAAATAATATTTAAAAAGCGCATTAACTTAAGTTCTAGCATGTGATTTCTACTTTATAATGTTTAGTATTATAATTCACACTTATATCGTATACATATTATCCCCGCTATTATATGTGTACATATTATCCGCGCTATTATGTGCATATTATCCGCGGGAGATAATTCTATAATTTATATGATCCGCTATAGTAAAGCTTTTCTTCATATATCGAGTATTGGATTAGGTAACCCTAAATCGATTTAATATTGCAATTTTCGCTTCGGACACTGCTATAACAAAATTCAGCAAGACTTTCTCATCGTCTTCCATCATAAGGAAATCATGTTGCTATTGGGAGGGATGGTCAACAGCATAACACTCAAACAATTTGTCTTCAATTAACTTTTGACGGTGACTTAAAAACATTTCCTCTTCGCCAATATCCATAGGTATAGTGAGTTTACACAAGTTTCTTTGGGAAGCCATCGTTTACAATGTCTCCTTTCCAAAAATCCAAAAATTGTGTTTCGAAGTGTCTCAACACAATAAACTAGGTTAAAAAATCGTCGCTTTTCTAAACCGATATCGAATTTAATATAGTATACGCATTTTCCTGTCCACATAAAACCAGTTTACGTTTTTTCTTTTGAACCAATGGTTAACCAGCTTACACTTATGACGCTTAACCGGACAGGTTGCGCGCACAGGTTCAACTGGGTTCCCTGGAAACTAAAATCTAGGAGTCAGAGTTCTGCATGACTAAATAAACTAAGCTGACTAAGCTAACTAAGCGTTAGTCTAATGTAAATGAGCAAGATCCTTTGTTAAAGATCGTTTACATTAGCTTAGGTACACGAAAAGATACCGGCCTAACTGGCTTAATATACTTTACCGTTTAGCATTTTTACAGCTGCTTCAGATATTATCGTACAATACAAGTACGAGTTTCGTTTTCTGTTTCTAAAAACTGAGAAACGATTCTGCTTCGATTTTTCTTCCAATACTTTTCTTGGGTGAAATGCAGAAATACCAATGACCTTGGCTAGGCATACTCGACCAAACGCACCTTTCCCTATGTCTTTTTCTACGAGGAAAATAAGAGGAGTTTTGAAAAGCTAAATACGCTATTGACTTAAGAATACAAAAAGCATGAAAAGGTAGCGTTGAAATGTTCTTAACATAGTTAATGGATATTATGCCAATGGATTTGGGAGAAACTATCTTAATAATATGGTGTTTATTTCTTCGAAGTTATTTCGAGTAGGATTAGGGCAACAATTACAAATTGCCAGTTTTTTTAAACGTATGCCTGGATTAGCTTGCTACATTTACAATTATCTAGTATTTGGGTTAGGATTAGAGCAACAATTACAAATTGGCAGTTTTGTCAAAACCTTGACTTGCTGTAAGTCATAGTCATGTCGAATCAATAAATACTCTAAAAAAACACATGCATTTTAATTGTATTTTGCAAAAAGCTCGTCCTTATCGTGTCACTCGTCGTTACTCGATATCTATCGACAATTAGTATCAACCAACTATAGGGGTCAATTACAAATTCTGCATTCTGATTGTCTGAGCTACTAGTCTACTAGTAGCGTTATTATAAATAAACCTTCTTATAAATAGAATATTCTTTCCTGACCAATCAGAAGCCACGACATATTCACGCTGCAAGCAAAATACGAAATCTAGGCCAAACATGGCGTCCGCTAAAATTTATACACGAGTAATGAAATCACGAAAACATTGGCCCGAAACTAATGGAAAATTGTTCGGCTTGGTATTTTCGAATAAGAAAATGAATATGACAGTGATGCTCTTAAAACCGCTGAGCAAGTTATAGAATATTTTGTTAGTAATATTAACTTGCCTAATTTGTACATATCATATTTTCAAAAAGTAATAAATCATAAATAGTGTAGTGACTAGTGTAGTGTAGTGTAGTGTAGTGTAGTGTAGTGTAGTGTAGTGTAGTGTAGTGTAGTGTAGTGTAGTGTAGTGTAGTGTAGTGTAGTGTAGTGTAGTGTAGTGTAGTGTAGTGTAGTGTAGTGTAGTGTAGTGTAGTGTAGTGTAGTGTAGTGTAGTGTAGTGTAGTGCAGTGCAGTGCAGTGCAGTGCAGTGCAGTGCAGTGCAGTGCAGTGCAGTGCAGTGCAGTGCAGTGCAGTGCAGTGCAGTGCAGTGCAGTGCAGTGCAGTGCAGTGCAGTGCAGTGCAGTGCAGTGCAGTGCAGTGCAGTGCAGTGCAGTGCAGTGCAGTGCAGTGCAGTGCAGTGCAGTGCAGTGCAGTGCAGTGCAGTGCAGTGCAGTGCAGTGCAGTGCAGTGCAGTGCAGTGCAGTGCAGTGCAGTGCAGTGCAGTGCAGTGCAGTGCAGTGCAGTGCAGTGCAGTGCAGTGCAGTGCAGTGCAGTGCAGTGCAGTGCAGTGCAGTGCAGTGCAGTGCAGTGCAGTGCAGTGCAGTGCAGTGCAGTGCAGTGCAGTGCAGTGCAGTGCAGTGCAGTGCAGTGCAGTGCAGTGCAGTGCAGTGCAGTGCAGTGCAGTGCAGTGCAGTGCAGTGCAGTGCAGTGCAGTGCAGTGCAGTGCAGTGCAGTGCAGTGCAGTGCAGTGCAGTGCAGTGCAGTGCAGTGCAGTGCAGTGCAGTGCAGTGCAGTGCAGTGCAGTGCAGTGCAGTGCAGTGCAGTGCAGTGCAGTGCAGTGCAGTGCAGTGCAGTGCAGTGCAGTGCAGTGCAGTGCAGTGCAGTGCAGTGCAGTGCAGTGTAGTGTAGTGTAGTGTAGTGTAGTGTAGTGTAGTGTAGTGTAGTGTCTGGCCTCCACGGCCTTTGGCTCTGTTGATGTCTCCTAGTATCCAGTAATTTCGTCGTTTTAGCCTCATCTTGTTCGTAAGTGTTTTATCGTTATTCTGGTTTGTTTTTGGGAAAATACTTTTATCCTACGCCGAGATATTTGGGCTTTTATACTTCGTTACTCGTTCTGTCGTTGGCGTTCCAGTCACCAATTTTTATCATCGGCATTTTTGACGAGATTCTTGCCGCTGGCGCACAGTTATCCCGTCTGTGGTTGGGTTTTACTTTCCTACTCATTCTTGTCGAATTTCCAGCAGTTTGGCCAAGTATTTTTTAAATTTTCCGCTCTTTTGTATTTGACCGTTGGTTGTTGTTTTGTCTGGTCCTCGTCGCCTGGCAACAAGTAATTTTGGAATTTTTAACCGTATTTCTGCTTGGAACAAGCCAAATCTCATATCATTTCGTCTATCTGCGCTTCCTCTACAACATTATGTTACTTTGGTGAACTCATCTACTATACTTTTGGTTATTTATTTTGTTCGTTTTGGTCATCAACGTCTCAAATTTCAACGCTTTCGTAATTTTAAATTCTCGTTTGACCTTGACCCGCTGTCATTGGTCGTCACTTGCTTATATTCTGTATTCGTCTTGGCGCATTATTATTTTGGCCGTCCGAAGTTGCCATTGCCCGACTTCACTTGATATTTCTACAGATTTTGTATAACTATATTTGTATAAATATTTCAACAGTCATTGGCTGTTTCGCTTGGTTTTTATTATTCCTATGTTGCTGGATTTTTTCCTTTACCTTCACCAATGTCATCTGATACAGACCTGCAGTGTTTTCGTTGCCAGAATTGCAGATTTTCTTCATCTTCGCAAGCTGGTTTAAGCGTTCATCGCACCAAAAGACATTCAATCAAAGACCCATCTGTTAAATCCGTGTCAGTTGTCCGTTCTTACCCAGAAGGAAAGAAATTCTATTGTTGCATTTGTGAAAATATTATAGCTAATTTCCCCAATTTCAAGCGTCATTTCCAAACTGTTCATCCTACAACGCTCCTTAATGCCACTGGCCATTGCTCTATCTGCAATCATAATTTTACAAACGCCCAAGCCGTCAGCGTCCACTGCTGGCAAAAACACGGCATTTCTAAGAAAAAAGCGTCGTCATTCTCCCACCCTAGTTCGTCGCCTATCAGATCAGAAATTAATTTGATCTCATCCTACAAACAATGAAGAAAGTCCCTCCAGTTCGCCTACCGATCCTGTTTCGCAATCGCCTTCCACGCCCGTCCTCTCCAACGATGATAGCGCCTTCATTGTCCCTTCTCCATTATCTTCCCTCCCACCAATCTCCCAATTCTCCCAGCAGGAACAAGTCCCAACAGAAACCTTGCCGCCTGTTTCTCCAGAGTTCATCTCATCGCCTGCAGTGACCCAATCTATACCGCTTGCAACACCTTTGACAGATCCTCCCATCACCAGCCTAACTAACCTGACCACCCCTGTTGTCCCCCCTGCTAATCTTACAGATGGTCTGCCTCCCTGTCACATCCCCAGTAACTCTAAAGCTCGTGTGGTTGACTTCCAGAATAGATGGTCTTCCGTCTTCTCAGCAGACTCCACCTGGCAAGATTTCTCCTCAAAATGCTCTGTTTTTGCGGATGATGTCTTAAGAACCAGTGCTTTGAATTCCAAGAAACCCGGACCCATTTCTCGCCGAAATGATCGCCCTTCTGCCCGTCCTCCTCCCCACAACCGTCGTCACCTTCAGTCCAATCCAATTGTTGCTCGTAGGATCCAAAGTCTGTACAGAATCTCTAAGAAACGTGCTGCCCGACAGGTTCTTAATAACAACTCGCCTTCGTTTACTGGCACTGTAGATGAAGCAAACTCCTTCTTCACTGATGTCTTTTCTAACAAAGATTGTAATCCTGAACTCATCAAACAGAAGCTTGAAGAGTTTGTTCCAACCGGTCCCACTGAAGATAATCTTACAGCGCACCCTACTCCAGCCGAAATTAGTAAGAAACTTCGTTCTCTATCCAACTCCGCCCCTGGTTCTGACAAAGTCGAGTATCGCCACCTTAAAGCTGTTGACGTCAAAGGTGAAATCCTCGCACTCATTTTTGCCAGATGCTTATCCCAATGTGACATACCTGCCTCTTGGAAAACCTCTACCACAGTCCTTATCCACAAGAAAGGTTCTTCAGATGACGTGTCCAACTTTCGTCCCATCGCCCTGATGAGTTGCATCTACAAACTCCTCATGAGTGTTCTAGCAAATCGTTTGGTGTCTTATTCCATCTCCAATGATCTAATGTCCTCTTCCCAGAAGAGTGCCCGTCCTTCAGAAGGTTGCTACGAACACACCTTCATTCTCCAATCTTTGGTTGCTGACGCTCAACGTCTCCAAAGAAATATTTGCCTTTCCTGGTTGGACCTCCGCAATGCGTTTGGTAGTGTTCCCCATGGTGTCATCTCCACAATCCTATCCCATATTGGTATTCCTCAATCCATCATTGATCTTATTGGCAATGTGTACACCAATGCTTCCACTGAGGTCCGTACTCCAGCTGGAATCACTCCTCCTATTCCCATTTTGGCTGGCGTTAAACAAGGTTGTCCTTTATCTCCCATCCTCTTCAATCTATCCATCGAGCTAATCCTCCGTTCCGTCACTGCGAAAGCCGAATCTCTACGTTCTGGTCCAGCTAAACACCATGGTGCCTCAATCTCTGTTCTGGCCTACGCCGACGATCTTGTTGTCACCACTCGAAAGCCTGATGATCTCCAACAACTTCTGGATGCTGCCAGCTCCTCGGCTACTCTTCTTGGCCTTGAATTCCGTCAAGACAAATGTGCCACATTGAGTCTCACTAAATCCAATGTTGCTGCCATTGACTACCTCGTCCAAGGAAAAACCATCCCTTCACTCCTCGAACACGAACATTACCGTTATCTTGGTATTCCCATTGGTGTTATCCGTGACGTCTCTGATCTTCATACTCTCGTTGACCACCTCTGCAATGACCTTGATAAGATCAACTCCTCCCTTCTAGCGCCATGGCAGAAGCTTGATGCTATCCGTACATTCATTCAGCCATGTCTAACCTACGTTCTCCGTGCTGGCAATCCCCTTAAACGCTCCCTCATCAATTATCGGAAGAAGCTAATTGAAGTAGTTCGCTCCACATGCAACCTCCCGCTTCGAGGCACAACCCACTATATCTTCGCATCCAGAAACGCTGGTGGACTTGCTTTTCATGATCCCCTCGCTGAAGTTGATGTTCAAGTCATCGTTCAAGCTTTGAAAATGCTCTCCTCTTCTGATATCTTTGTTTCCCACATTGCCAAAGCCGAGTTACTCCAATCTGTTCGTTTTGCTGCTAAAGATAACCCTTCTCCTTCCCTCATCTATGAATTCCTTTCTGGCTCCACTTCTGGCAACTTTCATCCCAACAAGATTCGCTATCCCAAGCAATCAATTTGGACCCGGGCCCGATCATCCTGCCGTCGCCAGAAAGTGTCTTTTTCTGTTCCTGACAACGGCGCTCCATCTATCGCTGCTCTTGATAGAGGTCCCATCTTTGCAAAATCTTGCTGTAGTTTCCTCCACCATCTTGTGCAAAAGCATGCTGCCGAGAAACTCACCTCTCTTCCTGACCAAGGCAAAGTTGCCAGAGCCCTTGTCGCTGACCGCTTCCACAATGGTTCCTCTTGGGTCTTCACTGGCCTGAACATCAGCTTCAAAGATTGGAGATTTATCCATCGCGCGAGACTAAATGTTGTTCCAACCAACCAAAATAAATCCCGTTGGTCCAATGTTTCCACCTCGTGCAGGAAATGTGGTTCAGAAGCTGAAACCCTGCCACACATTATCTGCCACTGCCGCCCACACCTGACAGAGATCCGAGATCGCCATAACAGAATCGTCGACCGCCTCTCCAACGCCATCCGGTCTGGAGAAGTTAGACTAGATAAACAAATCCCCGACATTCCTGACCGTTGCCGTCCAGATATTGTGATCATCGAAGACAACCAAGTCTCAATAATTGACGTCGCCTGCCCTTTTGAGAATGATAGTGATGCTCTTAAAACCGCTGAGCAAGAAAAAGTCACCAAGTACGACAACTTGAAGGACCATTACATTGCCCAAGGCAAAAACTGTTCAGTCTTTGGTTTTGTAATTGGTTCTCTTGGCGCATGGCATCCTGATAACGAAGCCGTCCTTGCCCGCCTTCGCATGACGCGCTCTTACAAGTCATTATTCCGCAAACTTTGCTGCAGTGATGCAATACAAGGATCTGCCATCATTTACTACAAGCATATGTCCGTTAATGCTAATAATTAACTTTTGACATATATAAACTTCCCCAAGAATAATATTTTACTTATTCTTCTGAACATATCACGTTTAACAACCTATGTATATAGAATATTTTGTTAGTAATATTAACTTGCCTAATTTGTACATATCTTATTTTCAAAAAGTAATAAATCATAAATAGTGTAGTGTAGTGTAGTGTAGTGTAGTGTAGTGAGTGTAGTGTAGTGTAGTGTAGTGTAGTGTAGTGTAGTGTAGTGTAGTGTAGTGTAGTGTAGTGTAGTGTAGTGTAGTGTAGTGTAGTGTAGTGTAGTGTAGTGTAGTGTAGTGTAGTGTCATATTACTGGATATATTAGTGTAGTGTCATATTACTGGATGTGCGTACTAGTCTGGCCTCCACGGCCTTTGGCTCTGTTGATGTCTCCTAGTATCCAGTAATTTCGTCGTTTTAGCCTCATCTTGTTCGTAAGTGTTTTATCGTTATTCTGGTTTGTTTTTGGGAAAATACTTTTATCCTACGCCGAGATATTTGGGCTTTTATACTTCGTTACTCGTTCTGTCGTTGGCGTTCCAGTCACCAATTTTTATCATCGGCATTTTTGACGAGATTCTTGCCGCTGGCGCACAGTTATCCCGTCTGTGGTTGGGTTTTACTTTCCTACTCATTCTTGTCGAATTTCCAGCAGTTTGGCCAAGTATTTTTTTAAATTTTCCGCTCTTTTGTATTTGACCGTTGGTTGTTGTTTTGTCTGGTCCTCGTCGCCTGGCAACAAGTAATTTTGGAATTTTTAACCGTATTTCTGCTTGGAACAAGCCAAATCTCATATCATTTTGTCCATCTGCGCTTCCTCTACAACATTATGTTACTTTGGTGAACTCATCTACTATACTTTTGGTTATTTATTTTGTTCGTTTTGGTCATCAACGTCTCAAATTTCAACGCTTTCGTAATTTTAAATTCTCGTTTGACCTTGACCCGCGGTCATTGGTCATCACTTGCTTATATTCTGTATTCGTCTTGGCGCATTATTATTTTGGCCGTCCGAAGTTGCCATTGCCCGACTTCACTTGATATTTCTACAGATTTCTTCTGTCATTGGCTGTTTCGCTTGGTTTTTATTATTCCTATGTTGCTGGATTTTTTCCTTTACCTTCACCAATGTCATCTGATACAGACCTGCAGTGTTTTCGTTGCCAGAATTGCAGATTTTCTTCATCTTCGCAAGCTGGTTTAAGCGTTCATCGCACCAAAAGACATTCAATCAAAGACCCATCTGTTAAATCCGTGTCAGTTGTCCGTTCTTACCCAGAAGGAAAGAAATTCTATTGTTGCATTTGTGAAAATATTATAGCTAATTTCCCCAATTTCAAGCGTCATTTCCAAACTGTTCATCCTACAACGCTCCTTAATGCCACTGGCCATTGCTCTATCTGCAATCATAATTTTACAAACGCCCAAGCCGTCAGCGTCCACTGCTGGCAAAAACACGGCATTTCTAAGAAAAAAGCGTCGTCATTCTCCCACCCTAGTTCGTCGCCTATCAGATCAGAAATTAATTTGGTTTCCCAAGATCTCCCTGACGTCCCCAAACTACCACCTGACGTCAATCATTCTGATTTCCCGCCGCCGCCTCTTCTTCGCCGCTCGACTAGATCTCGTCCTACAAACAATGAAGAAAGTCCCTCCAGTTCGCCTACCGATCCTGTTTCGCCATCGCCTTCCACGCCCGTCCTCTCCAACGATGATAGCGCCTTCATTGTCCCTTCTCCATTATCTTCCCTCCCACCAATCTCCCAATTCTCCCAGCAGGAACAAGTCCCGACAGAAACCTTGCCGCCTGTTTCTCCGGAGTTCATCTCATCGCCTGCAGTGACCCAATCTATACCGCTTGCAACACCTTTGACAGATCCTCCCATCACCAGCCTAACTAACCTGACCACCCCTGTTGTCCCCCCCTGCTAATCTTACGGATGGTCTGCCTCCCTGTCACATCCCCAGTAACTCTAAAGCTCGTGTGGTTGACTTCCAGAATAGATGGTCTTCCGTCTTCTCAGCAGACTCCACCTGGCAAGATTTCTCCTCAAAATGCTCTGTTTTTGCGGATGATGTCTTAAGAACCAGTGCTTTGAATTCCAAGAAACCCGGACCCATTTCTCGCCGAAATGATCGCCCTTCTGCCCGTCCTCCTCCCCACAACCGTCGTCACCTTCAGTCCAATCCAATTGTTGCTCGTAGGATCCAAAGTCTGTACAGAATCTCTAAGAAACGTGCTGCCCGACAGGTTCTTAATAACAACTCGCCTTCGTTTACTGGCACTGTAGATGAAGCAAACTCCTTCTTCACTGATGTCTTTTCTAACAAAGATTGTAATCCTGAACTCATCAAACAGAAGCTTGAAGAGTTTGTTCCAACCGGTCCCACTGAAGATAATCTTACAGCGCACCCTACTCCAGCCGAAATTAGTAAGAAACTCCGTTCTCTATCCAACTCCGCCCCTGGTTCTGACAAAGTCGAGTATCGCCACCTTAAAGCTGTTGACGTCAAAGGTGAAATCCTCGCACTCATTTTTGCCAAATGCTTATCCCAATGTGACATACCTGCCTCTTGGAAAACCTCTACCACAGTCCTTATCCACAAGAAAGGTTCTTCAGATGACGTGTCCAACTTTCGTCCCATCGCCCTGATGAGTTGCATCTACAAACTCCTCATGAGTGTTCTAGCAAATCGTTTGGTGTCTTATTCCATCTCCAATGATCTAATGTCCTCTTCCCAGAAGAGTGCCCGTCCTTCAGAAGGTTGCTACGAACACACCTTCATTCTCCAATCTTTGGTTGCTGACGCTCAACGTCTCCAAAGAAATCTTTGCCTTTCCTGGTTGGACCTCCGCAATGCGTTTGGTAGTGTTCCCCATGGTGTCATCTCCACAATCCTATCCCATATTGGTATTCCTCAATCCATCATTGATCTTATTGGCAATGTGTACACCAATGCTTCCACTGAGGTCCGTACTCCAGCTGGAATCACTCCTCCTATTCCCATTTTGGCTGGCGTTAAACAAGGTTGTCCTTTATCTCCCATCCTCTTCAATCTATCCATCGAGCTAATCCTCCGTTCCGTCACTGCGAAAGCCGAATCTCTACGTTCTGGTCCAGCTAAACACCATGGTGCCTCAATCTCTGTTCTGGCCTACGCCGACGATCTTGTTGTCATCACTCGAAAGCCTGATGATCTCCAACAACTTCTGGATGCTGCCAGCTCCTCGGCTACTCTTCTTGGCCTTGAATTCCGTCAAGACAAATGTGCCACATTGAGTCTCACTAAATCCAATGTTGCTGCCATTGACTACCTCGTCCAAGGAAAAACCATCCCTTCACTCCTCGAACACGAACATTACCGTTATCTTGGTATTCCCATTGGTGTTATCCGTGACGTCTCTGATCTTCATACTCTCGTTGACCACCTCTGCAATGACCTTGATAAGATCAACTCCTCCCTTCTAGCGCCATGGCAGAAGCTTGATGCTATCCGTACATTCATTCAGCCATGTCTAACCTACGTTCTCCGTGCTGGCAATCCCCTTAAACGCTCCCTCATCAATTATCGGAAGAAGCTAATTGAAGTAGTTCGCTCCACATGCAACCTCCCGCTTCGAGGCACAACCCACTATATCTTCGCATCCAGAAACGCTGGTGGACTTGCTTTTCATGATCCCCTCGCTGAAGTTGATGTTCAAGTCATCGTTCAAGCTTTGAAAATGCTCTCCTCTTCTGATATCTTTGTTTCCCACATTGCCAAAGCCGAGTTACTCCAATCTGTTCGTTTTGCTGCTAAAGATAACCCTTCTCCTTCCCTCATCTATGAATTCCTTTCTGGCTCCACTTCTGGCAACTTTCATCCCGACAAGATTCGCTATCGCAAGCAATCAATTTGGACCCGGGCCCGATCATCCTGCCGTCGCCAGAAAGTGTCTTTTTCTGTTCCTGACAACGGCGCTCCATCTATCGCTGCTCTTGATAGAGGTCCCATCTTTGCAAAATCTTGCTGTAGTTTCCTCCACCATCTTGTGCAAAATCATGCTGCCGAGAAACTCACCTCTCTTCCTGACCAAGGCAAAGTTGCCAGAGCCCTTGTCGCTGACCGCTTCCACAATGGTTCCTCTTGGGTCTTCACTGGCCTGAACATCAGCTTCAAAGATTGGAGATTTATCCATCGCGCGAGACTAAATGTTGTTCCAACCAACCAAAATAAATCCCGTTGGTCCAATGTTTCCACCTCGTGCAGGAAATGTGGTTCAGAAGCTGAAACCCTGCCACACATTATCTGCCACTGCCGCCCACACCTGACAGAGATCCGAGATCGCCATAACAGAATCGTCGACCGCCTCTCCAACGCCATCCGGTCTGGAGAAGTTAGACTAGATAAACAAATCCCCGACATTCCTGACCGTTGCCGTCCAGATATTGTGATCATCGAAGACAACCAAGTCTCAATAATTGACGTCGCCTGCCCTTTTGAGAATGATAGTGATGCTCTTAAAACCGCTGAGCAAGAAAAAGTCACCAAGTACGACAACTTGAAGGACCATTACATTGCCCAAGGCAAAAACTGTTCAGTCTTTGGTTTTGTAATTGGTTCTCTTGGCGCATGGCATCCTGATAACGAAGCCGTCCTTGCCCGCCTTCGCATGACGCGCTCTTAGTAGTATAGTAAGTAGGGCTGCGAGCCCAATCGACGTCAAACGTGAATATAAACACCAAAACATCATCAAATTTTGCCAAATCGCGATTCGACAAATTTGATGATGTTTTGGTGTTTATATTCACGTTTGACGTCGAATAAGCTCTCAGCCCTACTTACTATACTACTACAGCGATCGTTAGTCAATCTAGACACCCCTCGCACGTTTTCTACTAAATTGATGTCAAACACACGCGAGACTAGCGAAACAATACCAAGTTTATACTAAATTTGGCACCATTTCAGCCATATTTAAAAAATAGAGAGCGTCGTTTCAAAATTCTCACAAATTACATTTAGGAAAAAATAGAAAGTGGCATTTCAACATTTTCGCGTGTTAAAAAAAATAAAATGTGGTACGAGCCCACTCTCACATATTAAAAAATAGAAAGTGTCATTTCAACCGACGCGTTCTGCTGTTGTCTCAATTCACGCGCGAAAAAAAACCACTAGATTTTGACTCTAGTGGTGATGTTTATCCAAATGGATAGCGAAATGGCGCTCTTTTGATTGGTTAGCAACATTGACTAATTTGTATACTAACAGGTGGCCGGTTGTTTCGCGAATTATTCCGTTTGTTCACTATTTTTCAGTGGTGTCTCTCACTACAATGTTTTTATGACCATATGCGTAGGAGTCAATACCATTTTCTAAAAGGTATCGCTTATCATCGAAGCAGGATAGCGATACTTTACTAATTTCATAACTACCGAGCTGATGTTTGACACTTCTAATGGTCTTCATTGTGTGTCGCAACTGTTTCTGCTCGAGTAACACGCTTTTGTAATCTTCGTGTCTGATTACCTTTTTAATTATATTTTTTCTAATACCTTTAGCGGTTTTCCCACCACCTCCACCCTCTTTCAAATAGCTGTACATTTTACTGCGCAACCCGACGAACTCGACAATTGGCGTTCCAGCGCACTCGTCCTTCATCTTCCCAATAACTTTCTTATTCTCTCTAAAAAAGAATGGGCTGTCTGCAGGGTAGTCACTATTGTCGAACTTTTCGCACTCCGACATAAAGTCGGAATAAACGTCATCGGTTTTGATTGAGTACAACAGACTGTCAGTGTCGGTGAAGTGTAATCTGCAGGTGTCGCTAGAGTACTTTTTCATAATATAATTGTAGTGAAAATTGTACATCAGCGTTTTGCTCAAGTCTAGTATGCACATACCCACATATGCAGGTCGATTTAATGTCAGCGTCTCTTTGACTTTGTGGACGGCGACTAAGTTCTCGCTAAATATTTTGCAAGACACAAACGTCGGCTTCGAGACAAGCTTTTCTAATTTTTTCTCGGTGGTCACTAATCTCACGTCCACACGCTTCCTCAAGTTTTCCATCGTTTTTCCGAACACACTGTTATTCATCAACTTGAAGAAATCCTTCTCAAAAGCGTTCTTAGCTGCGGTTCTTTTGACTGTGTTAAAGTCGATGTACTTGCCCAACCACTTGGATTGGTCAAACTGTAGGACCCTATGAACCTTTTTGATTTTTAGTCCAAGATCCGTGTACAACTGCAGATTTCCATAGTGACACACATACTTTTTTTTGTCCATCAAATTAGTCACCAACTTTTTCACACCACCAACACTCACGTTAAACTTATTTTTGATTTTTGTGCAGTACTCCGACAACATGTCAACAGTTATCTCCATCTTCTCAGGAGCCACCGGGTAATCGTTGTGTAGGTCATGCAAGTGGTCTGGGTACTCCAAGTCGACTTCGAGCAGCAACCCCTTTTCACTGTTGTTGTGATAGTCGCATAGATTAACCTTTTCTATTTCTTTCTTAGTCAACCATTTAAAACCACCCGTAGGTAGACTTCGACTCATTGCCCACCCATATAAATTGTTGGCGTCAAGGTACATCAAATACTTCGACTCTTGCGCTTTATCATACCCCTTCATGTATTTATTATTCGCCACACCATGTCTGTTGCATATGTAGCTCACACCACCACGCATACCTAATTCTACGAACTGGAACATGTCAATGTCGGACAATAATTCGAGTTCTACTCCAGTCATCTTCAGCATGGCATCCCAAGCCAATCCAGGCGATGTAAAATAATGACACGGGTCTAATTTGTACTCACGATGGCATGTCTTTCTAAAGTTCTCAAAAACGTCAGCGAGCAAGAGCACGTCGCTTTTCAAATACAGGTCGTGGTACCCACCCATATTTTTAAACGTCAAAGTAGTCCCACACATCGATGGCGCGCTCGTGCATTTCTTCCGTAATGTGCTCGTCATTCAGAACGCTGTAAAAGTCTTTTTTAGAGGGTAACTCGCTTTCATCGAATTTATCAAAGGAGTCCATATAATCGTAGGGGTAGACTCCCTTTCTTGTCATTAGTGCCAACCCATCGTCGCGAAACACTTCTGACGTGTATTTGAAAGCGTCCCTTGGTAGGTTCTTCACCAAGTTGTCTAGACCACTACCCATGAACTGAAAGCTGTCCAAGAACACCAAGTTTTTTCCAAGCATGAACGCCATGTACTTCTCCATGTTGTTTGGTATCACATTTATGTCTTGGCCAAACTTACCAATCTCCTGCATAATGAAATGGCTATCGTAACCGCGCAAGTTATGAAAGATCACAGGTATTTTATCAGTCAACTTAAAGTTCACGTTACATTCACGATGCGCGGACCCTCTGTACTTACCTAACACGTGGCAGTGGTCTCTCACTCTAACGTCAGCGCCAGTGTACTCAACACTGCAAATATGACAACTTTTAGCCTCGTCAAAGTTCTTCTTATCGTCGTCAGTCAGTATCATTTCTTTGTTAAAGTGACTCTCAGATGTCTTTTTACAATATTTGACAATTTCTAACATCTCCCCAATGAACTTGTTGACTGCGTTTTCACCGCGATACACTTTTACTGGCTTACTGTACTTGTTGTCGTAGCAACAAACTAATTTGTACCCATAACCGCAGTCAACGTGCCTCTGGTAAGCGTTTGTGTAGCTACACTCGCTTGACAGCTTTGTTGTGTGCACCTTCTGTGTGATAGCCTCGAAGTCTGCGTACACCACAAATGGTACATTTAATTGTCTGCTAAAATTCTCGTATCTCACTCTCGCACCTTTTTGCGGCATTTTAATAGCTTGCTTCCCATTGATGACCAAACACACTTCAATATGACTTTCAAGCACGTCCGCACGGGTGAAACACTGCAAACAATACCTACAAAAGTGCTTTCTCGCCTTATACTTTGTCTGACGGTACATGAATTTGTTAAAATCGCGAATGTACACATAATGCTTGTTGCCCGCGTCGTTAGTTATCAACAATAGGTCCATATGGTCAGGATACACCTCCTTAGAAACGTACACAGGGAATGGCTGCAAATTTTCGTACCCAAAAACATTAATGCTAATATCGTTTACCTTTTCGATCTTGTTGTAATCTTTGAGTGCGACTGGGAAGTCGATTCCGTCGTAATTCAGCTTACTGACATGTCTGACGTACTTTGACGTTCTGTCAGAGTGTTTTCCAACAGGAAACTTGTGCGCAAGGTGACACCATCTAAAGCACTCGTTGTCATCATCGTTATTCACGTTTATCAAGCCCTTCATACTGTTGCGCAGCTCCTTTGGCAACACAATGTAGCTACTCCCATGCAAAGGTCTGTAAATAGCGACATTAACGTAGTGTGCATCTATTTTGTCGATAGTCCATCCAGACCCCTCAGATAACCACCCAGCTATCCGCGTCAAAATCTGCTCCGATCCACGATTGGCAACACCCTCGATATCATGCTCGTTAATGACGACGAACGTCTCGCTGTTAAAGTAGGCAGTTTTGTATGTGGTCTTATCGAGTTCTAAAACTTTCTCAAAAGTGACCTTGACTGTCTCCACCACTTTCATTCCGTTGGTCTCACCTAGTTCACGTCTCAAAAGGTTAGTGACAGCGCTTCTACTACCATTTACCTGATTGATGTCTCTGTCGTCAATTACTTCGACTCCATAGGACCTTGTGAACCCTCTCAGTGCTCGATCCAACAGATGCGTTGACGGTGCGAGGTCTTCGACTAGAGGTTGTGTTTCTTGGTCTCTAAAGAAGCCGTGAACGTTGGTCGCTTCATCTGTTAGTGAATTGACAACGGCTGCACTCGTCTTATGCGCCCGTCTTTTTTTCAGCGGGTTCCTCACAGTCCGACTCATTGGCTTCTATATACTACACTTGTTTTTTTCCTAAACCACTCGTTGTAATAATTGTCGCCACTTTCACACCATCCTAGCTTTGGGTACACCACCCCAAACAAATTGTCGTCGAACAAGTCTTTCACCTTCCCGTCTTTGAGGTCTGACACCTTCTTGAGTGTCTTGACTCGTCTTCTGTGGCACAACCTAATAATGTAGTATCCGTATCTGCTGACATTTCTACCCTTTATCAAATTGCATGAGTGCAACACGTTGACAACTTTCAAGAAGTCCTCTTTTATCAACTCAAGGTGCTCACCCTTCACAACGTTCCGTAGTCTCCTCCCCATCCACCAAGACCGTTTGTGAACGCTTTTTAGTCGTGTGAGTCTCATGTCGCTGTAACTCTGAGTGTAGCCCCATTCGGTGTCGCCACACTTTGGACATGCGTACCCACCGCAGTCAATCACATGTTTCACAACGTCACAATCCGAGCAGTAGTAAATTCTGAAGGTGCCTCCACACTCAATTTGCGTCTCACTCGCGATTTCGTCAATTGTGTAGCCGTAACTCATCTGCCTCATAAGTTTGTCCATCACTCTTATACTACTCCAACATTTTTTACCGAGTGAGTACCCACACTACTATTCCACTACCCAAACCTAACGCGCTAACAAACAACAATTGGTACTCCTTCATTTCCGCACTCGGTTGGTAGTAATCCGCAATCTTCGGGGAGTTAGTGAACACTCGTCCGCTGTACTGTATGGTCATTACGCTTCTAAGCTCTTCCAACGCGTGGTTTGTGTCATTGATGTCAGCATTAGCATCAGAGAGCCGTTGTCGTAAACGCTGGATCTTATCTTTCTTAGCGACTTCATTCTCATACCACACTTCTTTCGCACTGGCTAGCTGTTCCAACGCATGGTTATGTCTTTTCATCTCAGCTTCATAGCCTGAATGATTAAACTTTGAAAACATAAAGCCAGCGCCTGCAAAAGCCACTGCGTTAAATATCCCTCCAGCCACAACACTCGCCATTAACTTACGTTGATTTGAATGGGTCTGTCGGTATCCACTTTTTCGATTGCATCCATTTTACTAACAGCGTTCCTGCACCAACAGCTGCAGCAAGTTTCACTGTGCCCTTCACTGTCTCTGGTGTTCCCAATGGTTCTCCCAAAGCCTTTTTAGAGATCATACTCACTGCCACAGCACCAGTCGTGACAAGTAACGCGTCGTACAGTTCATTCATAAGTTCTTTTCGATCGATCGCGGACATATATACATTGTCGTGTGTTTTGTTTAAGAATCAAACGTGTCTAACGCTGGACGACAAGTTCTACGATTTTCTGACGTGGGTGACGCTGCAGTACTCACAGGTTCTAGTCGTGTTTCTTTTTCACTACTAATTGTGTACCACAATGAAGCAGCAGCAACGATAACACCAAGTGTTCCTACAATATAACCATAGCTCCACTCACTACTCTGTTCTTCGTTGACTATCATTTCACGCATTTTCTTTTCTTTCGCAGCTTTCGATATCTCAGCCAGCTTTTTACCAGCAGCGACGCGCTTTGGGTCCTTCACCTTAACACTTTTCACATCAGCTGTGATCTTAGCTTCAACAGCCGTCTGTGAGTCCTCAGTCATCTAATACACTATCACGTGTTATCTTACTCACAGATGACCTCACAGGTGTCTCACAGATGACCTCACAGATATCTCACAGTTCCAGACCAAACGCATTAAAACTTAGAGCTCCAGCGGTTATTTAACAACGAACGACGGTTTCCACCACAATAAAAAATATTTCTCCGAAGGTATAGTAACCATGAGAAAAAGTTGGTAAACTAGAGATCGTGATTGGTCCCATGTTTGCAGGAAAAACAACCGAGACTCTTCGCAGGTTAGTCACGTTAAGTAAGTCAGGGCTCAAAGTCCTTTACATGAACAACACAGGTGACACTAGGCGAACTGACCACGCGTTCTCCACACATCGTCAGACCATTGTTGTCGGATCAGACAGTTTACCTGCGAAGTTAATCACCAACCTTCCAAGTTCTTCCGAGATAGCTGATTATGACGTCATCGGCATTGATGAAGGCCATTGGTACTCCGATCTGTCAGTTATTCGCGAATACATTAAAGCTGGCATTCACGTCATCATTTGTGGTCTCATATCAACAGAGCATTTAAAAAGACTTGGTGAGCTCGACACACTGTTCCCAGTAGCAGACGACATCACATTTCTAAAAGCGTATTGCGCCATTTGTCGTGACACTTACGGAACAACTGTTGAAGCGCCATTCAATTGGAGATACAACCCAGGACCATCGTTTGTTGGTGGTGCTGAGCAATATCGTGCAGTGTGCAGACGTCATCATCCTTCCACACAAAATTAAGGGTGTTCTCGGATACCCCACTTTTTTAAATTTAGACATTGGTCACATGAAGCGTCCAATGTCTCATAGAAACATTTTTTCACACAGTGGTCAGAAGGTTTGTGAAATAAAGAGAGAAAGTTTCGCAGACACCTTTTACCAAGTTAAAAACGTCTTTAGAAAATGCTAGAGCAGTTGTCGCTTCAAGTGTCGTCTCAACAATGAGAACGAGTGCTAATTCGACTTATTACTCACTGTCTAAAAAGTCTCTTTACAATAGCGTCTCTCGTGGTTACTCAACGCTGATTTATTTTTAAATTTGCGAAGGCAGTGAGAGCATTGAAACCCAACGTCAAAGAGATATTTTATCACTGTGGTAATAGCGTCGTCGTACGAGTCGCACAAGAGTGTTAGATAACCAGCAGATTTGTATCTAAGCAGCAGAGACTCCTGCTCTTTGGACGTCTTGCCTGTACCACCTGGATTCTTGAACTCAATCACAAGCCCGCTGTGCTGTCGGTTTGCGTTGACAATAATCAAGTCAGGCGTTCCACGTTGGTAACCTTTTTTCCACGAATTTATTCTTTTACTCGAAGTGTCTTGATTCTCACCACAAGCGGCTATCAAAATAGCTTCTGGATAATATCTCCTAAGAAAACCAACAACTTTCGTGTGGAGATCGAACTCAGTGATCATTTTAAACTGATTGTGTTTGAGACCAACGTCAGCTAAACTTTTTCTAACGCTTGGCAAGACCTCTGAGTGCACCCACCTTCCAAAGTGTTTCGCACGCTCCATTTTACTTGAGAACACTAATGAGTAGACCCCAAGTTCGTTGATAAACGAGGTCTGTTCCATCTTCATTTTGCAATCAGGTTCGACGTGGTCGTTGACTACATCTTTTGGTCGAGCATAACCTAGAGCGCTCGCGACTTCTTTCGCTTTGAACCATATTTCACCGTTGTCCATAACCGTTGTGATTTGGTGGCCATCGAAGTCGAATAATCGAAGCGCTGTGGAGGTCATCACTATATTATAGTCTCCCACAAAAAAACTATTCGACGTGGGTGTTAGGTTTTTTATAGATCTGTTTGTTGTGTACCAGTGCAGCAGATGTGTTTTATTAGTCCCCAGTTTTCTACGTCGTCTGAAAAAGTTTCTAATGTTACGAACCAGCTTTCTAAGCCAACCCATCACATAACTTAGGTCACGTCTCCTACCACTCCCACAGTGTCTGATTCTGCGGGTAGCATAATAGGTTCGCCGTAAGTCTTTTTAGACCTCATACCAATCTCAGCGTGGAGCTCGAGGGTAACGTCACCGCGGCCAAATGATCCACCAGCTTTGAACATGTGATCAGTCGTCTTATTTATCTTATATATTTCGTGGGGTCTCGAAAAACATGCTCCCATTTACTTTACACCATATTCCTTCATCATTTCTCCACCCATGATTATGATGTCTCGGTTCGTCATGTAACCACTCACAATTTTCACACCGTAGAACTCTATCAACGATGGGTATGCATAGGGTGCGAGTGGTATTCTTGGTCGATGTATTCCAAAAATTGTTCCATAGGGTGTGCCTATTTTTTTCATGTTCGCTACGAAGTCTGAGTCGGTTGACTTAACGTTATTGACCCTGACATGTGAATTGTACATTTGCCAGTGTATCGATATCATATGCATTTTACTTATGTCAACGCCACTTGGAATAGTGCATACGCTCTCCATTGCTGGGATGCTGCCACCATACGCGAGTCCATTAGTCATACCAGTCTTGTACCCTATGAACTTATCCCACTGACCATCGTCGTTCGATATAATTGTCTCCCAATTTGATCCAGCGGTGCGAGTAGGTAACCTCACCACAACAAAAATAGAGAGATCACACCATTGCATACTGGGGCAGTTAAAGTGAAGGCCTGACTCAAGTGGGATTGGTGTTAACACGGGGGATAGAAAACTTTGACTCACACCGCTGATGCCAACAATAGGACCATAAGCCGGGTTGTTTTGCACTAATTTACTTGTTTCACCAATAGCTTTCACTTTGTTTGAACCATTGGTGTGAAATTCCACATTTTTCAAGGCGTGTGTGCTAACGTTGAAGTCGAGCACAACATTGTAGGACTGACTCTTGAGGAAACCTGCTAGCAATTGCTCTAGAGTTCTTTTATTCGCAGCGTCTGAGTCATCGACTGGGTCTGCTACGTTTTTTATCGCTGAGCCTTGCATGTCTATTATTCCAGACATCCTTCCACCGGTCGCGCTTAATTTAGGATCTTCGTCCAGATGCCTTTTCGTTCTCTTTAGTATTTTATCGTGAGGGTCGTCAGACTCATACCCGTAGTTTAGACTCATTACTACTTCAAGGTGTATTTGGTTAACAGATAGCCAGAGACTGCTGAGAACCCCAAGATTTATCACCAGCGTTGTCGTGTCTGACTCACTTGTGGTAGTGACCACTGTTTTTTTCACAGGAGGTGGTGTCACATTTTCTTGGTGAACTTTTTTAGCCACAGTCGTTGGTGCCACCACACTTTCTTGGTGAGCTTTTTTCTTCACGGTCGTTGGCACTACTAGGGAGTGAGTCACCACATTTTCTTGGTGGACTTTTTTAGCCGTAATTGTTGGTGTTGTTGCATTCAAGCTAGTGTTCACTCCAAATCTCATGGACTCTGTAGCAACCTTTAATAAGTTGTTGTACCCAGCGATTTTATTCTTGAGAATCACCACGTTACTTGGCATCAACCATGTACTTGGCGACACTGCAAGATTTTGAACAACGTTGGTGTCTCTAATCGATTTATTCATGTTGAGAATCCATGTCGACACGTCATACTGAATAACACTGTCAGAAAACAACTTGCGGAATTCTTGTTGGGTCTCTAGACTTCCTGCAGAACCACCGACGACTGATACACGTGTTCTCGCTTGTGCACCAAGTGTGGAGTACACAAAGGACTCTATGCTCTGATTTAGATATTGCAGTCCAATGTTGGTGAAGCCGTCTGAGAGTCGCGCGACGTATCGTTTGTAATCGTTGTGGATGTCGTTGAGTGTGAAGACTCTGGATTCACCTGTTGTGCCATCGCTCAGGACTTTATTCTGGTAGTAATGCTTTTTGGGAATCTTAGAGATCTTGCCATACAATTCGGAAGCGTTAAATTCTCTACTTATCGATTTCATGGTCTCACCACCCTCCATTCTTCTGAGAAGTCTTCTAATGGTGAAGTACAAATGAAATCTCATCACACTTGTGACCACGGGGTGAACTTCTTGTGACACTGATAAATGTTGCAATGACACCCCACAACAGAAACTCGCACAATACGTTGCAAACACAACACGGTAGTAAGATTCGTTGTCATCCCACTCTGATTTTGTCTTTGACGTGGTGATTTGTAAGACTGGTAGCTTTGACATGAAGTAGCTACTCTGGTTAACAAAAACTTTAAAGTTATTCACTGGATAATTCAACACGTTTTCTGTTGGATAGCCATCCCAAAGCCCCCAGTGGTTCTTATGACCTTTTGGCAATGGTTGGATAGTCCCACCACCTTGCCATATTATTGGGAACTTGCTATTGTGTAACCACTTCCACATGTTTTTGTTATTTTTGAAGGTTGCGCTGGTTATGTCTGTGCTAAGGATGTCGTTGTTTCTGAAATACACGTCAACACTCATGATTTTACCATCTTGTGAAATATTTGGATAGAACTCGAATTTGCTTAAAGTAGCGTGGGGGTACTTTTTGATGAGGTCTGCCTTTGCGTTGTGTGTAGCCTTTGATGTGTTAGCCATCGCGAGTTTGTAGTACTTTCCATAGTACTCACGAAGGGCTTTCTGCATATAATATACTGTATGTTATACATGACGCGAAAGTTGACAGTGTTCATTGAAGGTGCGGAAAAAGTTGTGTCCTTTGACAACGCGATGATGGTCATACATGATAACCCATACATTGTGGTCAAGACAGCCACTGTGTTTTGGGACTATCATAACACAACAAATGACGACAGCATTCAGGTCTTCAACGCTGGATAGCTCTAGGGCAGGCTCTTTTAAAAAGATTAAAGTGGGTGAAGGGTACTTTAGCTTCGACGCATTGGTCAAAGTCTTGAAACACGAGTCTAGCGAGCTTAGGGTGGATCTTGAGATAGAGAAACTAGTGCCCACAGGCAAATGTAGGGTCAAGGTTAGTAGCTCAGCTGTGTTAGACACCATTGGGCCTCTACTTGGTTTCGCGAAGGGTGAGGTGATTCAGAATGACTCACAGTGGCACACTAGCCCGAACGAGGTCGACATGTATAAAGGTCTGAAGTACATAGAAGTTTCGTGTGACGTCGTTGAGACGGAGAGCGACGTGGGTATTGATGGGAAGCGTAGCGATGTGATCACAACGTTGCCAATACCTACCGAACAGTCATTGAAAGGGTCAGTGCAACGTCATGTAGACATTGAGTCAAAGGTGGGTATTAAAAAGGGTGTTTACTCAAGTATGACGTTTCGCGTCAAACCAAATAACGACGATCTCAAAATTGGCGCGGTGTTATTGGAACTGTATATTGTGTGAATTATATGGAGCTTGGTGTGGAGACAGAGCAAGGGTTGAGAGACATCTATTATAATCCTAAGACAGGGTTCAGTGGTGTAGAGAAATTGTATCAAAGTGCGTTGGGAGACGGATTGAAAGTAACTAGAAAAACAGTGAAAGAATGGTTGACAGCGCAGGACACCTACACTAGGTACAAACCTATCGTGAGAAGGCATAAATTCCGTGCTACCCTCGTCGGATTTCTTGGTGAAGAGCTCCAAATGGACTTAGTGGACATGAGTAAGTACTCAAAACAGAATGGAGGTTATTATTGGATATTGACAGGCATTGAAATATTGAGTAGATACGCTTTTGGAATCGCAGTTTATAGAAAAGACGCTAAGAACATGACTAAGGCTGTTGGAAAATTGTTGGTTGACTTTAAAGATCGGTTTGGAACCATGCCTAAATTAGCGCAATTTGACGACGGACTTGAGTTCTATAACGTTGGTGTGAAAAGTTTGCTGAAAAAACACGGTGTTGAATATTTCAGCACTAAGAGTGATAAAAAGGCCGCTGTTGTCGAGCGTTTTAATAGAAGTCTGAAGAGTATTATGTGGAAGTACTTTTACACCCGTGGAACGTACAAATGGATTAACGTTCTCGACCAGTTTGTGAGCAATTATAATAGCAATGTGAATCGAAGCATTATGATGAAACCGAAGGATGTCAATAAGTCAAATGAGGGTGAAGTGTGGACCACTTTGTTTGGTCATCAATTTGCGGACAACCCATTGCCAAAGTTTAGAGTTGGTGAGTCAGTGAGAATTAGTAAGTACAAGAGCGTGTTCACAAAGGGCTATGAAGCCAACTTCACTGAAGAGCTGTTTAAAGTGGTGAAAGTTATTCGCGGTGATCCAAATGTGTATGAAATTGAGGACATAAGTGGTGAACAGATTATTGGTAAATTTTATGAACAGGAATTATCGCTGGTCAATAAGAAACATGGTGACGATGTGTACAGAGTTGAAAAGGTGTTGAAAAGAGAGAAAGTCAGAGGGAAGAAGATGGCGCTGGTCAAATGGTTGGGTTATGAGAGCAAACATAATTCATGGATACCAGAAAGCGATATTCAAAATGTGAGCTAATGTAATATGGCTGAGGGTGGCTTCGACGACCTTGAGATGGAAAGATCTGACGAATACAAAGATATGAGTGACGACGAACTAAAGTACAGTCTTGAAAGAGCCACTCAAGATCGCGAACTATCTCGGAACGATCCAAACGTCACAGTCGATGAGAAAATTAGACTAATTAGAGTGGAGAGTGGACTGAGGCGTGAACGTGATGTAAGATTTCGCCAACACATGAAGGAGGATTTTAACGATATTACAACGCGGGTTAATGACATCGTAAGAGATCGTGAAGACGTTGCGGGGAGTGCGCCATTGTTAGACACCACACACGCAGAGTACGTCGACATACCTGGACTAACACCAATCGAGAACCGCGAGCTGAATAGCACGCTCAATCCAGGTGAGAATGCGATGTCTGAGTCGAGAGTAGGCGACACTGGCACATTGCAAATACGAGCAGACCATTTTCAAGACTCGATAAACGAAGCGAGCAAAAGAATAGCGGAGCTTGATAGAGAGGACCTCACGATCGCAGAGAATGAAGAGTTCATCGATCTAGCTGAGAGAATGGTTGGACTTAAAAAGGCTAGAGATATGGTTATTGAACAGCGAGAAATGGAGGAAGTTAGAGAGCAGCAGGAAGTCGACATTGACAGGTTGCAGAAGTTCAAGAAATGGGTTAGAGAAAATATGGTTGGGATGAGTGCTTTAGCGATTTCAGTAGCTGCGATTATAACAACTATTATTATCGCTGGGAGGACTAACGTTATGAAAGGCGCTATAGTCACGAGGTCGTTTGCACAGGCTGTTAAAAATGCGATAACGAAGATGGGTCCATGGGCTGTTGGATTGGCGAACTTAGTTTATGACGCGCTGGTGGTAGGTGCGAAGGGTCTTGCCTGGTTAGCTCAAAATCTGTGGGTGTTTGCGGTGACATTCGCGTGGCTTGCGTACAATTATTTAAACTAAAAGCAAACGTAACTTATGGACGCCGGAAAGTGACGTTCAAAATGTGAGCTAATGTAATATGGCTGAAGGTGGGGGAGATTACGACGAGATCAAGATGGGGGACTTCGATAAGTACAAAGACATGAGTGATGAGCAACTAGAAGGAGAGCTCACCAAGACTAATGAGTGGCTCAGCAAGACAACCCTCGAGCACAACACAAGTGAGATGCCGAGAGACGTTCGTGTTAATTATGACAACTATCGCGACGACGCAAAAAAGATAAGAAGTGAGCTAGCTAGAAGGCGAGGTGGGAAAAAAGAGACGTCATTTATCGACACTGACGATGGTAGAACGGTGACAATAAGGGGGGGCACCAACACAGAAGTCCCAACGTTTGGTGTCGACGATTTGCCATCGAATCCTGAGAACCAAATTTTGATAAGCTTAGAAAAGTTCATTAGTAATGAAACTGGGATGCAATTCAAACTTGACAATCATGACCCCGACGTGTTAACGCTGCTACACAGAACGTCAACAAACAAGAGTAACAACATACAATTCAGACCCAGGCTCAATAGTAACGATTTTGGTAAAAAGCAAATAGTTCTCAAACGTGGAGAAGGTGGTGCTCTGCAGTACAACGACGCTAATATCGCGCAACGCTCAGTTAACCAATTTAAAACCCTTATACGTAAAATCCTAACCAACTTGAAAGACCGTGGGAAAACTGTGAGGAGTATGCCGTTGTTGGACACCACACACACGGAACACGACGACATACCTGGATTAACACCAGACGAGAGCCGCGAGCTGAATGGTGTGCTTAACCCAAGCGATAGCGTGTTGCGTGAATCGAGAATAGGTGACGATGGCGCACTTCAAGCGCAGGCAGACCACTTTCAAGAAACGATAGATGGGGTGAATGAGGGATTGGCGGAGCTTGACATAAAAGATAACCAAAGTGATCTCACGAGTGATGAAGAGCAAGACTACTCTGCTGTGTATGAAAGAGTGGGAGGACTCGAGCGAGCCAGAGACAAAACCTTGGCACAGCGTGAGCTTGAAGAAGTTAGAGAGCAGCAAGAAGTCGACATTGACAGGTTGCAGAGGTTCAAGAAATGGGCTAAAGAAAATATGGTTGGGTTGAGTGCTGTAGCAATTTCAATGGCTGGGATTATAACAACAATTATTATCGCTGGGAGATCTGCTGTTATGAAAGGCGCTATTGCCACGAGGTCATTTGCACAGGCTGTTAAGAACGCGATAACGAAGATGGGTCCATGGGCTGTTGGGTTGGCTAATTTAGTTTACAATATGTTGACGTTGGGTGCAAAGGGTCTCGCTTGGTTGGCTCAAAATCTCTGGGTACTCGCAGTGGTACTTGCGTGGTTCGCTTATGATTATTACAAGCTAAAACGGTAGCGATAAAACATATGTAAAGTATATGAACGCCACGTCAGCAGAGTTGAGCCCTGGTTTTAGACGAGCGACCATGGGTGGTATAAAAGGGGTGAGAACGCAACACGTAATCACGTTGAACCCTAATAAAGTCAGTCCTGGCGAGGAACTTTACATTGATATACCGAAGCTCAAGGTTAGTAGCTGTTTGGTGCCTGGATCGTTGGGTCTAGTGTTCGACTTTAAGAACGCAAACGCCAAAAGCTGGTTCTTGAATAATGTTAGCAAGTTGCTGGTTGAGAAACTTGTTGTGAGACTAGCCGGGGAAACTGTGTATGACAACAATGGGGAAAATTACACTGGTGTCTATCGCGACCTTTGGGAAAGTGTTACTGCGCGAGACCAAATGATTGACTATGGTATTGGTGGTGAGAACTTGAGAAAGTTAATTTCTAAGGACGACAGTGGTGCGACAAGTGGAAACGTCGCTAAAGTTAACGACGCGTTGATGTTTGGTGTGATTGGAACAAAGCAGCGAATAAAACTTGGCAAGATCATGAATGACCATGGGTTGTACGCTCCTTTTAGCATGAACAACAACTTGCAGTATGTGATCACACTTCCGAAGGCCACAGACATCATGGTGGCACAATCCGGTAGCGCTGTGGGCGGATACACTCTGGAGAACCTCGAGCTTGAGTATGAGACGATTGATAACCAGGAGCTCGCTGATGAGATAGCGTCGGGTTACGCAAGCGGTCGTAGTTTGTCATATGAGCACGTTACATTGATGAAAACCACTGAATGGGATAAGGGCACGACCATTGTGAACGAAAACGTTAATCTACCTAGAAAAAGCATGAAGGCAATTGTGTTGCTATTCACGAATAAGGTGCGAACAGACAGCGAGGAGTTTCTTTACCCAAATATTGATAGTGTTAGAGTCACAATTGAAGGCGTGCCAAATAGTGTGTACTCACAAGGCATCCCAAAGTCGAAGTTCTATGCAGAAGCGAAACGATTGTTTGGGTTGGGTGAAGAACACGCTCAGTTCATGACCATACAGAAGTTCTATAAAGATGGCTTTGCGTTGGTCATCGACTTGAGGAGCGTTCAAGATAATTACAACGTCGCCACTGGTAAAAAAATTGTGAACACACAATCTGGTGTGCTTCTTGAAATCACTAAAAAAGTGACGACTGCAAATGTCATGTGCAGGGTGTTTGTGATGAGTGATGGGTTGGTCAACTTCATGAACAATGGGTTGCAGTCAATCCAGTATTAAATCAAACGTGGGTTAATGGAGACTCCGTTTAATATGTTAATTGTTGGTATGACAGCTTGTGGTAAGACACATTATTTGCTGGAAACACTAGAGTCCGAGTATCGTGGTAAATTTGACTACATTGTGTTGATTTGCCCTACTTTTGAGTGGAACAAAGCGTATCAAGATTGGAAATATGTGCGCGACCCTGACGTGCTAGCGATAGACTGTGCGCAGGATAGTGTTGACGCTGTTCTCAAGTGTGTGGCAAATGTTTTTAAAGGCACTAACACTCTGATTGTGTTGGACGACTGTGCGAGCTCTCAAGATGTTAAGAATAGGACTAGTCAATTGGTCAACTTGGCTTTTAGCGCACGACATTTTATGCTGAGCGTTATTGTCATCACACAACAACTGACGTCGATCGCAAAACCGTATAGAGAAAATATTAGTAAGCTCGTTTGCTTCTACTGTCCAAGTAGGAGTGATATGAAGGTTGTTATTGACGATTATCTTGGAAACATTAGCAGAGAAAAATCGTCGGCGATTGTGACCGCATTAAAAAATAATAAGTACGCTAGACTTGAAATCTCACTGCGCTATCCGTACAGTCACGAAGTTGTTATTCCGCAATAAAATATGGGTATAAGTAATAGCGCGATGGTAAAACGCAAAAGTGGGGAAAATCCTACGATTGAGGAATTAGTTGAGGAGACTGATGACACCCCAACTGTGGAAGACAACATTGACGTTAGGAGATCCGAACTTATTAGACTGTCTGGTGATGGTATGGTAAGCCAATCTGAAGCATACATTAAAAAAGCGTCCGCAAAAGTTATTGATAAGATATGGCACCAATATGAGTTGAAGAGAATGGAGATCGCAAACGCTTTTCTCACTGACTTGCTAATCAGCAAATTCGCTAGCTTATTAGATGGGTTGAACGCTATCGAGAACCCTGACGAACTAAACGATGAGTTACAAAAAGACCCGTTACTAAAGAAAGACGTCGAGAGCATTGTCGCGATTGTGACGCCGTACGTGCCTTTCTTGGGCTTGTTGTCGGGAGGAATCACAACGTCGAAATATGTGTACGATCACCACTTCAAGAAAGAAACGGTAGACGACGCTGAAAATAGCGAGCGAGTGGACTAGCCAATCAAAAGAGCGCCATTTCGCTATCCATTTGGATAAACATCACCACTAGAGTCAAAATCTAGTGGTTTTTTTTCGCGCGTGAATTGAGACAACAGCAGAACGCGTCGGTTGAAATGACACTTTCTATTTTTTAATATGTGAGAGTGGGCTCGTACCACATTTTATTTTTTTTAACACGCGAAAATGTTGAAATGCCACTTTCTATTTTTTCCTAAATGTAATTTGTGAGAATTTTGAAACGACGCTCTCTATTTTTTAAATATGGCTGAAATGGTGCCAAATTTAGTATAAACTTGGTATTGTTTCGCTAGTCTCGCGTGTGTTTGACATCAATTTAGTAGAAAACGTGCGAGGGGTGTCTAGATTGACTAACGATCGCTGTAGTAGTATAGTAAGTAGGGCTGAGAGCTTATTCGACGTCAAACGTGAATATAAACACCAAAACATCATCAAATTTGTCGAATCGCGATTTGGCAAAATTTGATGATGTTTTGGTGTTTATATTCACGTTTGACGTCGATTGGGCTCGCAGCCCTACTTACTATACTACTGCTCTTACAAGTCATTATTCCGCAAACTTTGCTGCAGTGATGCAATACAAGGATCTGCCATCATTTACTACAAGCATATGTCCGTTAATGCTAATAATTAACTTTTGACATATATAAACTTCCCCAAGAATAATATTTTACTTATTCTTCTGAACATATCACGTTTAACAACCTATGTATATAGAATATTTTGTTAGTAATATTAACTTGCCTAATTTGTACATAAAATCATAAATAGTGTAGTGTAGTGTAGTGTAGTGTAGTGTAGTGTAGTGTAGTGTAGTGTAGTGTAGTGTAGTGTAGTGTAGTGTAGTGTAGTGTAGTGTAGTGTAGTGTAGTGTAGTGTAGTGTAGTGCAGTGTAGTGTAGTGTTCTAACTTCAGGCCCATTGCTCTAATGTCGTGTCTTTACAAGTTATAGTCATGGGAGTCATTGCCAAACGACTTACTTCATGGGCCATTGATAACGATCTTTTATCTAAAGAACAGAAGAGTGCCCGTCCTTCCGAAGGCTGTTATGAACACACCTTTCGCCTTCAGTCCATCGTAGGTGAAGCCAGACTTAGCCATAAAAATGTTTTTGTCGCTTGGCTGGATCTTCGTAATGCCTTTGGAAGTATCCCTCATTCTGCTATTACCACAACCCTTTCCCACATTGGAGTACCACTACAACTAATAGAAATGATTACCAACTCATACTCTGGAGCAACCATCCAAATACGTACTCCCACCAGTCTGACTTCTGATATACCAGTTCTTTCAGGTGTCAAGCAAGGTTGTCCGTTGAGCCCAATTATTTTCAATTTGACAATTGACATAATCCTACGAGCGATTAAACAAACAGCTTCTGACATTGGTACTACTAAAGTTCACAACATTCCTATCTCGGTCCTTGCTTACGCTGACGACCTTGTTATTATCTCCCGAAATAAAGACCGACTCCAGAAATTCTTAGTTGCTGCTTCTTCTACTGCTACAACCCTTGGTTTATCCTTTAGACCTGATAAGTGTGCCTCTATTAGCCTCACTTGTTCTAATAGTTCAGTCTTCTTTTGAACTTAATGAATTCGTCGTCCAGAATAACCCTATCCCTCCACTTGATCGCGAACATCCCTACAAATACCTTGGTGTTCCTATCGGCCTAATCCATGACCCAGATAACATCTCTGATCTGGTACAAGACCTCTCACGTGATTTAGGTAACATTGAGAAATCCCTTTTGGCTCCTTGTCAGAAATTAGACATGATTCGTACCTTCCTTCAACCTTCGTTAACATTTGCTCTACGTGCTGGCTTCCCCAAAAAAGATCATCTTCTGGAATACCGTTCACTTCTCGTGGCCACAGTTCGCAGAATATGTGCCCTACCATCACGTGCTTCTGCCTCTTACATCTTCGCTCATAAACGCGCTGGTGGTCTCGGTCTCCTAGATCCAATCCTTGAAGCTGATGTCCAAGCTATAATTCATGCAGTTAAAATTCTCTCTTGTTCCGACCCGACTGTAATTCACATTGCTAATGCTGAGTTAAACCAAACTATCCGACTTACCTCACGATCTAATCCTACTCCCTGCTCTGAAATCGAATTACCTGTCCGACGACCGATTGAACAACATGCGTTACAACATTCAATCCTTGTGGACCCGAGTTCGTAAATCTTCACGCAATCTTGGAATTGAAATTAAATTCAATGACAATGGTCTTCCTATCCTTTCCTCTGAAAATTCTGGTTCTGTTCTTGCTAAAGAAGCCAGTCGTTTCCTCCATTTTCACGTTCAAGACCGTTTTGCCTCTACTCTTACTCGCTCTTCTACCTGGCAATATAATGGCTTTAACATCCGTTTTAGAGACTGCAGGCGTTTTATTCATCGTGCCCGACTCAATTGCCTTCCATTAAATAACGTCAAAAGTCGGTGGTCTAATTCCAGTCCAAAATGCCGCTGTTGTACCTCAGATGAGACTCTCCCACATGTTCTATGCCACTGCCTTCCTAACATGCCCAGTATACTGCGCAGACACAACAGCATAGTAGACCGCATCATCAACGCCGTTCAACATGGAACCATCCCCACCGTTCAACATGGAACCATCACCACCGACCAACAAGTTCGTGCTGCCAATTCCCGTGTTCGTCCTGATATCATTGTAGAAGAAGACGACAAAGTCCTTATCATTGATGTCTGTTGCCCCTTCCATAATAATGCTGAAGCCCTTCGTGATGCTGAACAACGGAAAATTACTAAATATGAAGGGTTGAAGCATTTTTTCATTGGTCAAGGGAAGCGATGTGAGGTCTTTGGTTTTTTGTTTAGGAATGTCAAAACGATATCGCTCTCTGTTCCGGAAACTGTGTTGCACTGATGCAATCCAAGGTTCGACAAACATTTATAGGGAACATCTTGGGATAACTGATGACTCGTCAGAAGCAGCTGATCCTGAATTAACTGCTCATCTTGACTTTTAATAGTTTCCTAATATGTTCATAATGTTAATATTATTTAAATCACTATAATCTTTCTTATATCTTTAACTTCCTCAAACTTATGCACCTTTTAAACTTTTACTACCAATTTTCTTTAAGAATAAGTCACTTCATGTATATAACCGGCTATCTATATCTTATGACCATTAATGGCACTAATTGTTATCTACTAGGATTTAAACAAGACCCATCACCTGTAAAGTTTCTTTAATTTGTAATAAAAATGAATAGTGTAGTGTAGTGTAGTGTAGTGTAGTGTAGTGTAGTGTAGTGTAGTGTAGTGTAGTGTAGTGTAGTGTAGTGTAGTGTAGTGTAGTGTAGTGTAGTGTAGTGTAGTGTAGTGTAGTGTAGTGTAGTGTTGTACTAGTGTTTTACTAGTGTTGTACTAGTGTAAACAAACTTTTTCCTTTGTCCGTTTTGTTCGAAAGTTTGGATTTTGGTACATCTGGGGAGGAATTGGAAGCCGTTTCCAATTCTGAGGATAAAAAATGGGCTAGCTTTCTTTCTATTCTCGTTCTCTCTTCTGTCACAAATAGAAATATTACTTTTTCTATTCTGACTATGGAGAACGTTTTAAGTTATTATTTAATCAATAAGTCAATCCTTGTGTTTCTTAAACAACTGCATCTGATGATTTACACTGCACACACACTGTATATTGTAGTTTTGAAGGTAATGTCATTGCTGGTGAAGTATTTTGTGCCAATTGTCTTTGGGGTTTCTCAGGGAAAAGGAAGTTATCACAGATAGCTTCCAAACAAACTCCAAAGCGGAGTTGTACTAATGCTCCTGTTAGGGGCACTGGTAAGAGCAGGCTTATAGCCAGAAGGGCATCCAGGTGTCATTGGATGCCCTACAATGAAAAGTGGTCACCCAAAATTTGGGGGAGAAAGAAATTATTCTCAATGATTTGCCTAAAATATATAAAAAAAATATTTGAATATTTGAAAAGAAATAGCTTTAATTTTCAATATTATCATACATGTGACATTTTTACCAATTTGACAGTGTACTTGAGTGAAAATGTCGTAGTTGAATGAAAAAGCATGGTAGCATTGCTGGCACAAACTTGCAAAGCAAAAATCTCGGACGTGATCTTTAGTATGTTACACAGATGCTGACATGAAGTAAACTTCTAATTAATATTGTAACGTGCCGTTACGGTAAATAAATAACTCGTTTAGAACAGTCTCTTTCTTTAATATTCACAAACAACAACTTCGGAGCACACGACTACCAGACATCAGTAATTATAAAATGTCACCTGATATCGCCGGGGAGGAGCGAAACATGATACCGTATCAGTGGCGTAACTACTATGGGCGGACCCGACTCAGGCTGTAGAGCAAAAACAAATTGCCCAGGGAGGCCTCTGAGAAACGAAAAACGCATGCACGCAACAACAAAATATCTGATATAACGTTACGCCACTGGTTACACTATTCCCCTTTCAAAGTGCATGAAACATGTCCTCATGTTAATTATGGCAACAATATGAAATGTTATAAGTAATAGAATAAAAATCCTCCTAAACTGTTTGAAACCTAGTCTGACACCGTATCAAAGTCAGCCATCAATGCTGGTTGCTTCCTTTTTCGGCGTGACAGTCTGTGCCCAGGCTCTCTTCGTTCATTTCGCGCTCCGGCTTCAGATTCGGTCGACGGCAGCACCTGCTGTTGGTTGGTACTGACCTCGATATCCCCCACTCCGGCTTCATCCTCGTGCCTTGTTGTACGCTGGCCCGATGCTTCGACTACATTGTCGTTGAGCCAATTTGGAACATTATTCCCTTCGTAGCACTTTAGTCTATCGACATGAACTACCCTGGGTTTTGTTTTCTTCCCCTTCTGAATCCTATAGACCAAATCATAGAGACGAGCCGTCACCAAGTATGGTCCTTGCCAAGTTCGCTGTAACTTCGGAGATTTACCTTTCTTCCTTTGGGGGTTGTGTAACAAAACAGCGTCCCCACGATTGAACAGACGAGTCCGAGCTCGGTGGTCGTACATGTAGCATCGTTTTTGGTCGCTTTCGACTTTCAAATACTTGCGCGCAAAGGTATGCACTTGATCGATGCGCGCTGACAATTCTCGAACATACTCGGTGTAATCACTCGAGTTCTCAGCCGCTTCCGGTTTTCCCAAAACAAGATCGATTGGCAAACCAATTTGTCTCCCGAACATCAGTTCGCAGGGTGGATAGCCAGTAGTCTCGTGAACTGCTGAGCGATACGCCATCATTAATATGGGAAGGTGGCTGTCCCAGTCGCGTTGGTTCTCGTTCGTGAACTTAGATAGCATGGCTTCTACAGTCTGATTAAAGCGCTCGATCATTCCATCTGATTGAGGGTGCAATGCGGTGGTTCTGGTTTTGTCGATTCCCAACAACCCACACATCTCTTGAAACACAGCGGACTCAAAGTTTCTACCTTGATCGGAGTGGATCTGGATGAACTCCTCTACTAACACTTTCGCGACCGTAGTTGCTCCCTGGTTCGGTATTGCAAAACTCTCTGTCCATTTGGTGAAGTAGTCTCCGATCACCAGGATACGCTTGTTGCCGCGGTCGGATGCAGGGAGAGGACCGCGCCTACATTGTAAGTCCGCATTGGAGCTCGATTTCTCCGCTGGGGCCTCCTACGTATGAGAAGCGCATAGATCGTACTTTCTGCACCATTCCCAGACGTCTTGCGTACAACCTGGCCAGTAAAATCTCTCCTTGATCCGCCCAAACGTTCTCCTTATACCCAAATGTCCGGCTGTCTTCTCATCATGGAGTCGGCGAAGTACTTCTTCCTTTAGGTTTGTCGGGACAATGAGTTGTTGACTCCCAGCGCCTATACAGCACCCCATCTCGCAGGATCAACCGATTCTACTGGCTCCAGTAAGTCTTGACCGTCTTGTTTTCCAGTGACACTTGGGTCCACTCCGGTCGGTCTCCACCTGATTCCTTCCATTCGATAATCTTTTTTAGCACAAGGTCCTCCCGTTGTTTTTCACGTAGGTCATCAGTGGTCCGAGTCATCAACCAGCAGTTCTCTGTGGTCTCCATTGCTGCACTACTAGTATGAACTGCACATGCGTGCTTGTCGTCAACGGTTGAAATCCCCGTGAAATTACCGGTGTCAGATTCATCTTTTTCTTTCTGCTCTGCACGGTCGCAGTGCTTGCACTTTCCACACGGCCTTCTCGACAAGGAGTCGGCATTCCCGTGTTAAACTTCAGGTCGGTGCTCGATCGTAAAGTCGTACGTTCCAAGCATCTCCAACCACCTGGCCAGTTGACTCTCAAGGTTCTTGAACGTTAAGAGCCACCTCAGAGCACTGTGGTCGGTACGTATCAGGAAACGTCTTCCGCACAAATAATGGTGGCACATCTTCACTGCTACAACCACGGCCAGAAGTTCCTTGCGGGTGACGCAATAATTCCGTTCGGGCTTAGTCAGAGTTTTGCTGTGGTATCCGATCGCCTTCTCAACACCATTTTGCTACTACAGTAGCATCCCTATATCCAGAATGAAGAGATCGTCCGTCGTTGGATAAGCCAATATAGGTGATGTTATGAGCAACCACTTCCCTTCCTCGGTAAGTCTGTCTAGTGGTTTGGCAATGTCTGAAAACCCTCGAGCAAACCGTCTATAATAAGAGCATAGGCCAAGGAAACTCTTGACCTCCTTCGCTGTTCTTGGGAAAGGCCAGTCACGTACAGCTTCAATCTTCTGCGGGTCCGTAGATACGCCTTCCTCGCTCATCACATGACCAAGGAAAGTTACTTTCTTCTGCAATAGATCACACGTCTGGCTCAACTTCAATCCGGCTGCATGTAGCAGTTGGAACACCAATCATATAGTCGGTCTAATGTTTCGGAGAATGTTCTGGCATGGACTATTACGTCATCGAGGTATAGTAAACAGACTTCCAACGGTAAGCCAGCAAGCACTCTTTCCATCAGCCTTTCAAAGGTCGCAGGAGCATTATAAAGACCAAAGCTCATAACGGTGAACTGGTACAAGCCACTGCCAGTTGTGGATGCAGTTTTTGGTCTGTCCACTTCGTCCATGTCTACCTGCCAATATCCACTGCACAAATCAAGTGTCGAGAACCACTGGGCGCCTGCCAATGCATCAAAACAATCATCAATTAGAGGTAACGGGTATGAATCCTTGACTGTAACATTGTTTAATCCCCGGTAGTCAATACAAAACCGTGTTGTACCGTCCTTCTTCTTCACAAGAACTACCGGAGACGCCCAGGGACTTGAGGAAGGCTCGATCACGCCCTTCTGTAACATGCCCTGTAACTTCCGCTCTCTTGTGGACTGGAAGACTCCTGGCTGGTTGACGAATAGGTCGAGAATTACCAAAATCAATGGTGTGTTTCACAAGACCAGTTCGACCAATATCATCAGGACAAATGGCAAAGATGTCCTCAAATTCCATCGGGAGGGCAGCTAGTTCCAACCGCTGTTCCTCATTCAAATGCTGACCACTTCGTTTGAAGAGATCCTGCAAATGGTCGGGAACGACTCTCTTGGTTGACTCGGTTTAGAACTGTCCCCCATCACTCGCATTGTTGTCGTGTTCATGCTAATGTCCTGCTGTACGAACTTTGCACTGATAAGTCAAGTAATCAACTTGATCAACGGGCTCGCATGTAACAGCCACCGTGTTCTTGTACAATGTACTTGCTTGCTTTGAAAGATTTAAAACTCGCAACGGAACAGTTCCCTGCTCGGTGTTCACGAGCGTCCTAATTCCTATAGCTGATTAACTGCTATCAACCTTGGTGTTGGTTTCAAGATACCAACCATTGGTCCAAGAGGATCGATAACCTTGCCCATTACAAGTGCTTCGCTCTCGGGTGGCACGACGGTTGTATGGTGAACAACTATTCGATAACACGATGGAGTTACCGTCCCCGTCTTCTTATCAGTGTTACACTGTTATTTTCAAGGAGTTAAAAGAACTCCCCTGTTACCCCATTTAGGTGGAGTTAAAAAATAACTCAACTATTGGGAGTTCAAATAACTCCCAATAGTGGAGTTATTTTTTTTTGAGAGTTAAAATAACTCTCATGTTACCCCATTTAGGGGAGTTAAAAAATAACTCCACTATTGGGAGTTAAAATAACTCCCAATAGTGGAGCTATTTGTTAATTTTAACTCCTTGAAAATAACACTTAAAAATATACTCCCTTTTGGGATATCGTTGTCTGAGAAGATTTGTTAAAAATAGTCGCAGACGAGTCAAAATGCTATAGTTTCTTACTTTATATCAAGTCGGACATACGATGCAGCGACAGGGAAAAGCCAGTACTAAACATGGAAAGATATTCAGGTTATCTGTAGACTACTGTAACTGCAGTTGGATTTGAAGTGTCCTTCGGTTCGAAGACGGCTTTGTCGGCGATCAGGGACAAGGACTATGCTTCAAAAACCCATTTGTTTTTGAAGAAACCTGTCTTCCTGTCAACAAGAATGTTTGGCCTAAGGTTTACGTTCATGCTGCTGTCGACTACAGCCGCCGCTTTTAAGTCTGAATGCCGTACTTATTGACTTTTTTTACCTTCTTTGTGAATCGTATATTATTGCCTTTTTTACTTTCTTTGTGGGCTTTGTGAATCGTCGAGTACTGTCCAAGTTATTAAACATATATTTTATGTCTATTTGAGAAAAGTTTTGTTCTGTTCTTAACTTGTAATACTGCAGTCTGCATGCTCAACAAAATCTTCGAAATTTAATAGATTGTTTAAAATTTATACAAGTTATTAACTTATTAAAGTAGGTCAAAAATTTGAAACGAAAATAAGATTCGTAAGATTACTAAAACTTATAGAGTGATCGGGTGGCGCAGCGGATTAGTCGCGGAACATTAGGTTAATTAAGTTAAGTTTAAGTAGCAAGCACGAGAGGTCGAGTTCGAATCACACGTTGGTCTTCCGAAAGTAAAATTAATACCCAGACCCCCAGGAACGCGAGTTAATTTTTAACTCCGAAACACGGGTTGGTTTTTAACTCCAAAAACGGAAGTTAATTTAACTCCACAAAACGGCTTATTTTGAACCTTTTTTTTTGGACCCGAATTTTGGAGTTAAAATAACTCCCTGAAAATAACAGTGTATAGTGTTCCCAATTTTCAACTCATATTGGCCATCGTCTAAAGTCAGTTGGTAGTCGTATTCTCGGATAAAGTCTAGTCCTAAGATTCCTTCAGGTTCGATCTCCGCTAATCACATGTGATGGACTAAATCATTCTCCTCCACTTTCAGTTCGAAATCCCCATGCCCAACGAATGGTGAAGAACTACCATCGGCTAAAATCATGCGTTGTTCTACCTGCTCTAGTTTTGGTCTTTCCATTTGAGAAATCTTTTCCAGGATCCCCGCTTTCAAAATTGTAATATTGGCTCCGGTATGTACAAGGAACCTCATGAACCATCCCAGTTACATAAAGATCGTCTTTGCAATCCGTGACAGAGCCAGATCTCACTGATGGTAGAGTTTGAGAACGGAACCTTACTAGTTGCTCTTCTGCCGAGCTCCGTCCCCGAGACTCGGCAGGTTCTCGTTTCCCTGTCGCTTTCCACCATTTTCCTGATCTTTTTCTGGGCAGTCGCGTTCGAAGTGCCCCCTTTCCCCACAGTTCCATGCAGCATGTCTTGGGGCGTCGCGTTCTCGATCGGTTATTCCTGGGTCCACCACTGTCCTTCCTTTGCTCGACCAACTGCTTTACTAGGGCTTTGAGCTCGTCGACTTCGTGTTTAAGATCTTTCTCTAACGATTTATGGGATTCGACACGGGGAGCATTCACTGCCCTTGCATTCAAGTCACGTTGTTTATCCGCAGAAAAGAACGCTTCGACCTCCACGGCAATCGTTAATGCTTCATCCAAAGTCTTTGTTCTCGCTTGGTGAACTTTCCAGGGTAGTTCTGCTTCGCCTAACGCGTCGATGAAGTGATCTTTTGCTATGGCCTCCCAGTGACAGCCTTCGCATAGCCTGTGCGAGTTCCGGAATTGTTTCGCTCTTCTGCCTTTTCCGGTTTCTGAGAGCTACTCGGAACATCTCGGTTCGATTTAGGATCCCGAACCTGCTATCAAGTGCCGACACAAGTTCCTTGAAATTTGTTCTTTGACTCCTATATATCAAGGTCTCCCAGGACTGCTTGCGCCGGACCACTGAGGCTAACAGCTCGCTGTTAGTTGCTTTCGTATTCTCGTCCCATTCGTTTATTTCGGCCACTAGTTCGAATTGCGCCTGGTAATCTTCCCACCTGAAGTAGATCCATTATAGGTTGTTGGGCGAACAAGCGGTTTAGCTTTAATATGGGAAGTCGAACTGTTTCCCTTGGTCGCAACAGGACTTTTAACTGCGTTTCTTGCTTCCTTGTACTGGTTAAATCAAGTGTTAAAACTGCATGGTGTACCAAGAGTTTCTTCCTTTTGTCTTTCCATTTCGATTGACTCGATACGCCTTGTAAGTTCGCACATTTCCCGTTTGAATTCGTGTCGTTGTTCTTCGATTCCCGAATTCAGTCTGTCCACGGCTTCGAGAATTTGATTAACGCTCGCTGACGTGTGATCTTGTGCGGGAGTACTTGTTGTTGGCGAAAATCGTCCATTAAATTTTCGCCAGAAAGCCTTGTCAGTTCCGTATCGTCGTCGAAACTATTTATCAACGACTCCGCCATCTCTTATTCACACGATACTTTTAATACTATTGTTAGGCTGTTCGTTTGTTAGACCGCTGCCACCAGTATAACGTGCCGTTACGGTAAATAAAAACTCGTTTAGAACAGTCTCTTTCTTTAATATTCACAAACAACAACTTCGGAGCACACGACTACCAGACATAAGTAATTATAAAATGTCACCTGATATCGCCAAGTGGGAGGGGCGAAACAATATTATCTGTATTATAATATTACAATATTATCTGCACTGCGTCTTATGGAAATATAACTAATTCACTGCTTCATTATATACGAGATAATATAATCATATTTGGACCAAAATATGTATTTAAGATGAGAAATCAGGAAATCCAGTTTACCAATAATTAAATATTTTCCAAGGGCCCCCTAGAAGTGTGTCATCACTTTTGTCTGATATGTTCCCAAATTGGATGCCCTATTTCAGAATCCTTCTTTTTTTACCTGTTTCTACTGTTGATGGCTGGCTGTCCATATTGGAATCACTATGTGTTTCTAGGCATGCCTGATGCATTTTGATATATGCCAAAACAGCCAAATTTCTTGTTTCCGTACAACTTATTATACTTTACAGCTGCGATTGCTTGGTCCCCCAAAATTGGGGAGGGCGTTTTCTGACCACACTGGAAATTTTTTCCAAAAATTTTTTGGATGTAGGTAAGGAAAATCCTAGATCCGCCCCTGTCAAATCACCACTACAGTGGTTTTCTAGCTAGGACTTATCAAACGCGGAAAAACTATCCTGGCAGGCTTTGTATAACCAGCCCCAGATGTTTTATTTACATGTAAATTTTACAAGTTCACTTCAAATGAAAACTGGTCCCGTTTTGGTCTTAAAATGTATGTATTCCAACACTCGAAATTTTCCTTCACCATAAATTCTTTCAACATGTAGTTTGATCGAGTGAAATGCCAAATATTACCATCCATATATATATATATATATGGATATATATAATATATATATATATATATATATATATATATATATATATTGAAAGGATTTATGGTGAAGGAAAATTTCGAGTGTTGGAATACACACATTTTAAGACCAAACCGGGACCAGTTGCGAAAAATGCAACTTAGCGGCCTTCCGGTAGGAATTGAACCCGCGACTCTGCGATTGCCAGTGCAGCGCCCCGACCACCGAGCCACGGAAGCCGTCGCCGAGAGCCCAGTCACGAGTTCTGTACACATGGTGGTAATGCCGGGATAAGATTATCCTATACTATATTAAACTATATACTATATTAAACTATACTAGGCTCTCGGCAACGGCTTCCGTGGCTCGGTGGTCGGGGCGCTGCGCTGGCAATCGCAGAGTCGCGGGTTCAATTCCTACCGGAAGGCCGCTAAGTTGCATTTTTCGCAACTGGTCCCGGTTTGGTCTTAAAATGTATGTATTCCAACACTCGAAATTTTCCTTCACCATAAATCCTTTCAACATGTAGTTTGATCGAGTGAAATGCCAAATATTACCTATAATAACCCAGAATCTTATCCCGGCATTACCACCATATATACAGAACTCGTGACTAGGCTCTCGGCAACGGCTTCCGTGGCTCGGTGGTCGGGGCGCTGCGCTGGCAATCGCAGAGTCGCGGGTTCAATTCCTACCGGAAGGCCGCTAAGTTGCATTTTTCGCAACTGGTCCCGGTTTGGTCTTAAAATGTATGTATTCCAACACTCGAAATTTTCCTTCACCATAAATCCTTTCAACATGTAGTTTGATCGAGTGAAATGCCAAATATTACCTACAAATATATATATATATATATATATATATATATATATATATATATATATATATATATATATATATATATATACAGTATATAAAAAGAGTTAGAATATTTTCGTCACTACTCTGAGTTTCACGCGTGATGCGATCTTCAGGCAACTGACAGTTCGGCTTCAACTTGTCGTTAATATACTCGGCGGGTTAAAAATAGTTCTGATGACGTTTTGTGTGTTGATCGTTTGCTGACGTTCGTTAATCGGTGATTGATTGTGTGACGCGCCAGTCAGGGAGAAAGGATTCAAGACGATAACCAAAGTGTTGTTTATTCAACAGAACGCGTGGGAAAAGAGAGCCCACAATGTACCCGGAAGCGGGCCTTATAACAGTAATGACGTAACTATAAATAACAATATGCCATATATAGCGTGGTGTCTTTTTTTTGTCTTTTATGGCAAAATGAAAAGGGCTTAGTACTACGAATACTTTGAAAGTTTAACGAATGTAGACTCTACGAAGGTTCATATCCGTAATACTTGGGTGGACGGTGTTCGCGTTGAGGTCGCGGATGTGAAGAGCTTTCCACAGACGGTTCTTGAGCTTCTTGTGGCATGTGATTGTCAGCAGCGAGGGTCAGTGTCGGTGGTATACTTCAACTGGCAGGGGTGGAGGAGTCTCAGGTATGTCGTCGTCTTCACTGTCATTGTTTTGGTGGTAGGGTCGACTGCTTGAAGGTATCTGGCTAGGAACCAGTTGGCACTCGGTGGCTTTGACTTTATAGGATGTGGCTCGCAGTTGGTGTCCAGAGAATTTTTTGATGAAACACCACTGACCATCAGTAGATATAACTAGGTATCTGCTACGAGACCGTGTCTTGTCCCGATCGGTGCGTAAATATACCAGGTCACCAACGCTAATGGTGGGTGGGGTGGTGCTGTTGGTAGTCATATTTTTTGACCTTTCGCTATATGCATGGTTCCGTTTACGTTGCCTGTGTTGTTCTAGGATGGTATCTCTATCACATATGGGTAGCTGATCATGAGTGAACTGGTTTCTGTGCGTCCATAGTTCATGGGCAGATAGACCCTGTCGTCGTAAGCGAGAATTAAGGCGAGAGGTGGCAATTGCGAGGGTAAAAGTCGTTACAGGACCACCGTTTGGAGCTTGGCGCAGTATCTCCTCTTCGAGCTCGGCTATGGCTTTTTCGGCAACTGGATTCTTATTGATGTTTTTGATACGACCAAACTCAAGGGAAATGCCGAGGTCTTTGAGTGCGGTGTCGTCTCTTAGTGCAATAAACCCGGGGGCAGGATCGACTCGGATAATGGCGGGTGGACCTTTGAGTGGGTGTAATCCACTACATAGACTGGCAAGAGCGTCACGGAAGGTGTCTGCCTTCTCGTCAGGGATGATGGATGTTGCAGTAAAAGAGTGCATTGCTTGCAGGACCAGAATGCATTGCTTGCAGCGTTTGAGGACATCTGCAGCGAAAGAGACACCAACTACTTTGGGTGGATCTTCAGTACTGTGCTCTACGACCTGTTGTGGAAAATGACGCAGTGATGTGCAAGTGTGGCATGTTTCATTCGCCCGGGCAATAGCGTTTGCCATGTCGAGTGCGTAGAAGTTACGTTTCATGACCAGGTGTAGTTGGTGCTTTGTTGGATGGTCGAGCTTGATGTGTAAGGCTGTTACAAGGCCATCGAGGACAGAGCGAGGAATGACGATCAATTCTGTCGATGGGGATAAAGGATCACTTCGACGTACTACGAGCAAACCATCTTTGGCGATGGAGACGACGTTCAGGTACCGTTTCACGTCTTTAACGTTTGTTAGCTGTTTAGAGGGACGCGTTCCCTGCTTGAGATGTGCATGTGTTCGTCGGAGATGAGGGCATTCAGACTGAATCTGGATCCATGCGGATCTAGTGGTGAAAGGTAAGCGTGACTGGTGGCGGATGTCTTGAACGGACGTTGAACTACGGAATCTTCCATATTAGCAATAAAGTTGCAAATCTGACACTTCGGCTGATGGCAGTCTGGTGCGTTGCGACTAGAGAAGTCTGAGGGAATATTCGCCGTACCAGCTAAATGTTGTATATTGGCTTGATATTGGCTAACAATGGAAAGGAATGAGGTAACACGAGGACTTGCCGAAAACTCTCCGCGGCGTAGTTTATCGATAGCTTGGACGCATGGCTTGCTGTCTGTGAGAACGCACGCTGGATGGATAGACTGAATAATGAACGGACTAAAGTGCTTCACTGCGGCGGCGATGCCTAAGGCTTCGATTTCGCACGGTAGCCATGTAACTTTGTGCTTTCTCAGCTTGGCACTAAAAAACCCAGCTAGGAGAAGCTTGTCGTTGCGGGAAACATATAGAGTGGCACCGATTCCTTGCTTGGTTACGGAACCGTCTGTAACGATCCACAGTTGGTCGGATGGCTGTGGGAGAGTGATATGTTTGTGCGTTGCGAGAGACGTCTGTGCTGAGCGGAACAGTTCGGATAAGGTATCGGTCCAATGTATCTTGTCCCGTGATTGTTGGCCTGCAATGGCGTTCTCTAGTGGAGATATGAGGTGTGAACAGTGTGGAAGAACACGTCCAAGGATTTTGTAGGCTCCAATGAAAGAACGAAGGCTACGTACCGCGTCTGGTGTGGGCTTGCAGATAGACGTCCCTGTGTCCAAATCCATCCTAGTATACTAGTACTGCGAGGACAAATGGGTGAAGGCTAAAAGGGATGACTCAAAAGGACCTTCACATTTTTTAGAACTACTAATCCTAACCCTAATCTCAATCCTAATCCTAACCCTAACCATAACCTTGATCCTAACCTTGATCCCAACCTTATACCTAGCCATAACCGTAGCTATCCATAACCTAAAGAAAAATAAAAACCAGAAAAAAACAGAAAGGTCCTTTTGAGTCATCCCTTTTAGCCTTCCCCGGACAAATGATGGTCTTCGAGGGCGCAAGCTTGAGGTTGGACTTTTGAAGGGCTTGAAGTATGCGCTTCCAGTTGTGAAGTAAAGCCTCTGGTGAATCAGCACCACAATACAGATCATCAGCCAATTTGGCAGCAATCCCATCTTGCAGGCAATCGCCGAGTACCCGACACATTAGCTCTTCAAGAGCTGTTTCTGAACCTGGCATTCCCATGGCACAACGGGTGTATGCTCTGACACCACGGAATGGAGTTGCTACGCCACAATACTTCATGGATGCCTTTGCTAGTGGAATTTGGTAGAAAGCGCTGGTCAGGTCGGAAACAATGATGTATTTCCACTTGGCAATCGTTCGTAAGATGGAGTCGATGTCTGGCAATAGCGATGGCTGTGGCTTGCTGTACCGACCAACGTCTGCAAATGCTGTGACAAGGCGGTGTCCCCCATTTGGCTTTTTGACGAGAAATGATGGGTTAAGATACTCGACGGTTATGCCAGCGTCTTCTGGACGTTGGAATACTCCTTGAGATTCAAGGTCATCGAACTTCTGTTGTAGCTCAACCAACTTGTTATGGGCGTATTGGGGAAGTCTTCCTTTCCGTTGTGGTGGTTGCATGCACTGGGCCCATATTTACTACTGCCTCAAAAGCGCCTGCTGCACCGTTATAACCTGAAATGGCAGAGTCAAACACATCATCGTGTGCTTGGAGAAGGGATCTAAACTCAGTGCGCAGTTTCTTTGGCATGATGTTATCTGGATCGAGTTTCACAGAGGAAGAATGTTCCTGTTCTGTGTGTGGCGGTGGTGTATGAGGTACTTCGATGCGAGGTAGGCGGTTATGCTCGTTTGTTTCGGGGCTGGTGGTAAGTAGGACTTGGCAGAAATGGTCATGACGAGGAATTGTTTTAGGCTCATTTGTAGTGTTCAGTATACGGATTTTTCTTGCAACTGCTTCTATGAGATGAGGATGAGGCCAATCCCCAGATAACTTGGAACCGTTCAGTCGTGGTTCAATGGCAAGAGTGACATCTGGATCTATCTCTTGGGGGATGTCCATCTCGAGGTAACTTCCAGGCCATATCACCGAAGAAGGTGACGGGGCTCGAAGAACTGTGGCTTGTGTTCGGCGTATCTTGCTTGCACCTAAGTCTGGTGGGGTTGTACCGTAATACGCGGTGTCAATGCCTTGGATTGTTATTTGTTGCTTTGACGGTCTAAGAGAGATGTCGTTGAAGACCATGAAGGGTGTCCCAGCTAATATGTCGACATCTAGGTTATCAACGACAAGTGCATCTAACTGTAAACTGAGATGGTTACGCGAAAGGCTCAAATGAATCTCTCCAACGACAGCTAATTGGTAACACCATCAGCTTGCAAGGCTTTCTGCTTGGTTTTCTGAATAGTGGCCCCGATTCCCTTGGCACAATGCTGGTTTTGATCATGCTTGTCTCTGCACCAGTATCCAGTGTCAAATGCAAAGGGTGATGATCGTAGAATGCTTTTAAGAGAGGGGACTGTTTAATACTGACCCGATGAGTGGTTGATTTGATCCGATAGTTGTGACTGTTTTGAAGGTCATCAGGCTCAGTGTCTGACGCCGGTCTATCGGTGGTGTGTTCGAGCTCCTCGCTGAGTACTTGTCGCGATCGGGCTAAGTACTGTCGATCATCATCAGGGAGAAATGGGCATTTACTCAGGTAATGCTGATATTGTCGGTTTGCCTGCTTGCATAGTGGACAACATCTTATAGGAGTGCGAGTGCTGCGCAATGATTGCTTGAAAGCTGTACGAAGAACTTTAGCGTCGTCTGAAGAGGTGATTTCGTCCAGAAGTGTGTCTAAACGCTTGGGAAATCTCCGGTTTTAGTGATGCTACTGTTTGGGACCGTAGCTCGGTTCCATATCGTTGCTTTACTAAGCCAGGTAAAGAAGGATGGATGAGTCGAAGCCACGTCAAGATGATCATATTTTCTGTAGTCGGGGAAACCTCCTCATCCCAGGTGACGTTGTCTCCATGGTGACGAATTCCTGTATTAGCCTTTAGTAAATTGTCGTCGATGAAGCTAACTAATCGCTGATACAAGTCTGTTAAAGTCGAGGAAGTGAGAGCCGGTGGACTGGAACCCAAAATGCGACCGAATCGCTTGCCATATTGTTGTTATGGATGTCGAGCTCTTGACAATGCTATTTCGTGAAATGATAGGGCAATAATTTGCTATTTTGCCCAGGAGAAGCTCCAACTGGGTTACTTTTTGCTCAGCAGTACGACGTCTAGCAACGGGTACTTCGTCGTTATCGTTTTCGAAGTCCAGAAGTGGCGCTGTAGCGGTTTTCTTTAACCAGGTAACACCGTCAATTAAAAAGGGGGCAAAGTTTGGGTCTAACGACAAAGTATATTGCAAGTTTTGACGCCACGATTCGAAGGACGTTATCGTTTCTTGTTTGGTTAAAGACCACTGCTTCGGGGCACGTATTCCTGCCATATTTTTGGGTAAAACAAATTGAGAGACTTACCCTTACTTTGTTTCTTTTCTGCGTTGAGGTCAAATAGCTTGAGTAAAAGCTATCTCGTCTTTACCTTGTGTGGTAAAAGAACCTTCCTTCTGACTTGTGTTTTGAAGAATTCCACTGTATCGGAACTCGTAAAGCTATTGAAATATAGTTTAACCGCTGCCACCACGCCAGTCAGGGAGAAAGGATTCAAGACGATAACCAAAGTGTTGTTTATTCAACAGAACGCGTGGGAAAAGAGAGCCCCACAATGTACCCGGAAGGTTTACAGCGTTTCCCTCCACTTCTGTATGCTTTTGCGTGTTTTATCACTGACCAATCGATTTTAAAAGGCCGATTTTTGCTTTTAAGTTCCCATACATGCTTAGATAGTTTAAGCTTCTAAATATTCCCAACCGTATAAATAATGACCAGTCCCTTAGTATTGGACAATTGACAAATTACTGTGATGTCATGATTAGCGGCAAACTCAGATACCGAGCCAAGACAAAAATCAATAATCAAGGACAAAAATCAGTTTGAACTAGGTGTGTACAATGTATCTGGCTGTGCAGACCAACTAACATGCAGTTGGCAAACAACAACAACAATTTATGTGGGGTGAGGGAAAAGGAAAAATACATGGCTTCAAAAGATGTCACTGGAAAACCAGCGAACAATAACAAACACTTCATCGATTGGAGTTGGTCTGGGTGTCAGACATGAGGTGTTCATTATTAATTATTATAAGCATTCATATATAATAATAATTATTGTATATGAACAATCAATACACAGCTACAGTAGCTATATAAATAGGTCAACAGTGTATTAAATTCGTGTTGCAAACACAGGTGCCCATGTCAAATTAATTATTTTTATTAATTTATTTTTATAATTTTTTTTTCTAAATATGTGAGAATACTAGAAATTGCCATTATTGTGTATTAAAAATCATCATTATTGTGTCTCAAGTATGCTGAGTATGTGAGAATGCGAGAAGACTCGGCTACCACAATTAAAATTAAAAAAAAAACGGTACAATAAATCAAAACAAGTAATTAAGTATAACACTTTCGGCGTACTTACCCAAGTAAGTATAAGGAATATGATTATTTGTCTGCCAGAAACATGAATTATCTTGAGTGATAAAAAATCTTTACATTTCACTTTTATGAGATTGCTGATAATTATTTAATTATTGGAATTTGGAAATTACAGCATCCTTGGAACCCAGTTATTGTTTATGCTTAAAGTTAAAATTACAATGCTTGTGTACTCCAGCTCAACAGAATCAATGCAATATGCAAGCTGTTCCAAACTACTATGCTAATCTACTATGTTGTTTTCAGAACAAAATTTGCAATTAAACTGCAGTCAACTCCCTATTCGGCTAGCCTTGTAGACGTTAATAGAAAAATCCAGTAGACACATGTGCGCACTGCGTACCTCTTTTTATAACTTGACACCACACATCCCCATGGCCTTAACGAACATTTTCCTTATATTTAATTTGCTTATATTTAATTTTGTTTTAGTTTTCAAGGATCTTTATTATTTTAACTTTCGTTCCTTTTCAGGTTTTTATTTCCTACCGCTTTACTATCTTATAGTCCCTTGATCTGTCATTGTACCCTTAACTAGTTCTTCGTCCTACGTACTCAGTCTGTTTGCTGATCGACTGTAAAAATAGCAAATGATTTAACATTTTCGCATCTCATTAATTGTCAGTTTGTTCATATCCCGTGCATTGTGTCACCCTTTTGGCATAAATAAACCCTATATATTTTATTTCATCTCGTCTTACTCTAATGAAGGATTCCTCTGGAAACGTAAGCATTTCATTGGTAAAAATCTCGGCAGTTCACCACCTTTTCGCTTTACTATATCCAAAACACTGCCTACGCAGCACTCTACTTTTTGACATTCTAGGATATTAATAAACTACTCGTGCTACCCTGAACACGCGTGCTATTGTTCATTATTTCAATTTCTTCTGGAACAGTGTTATTGAATATATTTTAAAAGTTAGTGCATGTAACATAACGCTTACCAAGCTGCACACGTTCTCTTGGGAACTCCCATTCGGAAATATAAGGAAGTTTGTTGCACTGTTCTATTAAGGATTTCTCTTCGTCAAGCTTTCCGATGTAGTCAACCAATGGTGGAACCGTACAGATGTAGAATCCCCCGTAGAGCTTCTTTCTCCGATAAAGAACCATCGCAATTATTAGGAGAAAAATAAATATCAAAGAAACGGTGCAGTGTATTACGACGAGATAGACTTTGATGTCTTTTTCTGGATCACCTATATTGGTCAAAGTATATTGAAGTTAGAAAGGTAATTTTTGTTAAATTGCACTTCTAATTTTTTTAAATTAAATTTCTTTACAAAATTTTACTTTTACCAAAAATTTTACCAAAATTTTGATAAGATCTTTGTCGAAAACTAAATCGTTCATAGCATTTTCAAATAAACAACTGAAAGCTTTTGTAATATTCGAGTAACTTGATTTAAAAGTTGAGAAGTTTCTTTCTTGGTTATTGTAGTTTACGCACGCTGCACGTGATTGGTCAGTTACCGTGTTTATATCAGGCTTGGGCCTGTAATTTAATCGAGTGAAATGCCAAATATTACTTGTAATACACCCAGAGTCTTATCCCGGCATTACCACCACTATATATACAGAACTCGTGACTCTCGGCAACGGCTTCCGTAGCTCAGTGGTCAGAGCACTGCACTAGCATCGCAGGGTCGCGGATTCAATTTCAGCCGGAAGGCCTCTAAGTTGCATTTTTCGCAACTGGTCTCGGTTTGATCTTAAAATGTATATATCCCAACACTCGAAATTTTCCTTCGCCGAGAATCGTTGGGGCCTGTAATTTAATCGAGTGAAATGCCAAATATTACTTGTAATACACCCAGAGTATATATATACAAAACTCGCGACTAGGCTCTCGGCAACGGCTTCAGTGGTCAGAGCACTGCACTAGCATCGCAGGGTCGCGGGTTCAATTCCAGCCGGAAGGCCTCTAAGTTGCATTTTTCGCAACTGGTCCCGGTTTGGTCTTAAAATGTATATATTCCAACACTCTAAAACTATCTTGAAGATACAAGCTGTTTTAGCTAAAGAAATGGAAGGAAAAGTTTGTGTAAAACACGACTAATCTTTATCCGCTTTAAAACCTCCGTAATGAATTTGATAATGATAATTTAATAATGTACTACACATTTTCACTTTAGTTAGATTTAGTTTTCACTGGCTCAATGCAAGGCTATATGATTCATTTCATACATAGATTTAATATAAATTTCGCTGATGATTCGCTGTTGTGCCTGCTCCATTTCTCGAGTACCTTAGTAATAGGTAATATCGTATGATTTTGAGTGCAATTTGGAAAAAACACGCACAAGTGAGTTTTTCAAAGATCTCAAAATATGCACGAGTCCGATGCACGAGTGCTATTAGGGGTCTTTAAAAAACTCACGAATGTGTTTTTTTTTCCCAAATTGCACCAGAAATCATTTTATTACCTATTAATAATATACAGGAAAATGTTCGAGACAATATTAATTCAAACTTAAATTTAAATTTGCTTGTCTGTATGGCACAAAATGACAAGTTTTCACTTGACGAGTTTAGTACACACAGAACTTTCTCTACTCGATATGTTTTTGCACTGTGATAACAGATTTTTGCAGTGATAACAAGTTTTTGCACTGTAATCACAGATTTCTGCACTGTGATAACAAATTTGTGCACTGAGATAACAGATTTTTGCAGTGATAACAAGTTTTTGCATTGCGATAACAGATTTTTGCACTGTGATAACAAGTTTTTGCACTGCGATAACAGATTTTTGAACTGTGATTACATATTTTGGCATTATTGTTTGGGATTAACTGCACTAGAAACAGCCAATCACAGTCGAGAAACCTTTTCCTGTATATTATTATAAAAAAATGGTTCCGACTTGGAAAGTTGAGAGAGCACCCAACGAGCTACAAGAGATTGGCTTTCTTTCCATAACTCGATTCAGCACGGCAAGCCATGAATGATTTGTTAATTGTTAGACTATGGGTAAAAAATATCCATTGATGTACCTTTGTATACTATCCATTTACGTTCATCACAAGCACTTTTTCCATAACACACATTTTTTGCTCTGCATCGGTACATCATTTTTTCAGAGGGCTGTTGTGTGATTGTCAACGTGCTTAACTCTTCACTGGATCGTTGAATTGATGATGTGACTATTTTCAACCATGATAGTTCACTAGTGTTGCATTTGTTGCAGTGACCATCACAAAGACACCGAGCCCATGACATGTTTGCTTGAGGAACTACCTTTGTTGTTAATTTACATTTTAGTTGAATGCCTTCTTTGAATTTAATTAGTCGATTACCTTCTGTTATCTTTGGATTAACTATAAAAGGTTGAGATAAAACATATTACATATTATGGTAAAATAAACATGACCTCATTATTTTATAAATTTAATGGCATATAACAAATTAGTTTCAAAAAACTAGAAATACGTGTACGCAACAACCTCTCGCCCGCTTACTTTTTATGCTTTTATAATGAAGATAATAACCTTGTATTTGCCATTCCGAATAGATTGTCAGTAGACCTAACTCTGAGAGCCTTTAAATTATAAAGCTTGTGTTGGCTGAATTTCATTGAATTAAATTAATTTAACTAAATAGTCCAAACTGTTTACTTTTTGCTTGCGATACCAGCCGCAATACTATGAGAGTCTACTGGTGTTTCGTCTATCGATTACTAAGAAATAATTATCTTGTCATCCTAACTCTAATCCTAACACTAATTCTAACATTAATCCCAACTCTAATTCCAACCCTTACGCTGAAGTGAATACTTCATTATCCATTTATAAAATGTTAAAAGTTATTTCAAAAACGTTTAAAACGTTTCTTTTTAGTTAGAAACATGAAATTTACACACTTAATTGCATTTTACAAGGTTCCAGCTCTATTAAAGTATTTCAAAATTTAGCAAAATATTTTTGATGAATGCAAAGCCTACAGATATCATCAGAAATTTAAATGTTAAAAAGTTTTCCTTTAATACTGGTGTCATATATTGAAATAACCCTTTGACAAGAGCTTTGTAATAATGTATGGTACATAATTTTAGGAGAAGTAGTTAAAACATCTCGACCTAAATAAAAAAGTGAAAACTTCATTTTTCATTTTCCTTCAGCTAGGAGACTGAAATTTACGCACCAAATTGAATTTTTCAAGGGCTTTAATTCTATACATTGTGCAATGTTCCAGTTCAATTTTTCAAAATATTGCCAAATATTTCTGATGAATAACATTATCACAAATTCATAAATTAAAAACATTTTCCTTGATACAATACACTGCTTGTATACATTATGTTAAAGCCTTTACCAAGTGCTTTTTTCGATATATCTTACACCTTTTTAGGGCTCCTATTTAAAAGGTTATGGGCTGAAACAACATCAAAACAAACAGACGCCATCTTGGTTTTGGGTCGCCATTTTGGATTTATGAAATTCAACATTAAAAAGCTTTCACTTGCTGTACGATAATTCTGTTATATATTGAATTAAATCTCGCGCCAAGAGATTTATTTTGATGTATCGTACATCTTTGTAGTGAAATATTAGAATTATTTATTACATCTATTAGTGAAACAAATGTTGGATTTTGGACGCCATCTTGAATTCACAAACATGGGCACATTACGGCGACACTACGTGAAACCTAACATCATTACATCGAAATAGTGATACCAAATTAATTTACCATTTATAATTTCTTGATTTTATAAAAAATGTGATTATCTCTTGACTTTGCACGTCGGTTTCAGTCTGTATTAATCTTATTTATTAATCTTATTATTCTTTAGGTTTAGGGCCTACACTTTAGGGTTAGGATTAAGGTGATTTGCGGTTTAGGTTTAAACACCATTCGTCCTTGGTAACTATGGCAAAGTATTTGCTGTTCCTTATATGAAATACATACTAAAAGTATACTTATCGCTTAATCACTTTTTGCTTGGCCAGTTATCTTTTCGGACGATTCTCAGCCAGACGTCCACGATTCGGGGCCGACGAAGATGTATTTTTGCTAAATTTATGGTCTTAGTTATAGGTGGTACAAGATATATACTTTACCACAAAACATTTACCTTCATTTATGTCAAGAAGAATTATTGAAAATATAATGTATTGAAAATATAGAAATAATAATTATTGCAAATTGCTCGCATATGTTTATCCAATGATAATTTACCTCGCATCATGACGTTCGTTGTTTTAATGTTGCTCCAGTTAACTTCTCTTACAATCACCTGACATCTGTATATCCCTTCATCTTGCTTCGAGAAATTTATAATTTCAAGGATTTTTTTTGTGACTGCAGTGAATCCATGTAGCTCGTATGAAGCATCAATGCTCTTTAGTGCTGTGGTATTCTTCATCCATTTCATGATTACGGAATCATTACTTTGGCAGACCATAGTAATGTTGACGCCAGCGATTTCACATATTGGTGTGTTAATAATTCGTGGGTCCATCGACCTAATACCATCTAAAAGGATAAATTAGATTAATTTATCAATTTTTACCTGTATTTTTATCGAACTGAACCTTAAAGTTTGTTCTACCTTAAACTAATTTACATATCCGAATTTATATATACCGAACAATAACAACCTCTCTTTATTGCCTGACGATCGTACATTTTGTACGTGAAACTCCGAGTACTCGAGACTCGAGTACTCGACTCGAGTACTCGGAGTTTCACGTACAAAATGTACGATCGTCAGGCAATAAAGAGAGGTTGTTATTGTTCGGTATATATAAATTCAGATATGTAAATTAGTCGAGTAGCAATCAATAAATTTGTATTATGATTTTGTTCTGCCTTTGATTATATATACAAAACGGTGACTCATGGAGACAGAGCATTCTCGGTTGCAGCGCCAAAACTGTGGAATTCATTACCACAGGAAATTAGAAGCTTTGAAATGTTAAGTAATTTTAAGTCTGCAGTTAAGACTTTTCTTTTTTAAAATTAATAGTTATTGTTCATAGTGTTAATATATGTAGTAGGCTTTATCTTATAATGAAACTGTAATTAGCTTTAAAAGCAACTTTAAGAATATATATATTGTTGTAAGAGCATTGAGACTATTGTATAATGCTCCTAATACGTCTTTATTATTATTATTATTATATATATATATATATATATATATATATATATATATATATATATATATATATATATATATATATATATATATATATATATATATATATATATAATATATATATATATATATATATATATATATATATATATATTACTACTCTCGGATATTCTATATACCGCTGCGACATGCCTAACCTTAAGAAGTTTCGTCAAAGTCTCCGTCACGAAATGGTAAGTTATTTGCTTCCTTTTTTACCGTCGATCAGTAATCATGCTCTACGTTTGTTTGACCTTATTTTATCTAAAACCCGTTTTTCCAGTCACATTACTTTTATTAGTCGTTGTTTATATCGGGGGGTCATTCCCTACGGTTTTAGATCCTCTTTTGATTTATTGTCTTTTAATCTCCCCGCTATCGATCACATATCAGCGGCTTGTTCGAGTCATTCCCGTCGTTTGATGCGTATCACTATTAAATCTATGTCCAGTAATTTACAACATACTGATGACTACATCTCGGGATGTAAGTCCTCTCTCTCCCAGGTCTGCCCACCTATTTTGTTTACCGCTATCGTTCAACAAATTCGCATGCTAAATTCCAGACTCTATGTTTTTCTTAAAGACGTTAAGGCGTCCAAATTGGCCAAATTACTGGGTCCTTCCCCGAATCCCTCCCAAAGCACTAGTTCCTCTAACGAAGTCACTCGTCTAGTTTTCACTATTCCCTCTGATTTGCCATTATCTGACCCCGAGAGATCTTTTCTTGCGAAAGGTCTCAAGTTTGTTCCCAACTCCGGGCCCATCGATCTATTTTCAGTTAAAGAGGATACCGAATCTTTCTTCCGCCGCATGCGCCTCAAAGCCTTTTTTCATGATAAGCCCACTTTCAATAGCAATAAGGATATTTTCGAAGAACCAAACCCCAAGAAGTCGTCTTGGTCTCCATCCGAAGGTGATTTTTCTTCCCTTGATCTTTTCGTAAGACAATGCCGCCATGACATTGATAAATTGCAACCTCCGCGCAGAAAACAAGTTCATAACCTTAACAAAGAAGAGCTTCTAGCTTTGAATTCATTACGATGCCGAAATGACGTTGTCATAAAACCTGCGGACAAAGGTGGCGCTGTAGTTGTCTGGAGAGCGGACTTGTATCGACAAGAGGCTCTTCGTCAACTCAGCGACACCATCTTTTATACTAAGTTGAATTCCGATCCCACTCAATCTCACCAAAAATCCGTCAAAACTACCATCAAGAATTTCATCCAAGCCGGTGAATTGCCTGCCTCTGCATCTAACCTTATATTAACAACCCCCAGAACGCCTGTCATATATTTCCTACCTAAAATCCATAAACCTAACAATCCTGGCAGGCCGATTGTTTCCGCTTGTAGTTGCCCCACCGAGCTCGTTTCCAGTTTTCTAGACAACGTTATGTATCCTTTGGTTAAGAAGTTGCCTTCTTATATCAAAGATACTAAACATGCCTTGCAAATTTTCGACCAGTTACGTTTCAGTAGTTCCGATAAATTTATTTTCACGATGGACGTCAAGTCCTTATACACCGTCATTCCCCATTGTGATGGCCTTGAAGCTCTGAAGTTTTTCTTTGATCAGCGCACTAATTTAGAACCCTCCACAACCACGTTACTCCGCTTAGCAGAACTAGTGCTTACCCTTAACAATTTTTCGTTTGATGGTGAACATTATCAACAAATAAGTGGTGTTGCGATGGGCACCAAAATGGGTCCAAGCTATGCTAATTTATTTGTTGGTTATGTTGAAAAACAGATCTTTGAACAATACACGGGTCCCTTGCCTGATTTTTTCGGAAGATTTATCGATGACTGTTTAGGAACAGCGTCGTGTTCACGTGTCCTTTTAGATCAGTTCATCAACTTTGTTGATGATTTTCATCCTGCTCTGAAGTTCACATGGGAAATCAGCGAGACCTCTGTGTCGTTCCTTGATATTTTAATTTCGATTAATGGTGATTCGCTGAAAACGTCGGTCTCGTACAAGCCTACTGACTCCCATAGTTATCTTCTATTTTCATCCTCTCATCCCAACCACACTAAGCAATCCATCCCTTACTCTCAATTCTTGCGTCTTCGCCGCTTATGTAGCGACGACCAAGATTTTCAAGTCAAATCAATGGAAATGAGATCTTTTTTTGTCCAACGGGTTACCCTACCAACCTTTTAGACCTCGCCGTTCAGAAAGCTTTTCTCGTCCCCCGTTTAGACGCCCTTGAACCATCTTTGGAACGAGTTTCAAACAATAAAATTCCTTTAGTTCTAACATTTCATCCTTTCAATTTTAAAGTTAAAAATATTATTAATCGGAATTTTCACATTTTACAAAATGATCCTGAGACGTCAGCCATTTTCACCGACAACCCTTTGGTATCTTTTCGCCGTAATAAAAACATTCGTGACTCCTTAGTACATAGTGCCCTTAAACAAAATACCTCGGCACCAGCGGGAACATTTTCTTGCGGCCGTTCCCGCTGTAACACATGCGCTTTTCTCAATCCCACTACAGTTATTACTGCCCCCAAATTCGACCACACAATCCGTCATGCTTTTTCATGCACGTCCACCAACATAATTTATTGCATTTCATGCGATAAATGCCCTAAAATCTACATCGGTGAAACTGGGCGACGTCTTTCAGACAGGTTTGCTGAACATCTTCGTTCCGTGAGGATCAATGATGGTGACAAACCTGTAGCCCGCCATTTCAACAGCTCCAACCATTTGGTTTCAGACATGAAAGTCTGTGCCATCCTTCCCATCTCCGGTGGCAACGATAACCGCAAGCGGCAAGAGAAGCGTCTCATTTTTAAACTTGGCACCACACATCCTCTTGGTCTTAACGAACGTTTTTCTTTTATTTAATTTCCTACAAGTTTTTGGTTTTTTTAGTTTGCTTGGAACCTTTATTATTATTAATTTTTTATTATTCGCGTATGCACTTTCATTCCTTTTCAAGTTTTTGTTTCTTATGCTAATATTATCGCCTAATCCCCTTGAATATTGGACCTGTCATTTCTCCCGCCCCCTCAGTCTGCTTGCTGATCGACTGTTTAAAAATAGCAAATGATCTAACGTTTCCCATCTCATTAATTATTAGTTTGTTTATCTCCCGTGCATTTGATTGGCTACTTTCTACTTGTGACACCCTTTTGGCATATATATAAGCCCTATTTATTTCATTTCATCTCGTCTTACTCTGATGAAGGGCTCCGCTCGAAACGTCAGTATCTCGTCACTAAATTCTTGGCAGTTTACCACCTTTTCACTTTGCTATATATATATATATATATATATATATATGAGAACAAAACTTCTCACCGGTCCATAAAAATGTTTTAACATTTTTAAAACATTTTAACATATTAAAACATTTTTATGGACCAGTGAGAAGTTTTGTCTGTCTCTGCATTCTCTTCTATTCTCCTATAAAATCAAGAGCAGCGTTTGTATCCATGTTGGATCCTTCTACCGCGAGATTCATCGTTTTGGTCTGCCTACATTTCTTTATATTCAAATTATATATATACTGCATATATATATACTATATATATATATATATATATATATATATATATACTATATATATATATATATATATATATATATATATATATATATATATATATATATATATATATATATATATATACTATGTATTGTTTAATAAATGAGCAGCAGTGTTTTATCAGATATAAAACACGAGGGCGTAGCCCGAGTGTTTTAGATCTGATAAAACACGTGCTGCGAGTTTATTAAACGGCTTCAAACACGACCCCATTTGATAAGTTCATTGGCGTAGTAATTTTGAAAATCGATGTTGTCTAAGCCGAGAAAATCAAAGATAAAGTTTATGTAAATCAGGACGAATCTTTATCACATTTAAAACAACGATACGGTCGTGATTTTCTTTTGTCTTTTCCTCATGAATTATTAATGAGTGTTTGAAATATATATATAATATATATAATATTATATAATAATATTATATAATATATTATAATATATAATATAATATAATATAATAATATTATATAATATATATATATATATATATAATATATATATAATATATATATATATATATATATATATATAATATATATAATATATATATATATAATATAATACTATTATGTATATTATACTAATATTATGTATATAATATAATATAATATATATATATATATATAATGTAGATACGGAAAGAGAGGCAAACAACTTCTTTACTGGTCCTTATCTACATTCCATATTCTGGAGGTAACTGGGAATCCAATTCTGGATCCTTCTGCTGGAAATCGTCGTTGGTGGGTAAGCCACACCTTAATATATATATATATATATATATATATATATATATATATATATATATATATATATATATATATATATATATATATATATATAACTACAGACGGTACCGTTTCGGCCTTTTGGGCCTCATCAGTGTAGTGCTGATGAGCAGGATGAAGATGACTGCTATTTACAGTCACCCTTGATGCACACAAAATGTGGGACATCAAGAACCATGCCAGAACGCTCAACTGCAAGCACGCTCAACTGCAAGCAGTGCAAGCGTGCGCACAATGCGGAAGCGACAATGGTTCATCCTGTAGAGCGCTCAATATGACCTAAAGGTCATAGAGCGTAATATATAATATATAATATATATAATATAATACTATTATGTATATTATACTAATATTATGTATATAATATAATATAATATAATATAATATTATGTATTATTATGTTATGATATTATATATATATTATATACCTGTATATATATATATATATATATATATATATATATATATATATATATATATATATATATATATATATATATATATATATATATATATATATATATATATATATATATATATATATATATATATATATATATATTAAAAAGTTTATAGAAAGTTTATAAAAGTTGGCATCTTACTTTCGTTTAAAGTTTCCAGCGTGTAAGTGTCTTCACCCAACCTGTTTTTTGCAGTACATCGATAACTAACTTTGTAAAACTTTAGTTGATTTGTGATATTCAACAAGCTTTCATTTTCAGATGAACTCCCATTTCGTTTAAACCAGCCAACTTTTCCATCACTGCAGTTATAAAAGGCATCGATACAATCATACCATTCAAATTCAGCTGATGGATATGCATTTTTAATTTCACATCGTAATATTCTGAACTCTTGGCTGTTGTTTACAAGGTATGGGAGGTTTTCCTTCTCCTTCTGTAGGGTTGGTTTTACTTCAGCAATATATCATGAATAATAAAATGGGAAATCATAGTTAGTAATAATGTATAATATAAGTAAGAATTAATTACCGAGAACGAGCGATGTATGCTATATACAGCCCGCGGTATATCAAAGAAAACCGACTCAATCATGAAATAACGGAAGTAATACTATGATCCCCTCCGATTCTTTTGTTCTCACTAGGTGATTTAATCCATTTAATGCCCTCTAAAAGTGATAATTTCAAATTTTCCCATCAATAGCATGCATGAGCGGACATGCATTGGTTGAGAGTTCGCGATGAATTTCAAACAATACAAATTATATTTCGTCACAAACATGGTATTACAAACTAATACAATGACATGTCGGGAAATTAGTAATTAAATGTCCCTCAAGCTTCGGGAGGATTTGTGAAAGTCTTCCATAAATCCTCCCTCGGATTTCTGTAACATTTAATCACTAATTTCCCTCATGTCATGGTATTACTTATAAATTACTTAAAATTGCTAACATAATGACAATAAAGACAGAACGTCTATATTGCATAAAACATGTTAATTATCGAACTTATAACCAATATAGCACTGTGTCTGGTTGCTATTAATAGCTCAAAATGTGGACTATTTGTTATGGCCGCAAGAATTATGGGTAAATGCGGACAAACATGGATAGTGACGTCATCTGTAGAAAGTGCTATTAAGGCCTTTCATAGCGCGTGACCAGCGGTAGCCACAAAAAGCTCAAAGGCAGCCTGTGCATGGATGTGCATGGATGTGATGCTAATCTAATGTTTCCGTAGTTTTGTATACTTTTAGAGGCCAAGCGAGGCGTATATCCACTTAAATCGTTATGAAGAAATACAAATCGTTCTGTTGTATTACTGTATTAAAAAGAGGTAGATTACTGACATGACCGACGTTGTTAAGGACAAAGTTAATAGAGGGGAATGGTTAGGAAAGCCGGCGAACTTCAAAGCGTCTATAATGAGCTGTGATTTTAGGTTGAAATGGTCCTGACCGTGCACAAACCTTTTGTTTTTTGCTTATTAATATTTAAATAACATGGTTGAGCGATTCAACCCAAATGCTGCTATTGGATGATTGCTTCTTTATACAGAAAATACAATGTGTTCAGCAAGTGTGAAAGTGCATACATTTGCATTAACTATTTTAAGGAGTACATCGTCATGTATTGTATGAGTGAGTGCGTGACCTATATAGAGGTGAAGACAAAGGTTAAGTTCACACGATTGGTTATTGCCGTCATTTCTTGTTCGTGGTACTGGTTTCATCAAAACTTTCGATGATGAAAATATTATCTCGTATCACTGACAAGTGACATTGTCGCATGAAGTCAAGCAACAGCTAATTCACAAATATAATAAAATGCGCTAGCGAACGTTATGCAATTACATTTATCTTGTCGCGTACAACAAAATGCTCACGTTTATTTTATGTGCGGCAACGCCTGAAAGTCGTTTGTCATGTTAGGTAGCTTGGCTGAGCACAAAACGTTCACTGGTAATAGGCACTAAAACGTCACGCGAAGTTCACGGAATTTTGGTTTCAAAAATTGCATTGTCTTAGATAAAACGGAAATATTGTAAATGGTTACGTGACTAGAATGAAATTTTTATGCAGTATACAAATTCTTATTCAATTAACTCAAATTTCTACACTCAAACTACAAGAAACACGTAAGGAGACTGTTTTACATTGATGTTGTTGTCGATTACTCCAAGCCGGATATTCAATGCGATAGAGCTGTTTCCTTGAACTTTGATGCCGAAACCGTCAAATTTACTATGATTCATCATGAGTTTTCTCAGCTGCGATTGGCCCATCCCATATCGCTTTTCGTACTGCAGAAAAAAAACTTTCACATTCAACACACGGATCGTGCGCCAACCATATTAGGCTCTGCTTTTCCATCCGTAAAGGTACTTCATCCACTCAATATTCATTTTGATTTACACCCTCTTTTTAAAGCCATCAGGTATTTTGCTCCTGTTTTTTACTCATCCTGCGCAGCAACTTTTTGAGCTCGCACCATTTCCCAATTATCGAACTCGACTCAACGTCTTCATTCCACCGACGTGTCGGTTTTGTCACGTTCAGACCAAAACGCTTGAGGGTGGCTTCAGTTGTTTCAAGCCCGATTTGGAGGGCTAGTTTCGTCTTGAAAATCAATACGAAGCGATCGTTGGCGTAGAGGGTTTTATATAGGACGCTTGAAGGGCCAGATCGTCGGAGGGAGCGCGGGTTGACATCCGAGGGATAGGAAAATTGATAGTGGAGGCAAAGTTTGGATACGAGTTCGTCTTGGAGGACCCGGCAGGCAGTATATATCGAAGAGGATATTGACAGCCAACGGGCTTTCGATCCTCATTTGTCGGCAACCCGTTTTAACTTGAAAAAATCGATTATAACCTGATATTTGCGTCACGTCAGTAGGGTATGGATCGTATCGTTCGTGCCACAGTTTTTCCAGAATCCACACTGCGACTGACCTCTTGTAGGGTCCTTCGAGTCATTGTAAATCACCATCGGAATGATTCTCCACATGTTCGCCGTCACCGTCAGTCCGGTCCCTTGTAATTCTTCACCAGGATCGCCGAGCTATTACCAGCAGGATTTTTTGCATCAGTGCCGACTTTCTGCCATACTTCGGCTGCTCAAGTCGCACCTTATATACCCCACTTTTGTTAAGTCGTCGCAGCCTTTGTTATATTTTCAGGGAACAGGGGATATTGTCAAATTATTTTCAGGGAACAAGGGAACTCCTGAATTAGAACAAGGGAACACCAATTTTTTTACTTTTAAATTATTTTTTATTTTTCCGAGCCCCCAGCTACAAGAAAATTAAAATCGGTCCCGTTTGACTTGAGTTACATTCCAGTGTCACGATATCATTATGTGAAGTACTTCCTGTATGCCTGATACCCATATACTTCATGTAAACAGAAAATCAGTATACATGATACATCATACCAATGAGTATTACCAGCCGCGCAAGGCATTTTGGGAATTATTGTTCCCGCCAAGCAAAATTCAAGATCTCTACTATGAATAGAAAGGTAAAACAAGCAAACAAATATGGGGAACAATCATAGGCGTACGGGCCGGTAGGGCAAAAATGTTCGCAAAAATGTTCGGGATCAAGGGGACACGAGGTAAAATCATTTTATGGGAATAATTGGTTTTATTAATGGGGTACAAGGGATAAAAGTAAAAAAAGATTAAGGGATCAAGGGAATATGTACCCCCCTGCGAGGGGCTCGCAGATCAACCCCCTCAATCCTCAACCCTCTGTTCGTCTCCTGAAGTTAATCGTCTTTCCACGGTCGCTTCTTGTATTCTCCTTGTAATGTCGGCAGTCACATCCTGCCCCAGGATCTCATCCAACTTCTCACAATATGCCCTTTCCAATAAGCAATCCTTATTTCGTTATCTATTTCAACTAGGCCCTGCAGTGGCGTAGCCAGACCTGGAGAAGTGGGGACAAAATGATGACGTCATCGCACACATCGCTACAACTCGGCGAAATGGCCTGGAAACCAGGCAGATTAGCTTGGTTTCCAGCAGAAGTGCTCCACCAAATTTAATGGTTGTTTCTGGTACATGTCACGAATTTTAATCCCAAACATACCTGAAAACCTAACCCAAAGTATTATGTGGACCTAACATCCATCCACCCCTACATCCCCCCACACCCAAGCGTTTCTCGGCGGATTAAGAAGAATTTCAAAATTGGTCTTGAAGAAAAGTTGGGGACTTATCCCCCCTTGGCGACGCCCCTCATGAGGCCCTGACCTGTTTGTCGTATTTCTTGCAAAAATAATAGTTGCATCCTCAGACCATGAAAGGTCTCCCCAAAAGATCCAAACTTCGTGTCACATTTCATCTTTCGAACATTGACGGTACAAAAAGTAAACTAATTAGTTTTCAGGAACTAAAAATTGGAGTGGCTGCGAATCTTGACTATGTGAGCTGTATATAATTATATAGGGGGAAAATTATAAGGGGAAATTTTTCAAACGAAATTCCGTATTTTTGCTTAAAACACTACGCTGTATCCGTTTTCTAGAGCTATATAGTTTAGGAGGATTGAGATCACGTGACCTCTTAGTGCAAGTTGTCTATTGAACATTCATGACACATTGGTTTCCGATTGCTAACACCTGAGCGAGCGAGCAAGTGACACAATCGCCGCACTGCAATAAATATATCGCGTAATAAACATATCCACGAGTTAAAAACCGTAAGAGTAGTCACTACAGCAACTTTAGCTTTTTGAGTGCTCTCTTCTGTTATAACATACAATTACTTAATTTGTTGAAAAACCAGTTATATTTCGCTGATTAAAAATAACTTTCTCCAAACAGAATTCTTGAAGAAGCTTAATCATGAAATGTCAAAGAAGCGCAGACCATGACTTGAACTATGTGCGGCTAATATACAACATATGTATATCAAACAGTACATATTACAGCATATATAGACAGCACATATTAGAATAATTTAAAATTTGAAAAGTAATTAATTAAAATATTTTTTAAATGAGAAGAGAAAAGCCTCGGAAACGTAATAGAGCACATGCGCCACATGCGACAATAGACCAATGAGCTTGTAACACCCCGCATGGTGAAAATTTTTATTGCAGGCTAAATTGAATAATATCATGGCCAGAAAGAGCGTATACGCGGAGTTTGATGAGAATCGGATGAACAAAGCGGAAGATACGAGCGATTAAATTTTGTGTCGACTATATGGATTTATATGGGATTTTGGCTTGGAGGGCAAGCACTTGCCCAATTTAGCCTGCAATAAAAAGTTAGAAAGTCACCATGGCGGGTGTTACAAGCTCATTGCATAATCATTCCACAATGCATAGCGGCAGCTTCATTCTTTTGAATTCTATTGAAAAACGACGAAAGCTCACAACAATAAGTATACTATTGAATAGAATTCACAATCATGAAGTTGAGGGTATATATAAGGCTTATTTATTGAACTGTTTAAATGATATTTGAATTTGGCCAAATTTTAAACGTTGGTGAAATTATAATAGTTCTCGGCTCGCTTGTATAAAAAGTAGATGAATTATAGTTAGCGTTAACAATACACATTTATTCGAACTTAACTACGATTTAACTGCATCACGACGGGCAAAATTAAAAGTCTTATAGAGTTTTTGAAAAGGTGTTTCAACACGCCGTAAAATTTTGGTTTTGGATATTACTTGCAAATAAGAAATTGAAAATATTACCTTCTCCTGCTTTTAGAATAACGTTGTCAGTTGCCTTCCAGTTAACACTATTTCGAGTTACTTCACATGTGTATAAACCATCATTATCGTCCGTAAACCTTTTGATTGTCAGACGGTTTTTTGTGATATGAAAGGGAGGTCTCGTCTCGTCTGATTCGTCTTTAATAATTTTTGATTTTGGAGGCGTGTCCCAAACCATATAATAATGTCCAGTTACTTCGCATTCCATGGTGAAACTGCTGCCATAGGTGATATTAATACTCTTTGTAGATTTGTTTAAAATTTCTGGAGTTTGGTAGGCCTTGCCGTCTAGAAAGATATAAAGTCGAGTTCAAGAAACCTTTTGAAAAAACTCGATGAAGCGTTGTCAGGCTCACATAATACGTATATGATCTTAATGACGTTCTCAAATATAGGATACGACCTTATAGATAATATCTCATTCCGTTCCAGAAATATTCAGGTTTTTAAACATTCTAATCATATGCTTTATGAGGTCATTTACTCACACAGACAAAATAAAATTATCGAAATGAGGAAATCTCAGCAAATAACCGATATTTTCCCCTAAGGCCTGAGGGCGAGGGTGCTAATATAGACCGGCGTTTAGTCCCTTATTACGGGAGATGCTAGCGGGTCCTGATCTCGGATCGAGTTTATATGTTTATGTATATATATATATATATATATATATATATATATATATATATATATATATATATATATATATATATATATATATATATATATATATATATATATATATATATATATATATATATATATATATATAAAAAATATATATATGGTCAACGGCCACCGGGCGAGTGGAATTTTTATCCATCAACCACTATCTGGTTGGTTGCCCTGTTTTAATACGGTAGAAAGTATGGCCAAAAAACATAGAGAAAACACCAGCAATCAACGCGAAATACGGCTTGCTAAGAAAAAAAAACAACAGCGATACTATTTAATAGATCAAAAGACAGTGAACAAAGGCGACAAGTTATAGGTCTGGATATTTTAATTGTTAATATATACACAAGCTTTCTCTGCCATTGTTATGCCTGAATGTAAGATTATTACTAAGCGATAGCCGAGTGTTTTGCAAGCTTCTCGAGAGCCATTATAACTCGATAATCACACAAGACAAGGTTTTTTATTTATTTTATAAAATAACACCATTAAATTAATAGCCCGCCCCAACCCGCAGAGAGCCTGCTCGCGGGCTATTAAATTAACAATAAAGCTATGAAAAATGCAGATTTAACTGTTTTTATAGGCGTTGCTATGTGCGTTGCTAGGAACTAGGAAGTCTTTCATGTTGTAAACACGTTGTCGTTAGCGCGGATGAAAATGTACTCAACCGTTGAGTCTCAACGTTGCAGTTAAAACATTCTGTTGTCTTAGTACCTTGATTAGCCTTGTATCCAGGTATTCTTTGACTTCGTTTTGTGATTTAAACTACTTAAAATACGTCAAAACGACGACATCTACGCGAGGAACACGTTCAATAGCTTATATGCTTTATTGAGTAAATGACACAGTTTTTGAGCTCAATCAGCCAGCGTGTTGTCGCTCATTTACTTCCGATTATTTTATAATACTAGATATAATTGCATGGTTGTGTCAGCTCAGCCAACAACCAGGTGAAATCCACCTTGATCATCCTGATTATGTTTATGTGGTGATATAATTTACTGTAATGCATGTAAAAATGTTGTATGGGCATTTGTATACATTTGAGTAGTGTAATTGTAAACATGCATTGTACAAGTTTATATACCTACACATGTTAGGCCTGGCCTGGCCTCCACTTAGTGTTTCTGTGTAAACACTTTTGTCCTTGGAATAGAACTGCACATGCAATGCCGGTCCCATATATATATATATATATATATATATATATATATATATATATATATATATATATATATATATATATATATATATATATATATATATATATATATATATATATATATATATATATATATATATATATATATATATATATATATATATATATATATATATATATTTAAGCTACTCTTGTGATTGTTCAAGTGCTTTCTGAAGGACATTATAGTTGAACATAGATTTTATTACATTTCTTACAAACAATCAAATGTAAAATTAATATAATATGTGCAATCACTCAAATTAAAAGTATTACCTTCATCAACAAATTTACAAATCTGTCAACACACTTTTGTACTTTTTTTAAATTGGGACAATAAAATAGGATTCTAGACATATAAATTAAACAGCTTTATTCCTATATGGGACTGAACCTGAGAGACTTTTTTGAATATCATTATCTTGTAATCTGTTATAAATAGGGCTTCACTTTTGTAACTTGTGTCATTTTGATAAAGGAGCAGGGTCCTGAAACCTTAAAAACCAAGCAAATGTGTTCAGAGTGTCTTTTGAAGGCACGGTATATTGATGTTTATAAACTGTTATATATGCCGTATAATCCGTTATACTCTGGGATTATACAACTTACTTCCAAAGGGGTTTTGAGTTGGGTTATAACCGCCGGAGGTTAATAACCGGGAGAGATTATAAACAGTATAGAAAAAATGTTTCAAAATGCATAACACGCAAACGGTTGCCACTTTTTTAATCAAGTTTTTGCTTTAATAGCCAATTAAGAAAAATGTAAGTACAGTAACAAATTTTAACTATATAAGAATTTATAATGTAAAAAATGATGCCCTGTATTAACACATGCTATGTAGCAGCCTCAAAATGATTTGTCAGTAGTGAGATACAGAATGTTGCCGTAACTTTTTATCTATTATTATTTATTTTTATTCTCTGATTTTTTGTTATTTTTGTAGGTGCTAATGGGAAGCAATGCTGGGCTTAAAGGCACTCAACAGAAAAAAAAAAGTTCATGTTCAAATTCAAGATTACCATATCCAACATGGCGTCACAGGCTCGAGTGGTTTACAATTATTACCAATGCCATGGCAAATTCAAACGAACAAAATTAAATTACCTCTTCATGGTCATCAGAATGGTGTTCTTCGACTTCTCTATTATCAATGTCAATGTCAGTTTCTTCCACTTAACATGCCATTACGGAGAGACCTGCTCCGGCTTCTCATTGATCGATAAATATAGTAACACTGCGATGACGTACTCGGATTTCGAGCAGCTCTCAGATTTCAAGTTGCTTGGTTTAATACCGCTATCACAATCTGTCACCAGATCATTGATCGCACTTTATATGAATTCGCAATAATAAGGATTAATTTATAACGTAACAAGGATTTATTTGAAAAGAACTACCATGACAAAATCTCAGTAATCAGTTTAAAACTATCCATATAACAACCTTTTTGTATCTAGTATCACACAGATGCCAACTACGGAATACACTTCACACTATGCACTTAGGGGATATCACAGAAGAATCTAACTTCATTCCTATTGGTTTAAAATTGCATGCATTTTACGCGCAGGGACTTTTCTAAAAGCTATTTTCTCAGCAGTGAGGACAATATCTTCTAATACGTTTACCGTATTTTTCCTGTGAAAATACAAAACATACTTTTATTTACTACATGTAGTTTCATTGAAGGACAGCGCTAAACTCAACGATTTTCAAACGGTGTTTGTTTTCAATTCTCTGACTAAAACGGTAAACGTATTTGTCGTCCCAAAAGCGTGTTTCAGAGGCAGAGGTGAGATTTTTCCTCACTGTTGAGAAAATAGCTTTTAGAAAAGTCCCTGCGCGTCTGCGCGTAAAATGCATTCAATTGTAAACCAATAGGAATGAAGTTAGATTCTTCTGTGATATCCCCTAAGTGCATATAATGGCTGCGTTTACACTAGAGCAAAAGTATCCGGATTCACATTGTTTTGCATGCTCATGGAAATAAAAAACAATACGAATCCGATTACTTTTGCTCTAGTGTAAACGCAGCCCATGGTGTTAAGTGTATTCCGTAGTTGGCATCTGTGTGATACTAGATACAAAAAGGTCGCTAAACTGATTACTGAGATTTTCTCATGGTAGTTCTTTTCAAATAAATCCTTGTTACGTTATAAATTAATCATTATTGCGAATTCATATAAAGTGCGATCAATGATCTGGTGACAGATTGTGATACCAAGCGACTTGAAATCTGAGTTCGTCATCGCAGTGTTACTATATTTATCGACCAATGAGAAGCCGGAGCAGGTCTCTCCCTAATGGCATGTTCCACTTAGCTCTCCGCCATGTTTACAGAATCGCGTGTTGCGCCGCCGCTTAAGCTGAATGCTAATCAGCGGTAAATGTGGTCACGTGGTACGCTGTTGAGTGCCTTTAAGTCGGGTCTTACTACATCCCGGGCGTTCTTTGTCAGCGGCCGCGAGCACTCGTCTTCTGGACGATCCTTTTATTAGTATTAAGGAAACCCAACCCCAACACAACAAAAGATCCTAACCCTAACTCCCCGCCTAATGGGTTTAAACTAATTAGGCGGGGGGTTAGGGTTATAAGGATCGTCCAGAAAACGAGTGCTCGAGGGCGCTGACAAAGAACGCCCGGGATGTAGTAAGACCCCTTTAAGTCCAACCCGGTCTCTTCCCTTAAATTAACTATTATCCTTAATTTACAAATCACTCTAAATTAAGGATAATCTAATGTTAGAACCCAACCCCAACACAACAAAGATCCTAACCCTACCCCAGTCTAATGGGTTTTCTAACCTAACCCCCGTCAAAATGTTCTCAAAACGTAGGCCACGCACAATCCACTCCCCTACTTGGCTAGCTAAACTTATAAACAAGTGAGAGATACTAAGCTTGTGGGATAGTAATTGACTAACATACGCATGCGCGACTCTCACGATCGTTTCTAAATTAACCATTATCCTTAATTTAGAGCGATTTGTAAATTAAGAATAGTTAATTTAAGGAAGAGCTCGTGTTGTTAAGTCTGTCAACCTCGTACCCAGGGTCTTCTCAGTGCCCGGGGAGGGAGCGCCCGGGATGGGAGGGGAGTGGAGCGAGGGAAGAGAAGACCCTGGTAAAGGCTGGTCACGTGACTCCAAGGATATTGGATTATTTTGTAACCTGGCTTATTCTCGCTCATATCATCCGGGGGGCCGGATCGCTGTGAAAACATATATGGATAATTTAAAAATATTACAATTTATTGGAAAGACATGTACGGACTGCAGACAGAAGTTGAAAGATGGTGGATTACTTCGAAAAATGCGTTGATTTACGGACATTTGTTGCTGTCATAAGATAAACATTAGGGACTTTAAGATCTACGACGGCAACCTAGGACGGGGACGTCGTTCAAACAAAAGAATCTTCATGCGAAACAACAAGAATGAATAATTTTTATTCGCAAGATTAATTTCAACGCCGTTCTCGTTCTGTTTACAACGCCACTGAGAGCATTTTCACGTCTTTAGGACGACGGTAACTCGCGGAGAGATAGAGAGATGTGACTCAAGACTGACTTAAACACAGACACTATAATGGTTTTAGAAATATTGAAGCGTTTTGGAGATTATAAAACAAGCTTGGAGTGTCATATACGCTAGTCAATCGACCGTGGTTTCATTCAAATGCTAAAATTTGTATTGCTTTTACTCCCTATGATCAACGCCAGAACAGTTCGAATTTACAATTTTAATACAGTCAGACTATGACTATTATTTTAAATGCTAATCATGTTTATATTATGACAGCAACAAATGTCCAGTAAATCAACGTATTTTTCGAAGTAATCCACCATCTTTCAAGGCTTTCAACTTGTCAGCAGTCCGTACTGTCTTTTCAATAAATTGTAATATTTTTAAATTATCCCATATACTGTTTATACTTTCAATTATAGAAGTTTGTGGTATGTTTTCACAGCGATCCGGCCCCCCGGATGATATAAGCCAGAATAAGCCAGGTTACAAAATAATCCAATATCCTTGGAGTCACGTGACCAGCCTTTACCCCTCGCTCCACTCCCCTCCCATCCCGGGCGCTCCCTCCCCGGGCACTGAGAAGACCCTGGGTACGAGGTTGTAAGTCTGTGTGGGCTTAATTACCTTATATTAAATCAGAAGGTATTTTCTGTTAACAAAGAGGGGCCAATAACTAGAGGGCTTATAAGCGGGATTGTACGGTATTTTATGATTGGGTAGGTTGATGCAGTCTCACTGTATTAGGGGAAATGTTAGGGATTGAACATGTGTCAGCTCACTTGCGACAACGCATTAAAGGTCAACTATACCTTTTGAGGTTATTCTATTTTTCGTTAGAATTCGAAAAGTTCAATTCAAAACCGAATAAATCATTGAAATTGGTTGCTCGGTTCTACTTTTATGATCTGTTAAAGAGCGAGTTTTCAGCCCTTTTGCTAAACTTAGTTGAACAACGACCGCGTCGGAAGAAAGCCTGGTACTACCGGTTAGTGATGTCATAATGATGTCATAATGATGTCACACGGCGAGAAAATATTGTATATTTTGGTTTTATTTTAGTGAAATTTGAAATTTGGAATACTGTTTACTCTTGGGTGAGTGATAAGTGACAAACCAAATATCAAGCGCTGGAATATTGTTTTGTTCAATAAACCTATTACCAGTATGACACTATGACGTCATACCGGTAATAGTGCCATTCTTCTCATAACACGGTCGTGCAACATGTGATTCGAAGAAATACTCATCCATAAATCCTGCGCTATATCATGAAATTCATTTTTATCTTCACTTTTACAAAGTTAGATGATATCTCTTTCGCAGGAAAATACAACCTCAAAAGGTATAGTTGACCTTTAAGCAGGCAGGGCATGCCATCCTGAAATTATGGGTTAAACAAGTTACTAGCTGTCATTTTCTATTTCCGTTTTAAGTTACTCATAGTTATGTAAATATATTGTAACCACACTCTATTTGCCATTAATCATCTTCCCGTTGAAGACCACAGACTGGTGGTCGAAAGCTCGAAATAAAATATTTTTGATCAGAGAACGCCGTTTAATTATTCATATATATATATATATATATATATATATATATATATATATATATATATATATATATATATATATATATATATATATATATATATATATATATATATATATATATATATATATATATATATATATATATATATATATAGTGAAAGTGGTCTTACCTCAAAATGATAAAAGCCGCAACTGTCAGTTTCACGCAAGGCGATCTATATATTCGCTCTACCTTTATGGTATTGAGCACTTTCAACGTTCCGTGAACAACATCACATTCGTTTTAGTATATATATATATATATATATAGATATATATAGATAGATATATAGATAGATATAAACTGTACAGTGAACAATTCAGTTTGAAATAAAGATTGGCATTTACAACTCTTCCATAATGATAATCTCACTTACTGTAGATCTTTAGATATTAAGATTTGTTTGATCATAAATGTATATCAGAGGTGTAGCCAGAAGGGGGGACTGGAGGGCCTGGCAAAATTCCTGCCCCCCTGGCAAAATTCCTGCCCCCCCCCTGAGAAAATTTGTACTCTTGGGTCTTCATTTTCCTCAGTTAGGCTGCCCCTAGGTTTTTTCTGGCTCCCCTTGACAGAAAATCCTGGCTACGCCTCTATGTATATATTGTCCTCACTTTGACATCACACTGCATAATGACTTATTGAAGAAGCCTGTATATATCTTTGGGATTATGTAACAAAATTATGAAAGTATAGCTCCCATGATACTAAACATATACGAAGTTACTTACGTTTTGAGTGCTTTGAATATATATATATATATATACGCTTTTTCAGTAAGTTATTATACAGTGACATCACAGTGAGGATCCGGCCTTTACATATCAAACAAATCTTTATCAGTGCAGGTATATTGCACCCAAAAAATTAAACACTTTGAGTCATTTAGTTATTTAGTTTGATGTCTAATTATAAAACAATGAAATTCAGAACAACACAATCTTGATAGTTTAAAGGCTCTCAGAGATACATGTAGTGTCTACTATAAGTCTATTCGATTGGCAAATTAATGGTATCTATTTTTAAGTAAAATAACTAATTAGCACTACGCTATGACGGCGGGTGAGGGGTTGTTGCGTACACGTATTTCTAGTTTATAATGTATTGAAACTTTGCACATGTGTATGCTGATATGAATGTACAATACATCGCTTGGCCTAAATCGTCTTCCGTTTGTGAAACAAAATTAGCTTATTTATTCTCCTTCAAACACGCATACTGCAGTGCATAAATACAAAGATTTTCTTTAGAATGGAGACAGAAATTAGAATTTATTTTTTTATCGTTTTAGTTGAATGCACCTGTAAGCAAAGGATAACGATCTTTCAACGCATGATATTAAGAATGTGTTATTATACAATACTCATACAATCTCAATTGTGATTGGCTAAAAAAGCTACAGACAATCCTTGATGTCTTGCTACCTACAAAATATCAAAAATTATCTGTAGGTGACGTAATTGTCTTTGCGTGGCTTACTTCCTAAACTCCCTAAAGGCTATAAATTTTTAATTGTATAATAAAACAATTATTGGTAACTGCTTAGTATTCTGGCAGAGCCTTCTGCAATTGTTCCTTAAGGTGCCCTCACACCATAGCGATCACCAGTTGCGTATGGTTGCGAATAAAAAAATAGTGGTCATAAGTTCCGAACGCAACTCACACGCAACTAATAGGTTTTATAGGTTTGAAGTACGCAACAAGCACGCAGGTGATCGCAGATACACGTAGAGTAAGTTCATAAATTTTGAACATGTTCAATAATTCTCTGCGAATGCCTACGATCAATTTATACGCAACAGTGACGCAACAGGTACGCTACGCACGCAACACGATCGCAACACGATCGCAACAGGTACGCGACTCATAAGTTATGAACGCAGGTGATCGCAGGTCAAAATTTGAGGTATCTGGCCAGGTTTTGATAGCGTACATGTTGCGAATGTGTTGCGTACCTGTTGCGATCATGTTGCGATCTTGTGGCGTGCCTGTTGCGATCCTGTTGCGTGTGTAGCGTACCCCCAACCTATTGTGCTTATTCCCAGCGTATTAGTTGCTTGTGAGTTGCGTGTTAGTTGCGTACTACATGCGTGTTGAGAAATGGTATAAATAGTGGGCCTTTTCTAGATCGGTGTGAGTTGTTGGTGGACCTCCGAGGTGACAACATGGAGCTACCTCTTGCTGTTATTGGACATCAGTTTAATCTGGTCAATTTAGCAATTCAACACATACAGAATAGAATAAACAGAAGAGGGAGAAGAAGAAGAAGAAGAGTGTGGGTTAGACCATGGATTAGCAGGCGCCTTGACTTTGGTCTCTACGACCAGCTTCTGGTGGAGCTCGGGAACGAGGACCAAGGTGCATTCAAGAACTTCACGAGGATGCCCCCAGAGATGTACGATGAGCAGCTATGGAGAGTTGGTCCTCGCATCACCAAGCAAAACACCAAGTACAGGTTGCCCCTGGACCCTGGCCTGAAGCTGGGAGTCACTTTGCGGCAACTGGCCTCGGGTACCAAGTACTCCGACATGCAGTACGGATGGAGGGTACCAGACAACACCATCTCAGTCGTGGTCCGTGAGGTCTGCCAAGCCATCATTGATGAGTACCTGGACGAGGTGATGACCTATCCCACCACTCCTGAGGGATGGCGTGCCATATCAGACAACTTCATTAAGAGGTGGAAGTTTCCCCATACATATGGGGCCCTAGATGGGAAGCACGTGGCATGCAGTGTCCTCCAACAGTGGATCCATGTATTACAACTACAAGGGGTTCTACTCTGTGGTGCAATTGGCCCTAGTAGATGCTGATTACAAATTCATCTGGGCAGACTTGGGTGGTCTAGGTTCTTCATCAGACGCCCAATTCTACAACAACTGCGAGCTGAAGGAATATGTGGAAGGGGATAACATCGGATTTCCAAGACCAGATCCTCTACCCAATGACACCCAGGATGTACCCTACTACTTCATCGGAGACGATGCATTCGCCCTCAGAGAGACCATGATGAAGCCCTACGGACTCCGTGGTCTGGATGATAACCACAGGATCTTCAATTATCGGCTTTCCCATGCCAGGAGGGTTGTGGAAAATGCATTTGGCATCCTAGCCAACCGATTCCAGGATATGCTTGGCACCATGCAACATCTTCCAGAAAATGTCAAGCTCGTAACCAAAACCTGAATTTGCCTGCACAATATCATGAGGATACGCTACCCTGGTCACAGAATCAGCAGCTCGACCGTGTGGAGAACAACGGTGTCATCATCGCTGGAGCTTGGAGAGATGGAAGGGATATGCTGGACACCCAGGTAGTTGTTGCGCCAAACACTGCAACCAATAAAGGAAAGAAGCAGAGGAACCTCCTCAAGCACTGGGTCAACTCAGAGGCAGGTGCTGTTCCCTGGCAAAACAGCATGATCTAGAGGAACCTGTGTTGTTGTAGTGATCGATTGTTATTGTAGTGAGATTGATGTATATACTGTATTGTTGTTCCATAATAAATCTGTCACAATTGTTAATCTGTGTTTTTGTCTTTATGGGCTTGACTTAGACCTGATAAATATATGTAATTTATATAAGTAAATGTGAATTTGTTTAAACGAGAATGATATGAAAGTAAATCTCAAACACACACACACAATTTAAACATGTTATAACTTTTTATTTATGTCATCAACTTCAACATAACACAACAGAACACAACATAACACAACACTGCCAAAAAACACACAAGTAGAAAAGTAAAGCAGTCCTAAAACACTAAGTACTCCTAGAGCAAGCAGTCCTGAATCCTAAAGCAGTCCTAGTTCTGTGTAACTGGTGCCTTTGTTACTGGAGTGTCCAGCATATCACCATCTTCCTGATCCTTAGAACCTGGACTCGGAGCTTGAGACCCTCCGAGGAGTGAGGACATGTTGGAGAGGTTGCACAGGCTGGTGTCTGTCTGCTGCTACTGCTGCTGCTTGCGCTGTAGCTGCTGCTGTTGCTGCTGTAGCAGCTGCTGTTGCTGCTGTTGCTGCTGCTGCTGTTGCTGTAGCTGCTGCTGTTGCTGCTGTTGCTGGTGCTGTTGCTGCTGCAGCTGCTTCTGTGAGAAGACTGGCTGTGCATAATAGATGCGCATGTAGTCAGTGCTCATGGTGTCCCAGATACTGCCTTGTGGAGGGTTGGATTGCCACTGGTGGGGAGGAGGCTGGTAGTTAGGGTACACACACGCACCAAAGGATCCGGGAGCTTGTGTGGACATCGGCCGACCTGGTATGTGGGTGTTGGTGCTGGCTCCCTGGTGACCGGGTGGGCGATCAGTACTTCGCTGCATGTCATCTACCTCCTCCTCCTCCTCATCCTCCTCCTCCGACTCGGCAGCATCTTCCTCCATGAACTGTGTGAGCAGCTTGTTAATCACCAGCCTGGTCTTCTTGAAGCGGGCCTTAGACATGGTGAGGAGGCGCTCTCGCTGGTGGGCTGGTCCTTTGGCTTGGCTACGAGCTCCTTCAGAAGGTCAGTGGAGTCCGTGACCTTCTTCTGGAGCGATTCTACAGCTGCCCTGTAATAATAATAATATAATATAATATAATATTCATTTATTTCAGATAAAGTATGCATAGTATAAATATCCATAGAACTAGTAAAATGTACAGACAATATGTACAATTAAGGTTTGATATGCATACCTGTCTGCGGCGTCGAGGCTGCGCTTGGTTGCAACCCTGGAGGTGCACGGGAGTTCCAGGTCAGGGGTGGTATCACCGGGGGCTCCATCTGCAGCTTCTTCGGCGCACGCAGCCTCGACAGCCGTGAGGTCTCCTCCGGTGTTCTGGAGAGCTGTCCGGACACTGACGAGGGGCTCACGGCGGTGCCGAATGATGCCCTTCAGGAAGGTGAATTGAGTATTGATCCACGTCTCCCTCTCGGTCAGTGAAGTCAGCTCCCTGGCACCAGCACCGCTCTTTGATTCTTTGTCAAGCTTCACATCGATGTCACGCAAGGACCAGAACCATCGCTGAAAGTGGGCGCCATCTTTGAGCTCATCGTGTGAGGGGTCCAGCACCTGGATCTGATCTTCCCACCTCTTCAGCCTCTTGCCAGTGTCTTTGTAGGCGTTGAGTTTTGGAGTTCTCCCTCAGCCACTCAACCATCAGAATCTCTCTGGCCTCGCTGATGGTAGCAGATTCTTTGATTTTCCTGGGCTTGCTGGGGTTGGTCACCTTCTTCTTCTTGGATTTGGGTCGAGAACCAGAGCCATGTTCATCAGAAGCAATGACTGCTGCATTATTTGAATGCTGTGATGAATTGGAGGAGTCACGAGTCAATGGTTCCCTAGGAGGAGGAGTTGGAGACCTGGGAGACCTGGACCTGGACCTGGCTCGGGTAGGGGCCTTGGGGAGGGTCGGGGCGGCATCAACAGGCGGCACACCTATTCCTCTTGCTGCTTTTCTTCGGCCACGGCCACGGGAAGCTGTTTCAGTAGTTTTGACATCACTTTTGGGGTCACTTTTATCTGATTTCTTGCTAGCTTTCCCCATGTTGACTCTTCGATGACCAAATCAGTACTGAAGAAAATACTGAATCGGCTCCGCTTTTATAGATTTTTATTACGTGACCGATATTCGCAACTACCACGCAACTAGCACGCAGGTCCAACGCAACTTGTAAGTTTTGAACGCAACTCAAACGCATCTCGTAACTTCTGCACGTAACTCACACGCAACTCGCACGCAACTCGTACGCAGGTGATCGCAGATATTGAGGGATCATAAGTTCTGTTCGCAACCCACACGCAACCCACACGCAAACCACACGCAACTCACACGCAACCCATAGGTTCAATAGGTTAGAAATTGACATAATTGTTGATTTGGGTTGCGTTTGGTGCGTATAGCAATATTTTTTACACGCAACTCATAGGTTTCAGCATACCGCTATGGTGTGAGGGCACCTTAACATCGCTCAATTACTATCACATTACCGTAAATTACCTGATTTGATGAAAAGGTATCCAAATGATTTTTTCTTTCTGTTGCACGCATGACAGTAGTGTATTCCATTCCAGCTGGATGTTAAGTTTGTGATATTAAATATCTGATTTGATTCCGTTACTTTGTGTTGATCTGGAATTATTTTCTTTTCTTGACCGTGACCATTTGGTTGCCAATACAGCGAAACGTTGGTTAGGTTATCTGGCCATGGTAATTGACAGTTAATAACATACCACTCACCAGGATATCGAGCTTTGCCAGCAGTTTTATCTTCCCTAATTATCCAGTCATTTTTGTCTAAATTATAATAAAAATATTTTTGGAAATTAATAGTTCGAAACAGTTACTTTTGATATAATTAAACAAAATAAAAACACGCATGTACATAACATTTTGACACATAACATCAGCCACTGTAGCATAGTTTATGGCGGAGCTATTTTTCTTCGTCCATTGTTGACCAAAATAGAAGAACATTATGTATGATTTCGACATAGAAAAGCTTACTCGGATAGAACTAAAGTAGTATAGAGAATTGGAAATGGGTTCTGTAGCCGATGGAGCCTTATCACGTCACTATTTTAAGCCATATGTATTGAACAGTATATGTTGTAAATTATGTATCATAGTTATTGGGGTGTTTAGGTGTTATGGGATATTAGGGAGTAAAGTGTGTTATTCGGGGATTGTAATGAAGAGTTCGAGTGCAACTATATGGGTGGTGAAATAGGAATGTTTCAGGGTGTAATGAATATGGTGTTTGAGAAGTGAAAATGGGTGTATGAGGTTCATCCTTGTTCTTTATTAACTTATTGATTTACTCACAACAACCCATCTTTTATCATTACATATTAATTACTAATTACTTATCTTTACTCATCTTCGAAGATTGGTGTACTTCCAAAATAGTGTGTAGAAGCTCTTTCATGAATCTCTGACGAAAAGCTAGCTCGAAACTTTAGAACTCCTACACCAGATTTCGGGTCAGTACCCCAACCATTAATAATAATAATAACAATAAGACTTTATTTAAAGAGGGTAAACGCTAAACAGTTACAAAACTGATAAACCTGCGGCCCTCAAATATTAAAATCAATATATACAATACAATAAAAACTAAGAATTACAATAGATAAAACCGATCAGAAATGATCAACTAACGCCTGGTCGTCCAAAGCTTTCTTATACAAGGCAAACTTAAACAACTTTAAATTTGACAATTTCCTCACATGCAGAGGTAAAGAGTTCCATGCCTTAATGCTATTTACAGTGAAAGAACGTCCCATTTCAGTGACATACTTAAAACGCGGGCAAACAAAGTTAAACTCACTATACCTAGTGGATCTAGTATGGATGTCACAATTTAGAATAAGAAGTTCAGACATGTAGTCTGGTAATCCATCATTTAAAGATAGTATAGCTTGATAGTATTTATTTATTTTAGAATTCTCTTTTAAAAACGTTTATAGAAAACTTTTATAGATAGTATAGTTTGATTGTAATTTATTTATTTTAGAATTATCTCTACATGTAAAGCATTGAGACTTGTGTAATGCTCTATTAAATATTATTATTATTATGGGTACGCTTAAATAAGATACATAACCTTTGGATTTCAGCTTCTTCATAAAACGGTATGATATCCAACTAAGCTTATTAAAAATAGGAACTGACCTTTGTCTAAAATTAGCCTAGCAGCACGTTTCTGCAACTTGAAAATTGAATCTAAATTAGCCTTAGAGTTAAAGTCCAAACTGAACTACAGTACACCAATACAATACAGGCTTAATTTTGTAGCTCCTCTAGGGGAGATAGTTCTTTATTCATTTCAGTATCCTATTCTCTTTGCCAATTTCTTTCTTAAATCTTCTACATAAGCATCAAAAGTCAAATCCTGATCGAAGATGATTCCAAGTAGCTTATGGGCATGCTAACGTTCTCTAGTAGGGAACTTGATCCTGGCAGCGAGATCTTCACTTTATCATTAGACGACAACTTTTCACGCAGACACTTGCATGCTACCAAATAACATTGACTTGGTCTTCATGCTGTTTATCGACAATTTGTTTTCAGATGCCCAGTTTGTAATTGATGCTAATGCCGTCGACATTGTTGACGACAGTTTGGCGATTTCACGCCAATCAGCAGCTGCAGTCACAGTGGTATCATCCGCATAGATATCAAGTTGAGCATCACCAGATTCGAAAGGAAGATCATTAATAAACACTAAAACCAGCAAAGCGCCCAACACAGAACCCTGAGGGACACCAGCGTTCAAAGAAAGCATTGCGGAACTGTATCCACCCATACAGACAAACTGCTGCCTTTCCACGAGATACGAGGAAAACCAAGCAATTGTGTCAGTACTTATACATCGTACGCTTCTAACTTGTTCAGTAAAACATGATGCCTTGCAATAATCAACGAAGACTGTCGAGGTAACCATATTCTTATCCACGTTGAACATCAGCGGGTCTACTAATCTTATTAGGGCTGTTTCGGTTGAATACCTCGCTCTAAAACCAGATTGATACTTGTATAACAGGTTATTCGTACGCAAGTAGCCGCTGAGGGATGCATGTACGTCCTTTCCATGACCTTTTCCATGATATCTCCTTTATACAGCGGCTGAACTCTAGCGGTTTTCCAGACACGTGGGAAGGCCTTCATGGTAATGAAAGTATTTACCAAGCGGCACAATGGTTTAAGTACAGCCTGTAGCAGCCAATTTCAGCATCTATAGCAGATAATATACCATCTACCCCAGAGGCTTTTTGATGGAATACTGATTAGTATTTCAGCAATGTCTTTCGCTGTAGCTAAAGGGATGGTGAAGGGCTCTGAAGAGGTCTTGCTAGACTGCACAAATGATATCAACTTGTCAAAATTAGGGACTGAATTATCAACATCAGGCAAAATTAGAGAGGCGATACTTGTAAAGTGGATATTAAACTTTTCAACTATCTGCTCCAATTTTGAAATGCACTGATCTCCTAACTTAATGAAATTAAGAGCATTTGACACTGTATTGTATTCGACACTGTATTTCGACAGTGGCTTCGTAGCACAACACGTTTATACTCATATTTGCTCATCTTTGCACATCTTTGCTTATCTTTTCTCATCTTTACTCATCTTTGCTAATATTTTCTTATCTTTGCTCATATATATTTGTTCATCGTAATGAGTTACGATGATTGCTGAACTTTGATGCTTGCTGAACTTTGCTCGTATTTGCTCGTCTTTCTTTGCTCATCTTTCTTTTCTCATATTTGCTCATTATGGCTCGCTCATATTTGCTCAACTTTGCTCATCTTCACTCAACTTTGCTCATCTTTCTCTGCTCATGTCTTTACGCATCTTTACTTATCTTTGGTCATCATTATTTGGTCATCTTTCTTTTCTCATATTTGCCCATCTTAGCTCATCTTGGTTCATATTTTCTCATCTTTGTTCATCTTTGCTAATCTTTGCTCACATTTGCTCATCTTGTCATAATATATAAATGTGGGAGAGCTTGGCGTAAACAAACAATACATATATGGACGATCGTGAAGCTCATATCAGCAGAAAAACGTCTCCAGAACATTGTTTTCCTGTCTGGGACTCAAAAACATTTTTCTAAGCTAGGATATGAGCTTGACGATCGTCCATGTATCGTTTGCCCATCTTAACTCATCCTTATTCATCTTTGCTCATCTTTATTTGCTCATTTTTGCTCATGTTTGCTAATCTATGCTCATCTTTACTCATCTTTGCTCATATTTACTTATATTTACTCATATTTATTCATATCGGTCCCTGGAGACTGAAAATTAGGGTCGTTATAATCCAATTAGTAGTGCTAATTGCAGGTTGTCTTTCGAGCCTTAAATAAAATTGGAATCAGCTCCGGCTGCGGAAAGTGGTTAATTGCAGGGATAGGCGTAGCGCCGACGCAAATTTCGAAACCGTAGACGGTCGGACACCTCTTTGATGGTCGGTGGAATGTATATATATAGTTTACTTACAATGGGTTACATAAATATTGATTATCAACCAAAAAATTACAAGTTCGTTTGCATAGCCGAGTGGTCTGTGTTATTGATTTTTAGTTGTGAGAGCGGGGTTCGAATGTTGGGTGAGTATATAATTTTTCCATTTTTTAAAATTTTTACTTTACTTTTTTCTTTTTAATAGGGTTAGGATTAAGGTTAGGTTAGGGTTAGTTTTAGGGTTTGGTTTAGAATATTATCAAAAAGATAGGGTGCGTAAAAAAGACCCAAGATTCCACCGACCATCAAAGAGGTGTCCGACCGTCTACGGTTTCGAAATTTGCAGCGCCGACCCCTATACCGTTACCTTCGAGTAGCAGCTAGAGAGGAGTCTACAGGTCGCCTCCAGCTATAGCCGACCAACTTACTTACTTACTTACTTACTCACTCATTTTTACTCATCTTTGGCAATAACATTCTTATAAAACTCGAATATTCCTGCGATCATATTTGAAGGGCATGAACTCCAGCCCCTGAACCAAGAAAAACAGCCTGGTCTATTCAGTTCTGCATCCTCCCATTTAATCCTCAATAATTCTCTTTGCCACTGACGTCTCGCTCCACTGAACGTATCCGTCTTCTTCCTCTTTTCCTTGGGAGATATAACATCGCAGTTATGGAACTTCCCATCATTCTCAAGAATGATCTTCTCTGTTTATCTATCTATCCTCCTCAGCACTGTGATGGTCGGGCCGTTGCTGCGTCCACATTAGATAACTTAAAATGGAGACAGAAAACTGCAGATTTGAAGCAACAATACGTCGACTAAAATCAAACAACGATCTTGACCAGATAAAACATCCTTTGCAAACAAATTTTACCAGCGCCATTCATAACCAGTCAGTTCTCGTTCGGCTTTGTGAGACTCTCTAAACCACCAAGGAACTTGTCTGGTGTTCCCTCCTTGATGCTTGTTATTACAGATGACTCATCCAATTCTACTCCAGATGCATACATTATTATTATTAGACGTAGAAGGCGGACGTGCGTTAGCACGCTCCGCTGTAAAGCGTTGTACTGGTTATCCGTCGTAACTGCCGCCGTGAATGCTGTTAGCCTTATACTATCGACTATCAAATTGAGTATTTTCTTGAAATAGAACTACAGACACGTTTTGACTGAGGATATTGGACCACTGCATGTTCTTGAGTTTTCTTATGGCGGCCAACAATTGTGGTCGACTTGAATATAGATTCTTCTCGAAAAGATCATAATTTAATGTCAATGTTAAACGCTTTCCCCGACTATAAAAGAGCACCGAGCACGCTCCGATCGTTTTCCGAAGTTTAAAAAAATGGCGGACGTGTTATTTAAAACATGTCTTATTAAAGATTCATAAACGAAATTGATTTCTAGTGATTTATTTACCCTTTCTTCACATAAATAACTAAAAATATATTTTGATGAGGGTTTCGTATAATGTTTAATGACGTAAAAGCTAATTTTACCTGGTTGATACTTGATACGGTAAAAAGCAATTGTTAGGTATAGGAGGTGGCCGTTAGGGAACACGAACATTCCTATGGCTTGAAAGGGACAATAAAAAGAAACTAACCCTTGATGTTCCTTACTCTCCCATATTTTCCCAAACATTAGCCCATAGTCTTCTAGTTCTATCCTTGTGGGCTCTTACTTCGTGTACCGGACACAGCAATTTGCATGAGTAAAATGTTAGTTAGCACTGTATAGAACTGCCTCCTCTTTAAAAAATCCCGTATTTTATCTAGGATAGGTTTAATTCATGAATTGGACAATCCCAGGACAAAAATAAACGAGATTTGTTAAAGAACGAGCCAGTTCTGCACAGTGCTAAATTGCTGTGTCCGGTACACGAAGTAAGAGCCAACTTGATAATGGCTGAAAATTCTGAACGAGCAGAAAAGCAGGCGCGCTATAACGAAAAGAGAAAGCTTTCTTGAGATTCTAAAAAGACATTCGGGATCGAAATATCTGTTGATACGGAAGATAGTCACAGGCTTGATAATATTAAGCAACGCTGGAATAAAGTCATTCAAAGAATCTCTAAGGATTTCAAGGAAGACCACTAAAACTCAGAATGCTAACATCATGGAAGTTTTGTTGGATACATATGAAAGTGCAAACTCTGTGGAAGAAGAAAATGAGCCAGTCACTTCAGAAATGACATCAAATCAAATTGAGATCCACACTCCTGCGACAAAGGATGACGAGATGTTCGTTTGCACGTTTGCAGCTTTGAGAAATTTATTGAACTTCATGGAAAAGGGCTCGAATAGTTGCAATTGTTCAAAAGCTTGGGACCTATCTAAAGGAAACTTCCACCGATTCGGACATGTAGTTAGCTACCAAATCAGTTGTTGTAATGGACATCGTGTAAAATGGCTTAGCTCACCCATTGTTAATGGCAAATATTATGTCAACTGTAGGTAAGTAAACACATGATTATAGGCTAGGCTGCTTACAGTAGCTTTATTTTTCTGCACAGTTTTTCAGCACCAGGCAGTGTGTTGTGTAGTTACGTTCTGTTTTTTTACTTATTATGTAGAATGATCCATGGATTTATATCTTCTGGCCTTTTGGAAACCCAATATAAAGCCTTTAGTTTGGCTGCATGTATAGGGGTCAATGAAGAAATGGCAATAAGGAAAGGTGTATACAATTCTTTTGTGTATAGCTACAATTTTCTCTATGTTTAATAAAACTAACCAATTATTTTTGTTTGCCATAGTACAAAAAGATATGGGTTATTACTTCAGTTGCATTGCTGAACTTGCCAGACAAAAAATGGGAGAGGCCTGCTGTGAAGAGATGTCTAAGCCTTTCTATGAGGAGAATGGAGGAACTGTAAGTGGCTATAGGAAGTCTGTACTACAACACCTGGTCACTTTTAGTGTTAATTCTTCACATTTCCATGTAATTTTAGGCAATCATGACTGATGCACGACATGATTCTGTTGTCAATGCATACCATTCAACAGTATCAGCAATTGGATTTGAGTAAGTGATGTGGGAGTTTGTGGCAGAAGTGATCTTTATGTCTGATTAGTGATATTCCAGTCAAAAACTGTTTTGCCTTTTGTTCTAGTCAAGTCCATGTTCATATGATATGGTCTGATCGGCTAAGAAAATATGAGTCAGTGCATCTGTCCCTAGTGTTTGATTTTTATAGTACAGTACTTGGTTTATTTTTTTGTTCAGTCATATTATGACAAGAATGTTTCTTATTTACATTGCAGAACAAAGAAAGTGATGCATATTAAAAATGTTTCAAGGGCTGAAGTTAAGTGTGCTCAGACATGGGAATTTAGTGCAACAAAACAAATTGTGAAAGAAATACAGGATGGAAGTCATGGTCCAGGTACCAAAATCATATATATGTATATATATATATATATATATATATATATATATATATATATATATATATATATATATATATATATATATATATATATATATATATATATATATATATATATATATATTTAACAATTATACCATGAGCTCGAGTCGCATATGAGCTGATAGCCGACGAGGCGCGCAGCGTACCAAAATCATATATATGTATATATATATATATATATATATATATATATATATATATATATATATATATATATATATATATATATATATATATATATATATATATATATATATTTAACAATTATACCATGAGCTCGAGTCGCATATGAGCTGATAGCCGACGAGGCGCGCAGCGCCGAGTCGGCTATCAGCCATATACGACGAGAGCGAATGGTATAATTGTTTTATAATATAGACATCCACTGTATAATAAGCCAAAAATTTATTAACAATTCCACAATAATTAAATACTAATGACATAAACAAATAACGTTTCCGCCATGGCGCTTCCGTCCTGCTACTTCCGTCATGCGTAGTGCAAATTATATTTATGTACATTCGTATTAAAAACGAACATGGAATTCGTGTGGACAAAAAGTACAAGCTTTGTGGACAAAAAGTACAAGCTTTGTGGACAAAAAGTACAAGCTTTGTGAAACTTAACCTGGCTGGGCAAAGATTTTCCAGTCGGACTCGTCTTCGACGTCGGCTAAACCGCCGTAGTGGTTTTTTGTTGACGGGAACCTGCGACCTCCCGGTTCAACTCGAAAATATAACTTGCCGTCTGCTCTGTTGATCTTAAAACCATCATATTTGGCTTAAGTTTCCTCTAGTTTTCTCTTCCTCGTCGTCCCAAGTAAAGGCCAAGGTAAAACCAAACGGTACGAAGCAATTGTGATGGATCAGTGCTGTCGGCTGGACATATTCGCCACTGTCAAACAACAACTTAATTTGCCTCTGGACGATTATTGGCTTTTTGTGGACCAAACCGGCGATTTTCCCAGTTTTACTAAGGTCTTTTACGAACGCATTTAACACTGAATTTTCTTCGGTAAAAGTAGGGTCGTCAATGATGGAAAATGGCTTGTTGTTGGGAGGATTTCTCAAGAATTTGTCAACTTTTTTATTGTAATACGAGCCGTCAACTTGCCTTGCAGATGTATGAAACACCTTAAAGCAAGTGTTTATCTCTGCTTTTGTCATCCCTGTGATGTACAAACCGCCAGAAAAATTGGAAGAGGTAAACAAATTCAAAATTTAATGTAATTAATTTAATTTCTACCTTTCTCTCTTCTCTTTTAAAACTTTACACTCCTTTTCAGTCGTTTCATGTCAAATTTAATTTCAAAACCACCCCTTATTTTGAAAAAGGCTAATTTTTAGTTTGCTTTACTTATCATTAAATATTTTCATTCCATATCTTGTTTTTTTTTTGGTATTATCAGTGGTATTGCATTCTCAAGAAGGGTTTTTATTTCATGTTCATCAAGCTGAGCAAAACGGTCAGCCATTTTGTATTTTTATTGCTTTCATTTACTCACCGTATATGAGCTGATATACGGTGAGTAGCAGAACCAATCAGATTGCAGAACAGCTCATATACAGTGGATGGCTATATTATAAATATATATATGCCTGAAGATTCTTTTTACAGATGAAACAAGTTGTAGCAGACCAGTTTTGAGGTAAGCGAAAATCTATATATATATATATATATATATATATATATGTGTGTGTGTGTGTGTGTGTGAAATAATGGTGTGTAACTAATTAATATTGGATTTGTTTCTCTTGTACTGTAGTTGTCAAAATCGTAGAAGTTGGTCACGATTTTACTTAATAATAATAATAATAATAATAATAATAATAATAAAGACTTTGTTTAATGAGAGTTACACTTGACAGGTTAAAACTGATGAATTTGTGGCCCTCAGTGGTGGTTCCAAGAAATCTCTGGTAGGGGCTACTAGGGGGGGGGGGGGCATGTATCTATCTAAAAATAATTCATTATTTACAAGAATATTAGTATAGTATAAAATGACCTAAATGTTCATAACTCTCATGCTTTGTTTAAAGGTAATGTGACCAATTAGGAGAAAGTAATGTATGACAAGGGGGTCGACGTATACTTTCAGAAAAATGCTTGGATGGATGAAGAGATTAATATGCAGTGGGTACAAAGAACACTGATTCCAGGAATAGAGAAAGGACCCAATGAAAAGGTCCTTTTTGCTGACAATGTTGGGTTCCAGTTGGCCAAGGCTTTCCACCAAGAATGTAGGAAAGAACTAAATACATTGGTGTACTTGCTGCCTGCAAACCACACTGACAAGGTTCAGCCAATCGATGCAGGATGTGGTAGAATGGTTAAATTGAAGGTAGGAGAAGCTATGGAAAGGTGGCTGGAAAATGATTCCAATGTTGAAGTATGGCATGACAAGATATCTGCCAAGGAAAGGAGAATCTTGATGACGACATGGGTTGCGGAGGCATGGAAAGAGCTCACAGCCGAGAAAGATTTCTTTTGGAAACTCTTCGAAAAAACAGGGTGTCTTATGACTGCAAATGGCTCTGATGATGAGAAAATATTACCCCAAGGACTTGAAAACTATACCTTTTAGATGTACAAGTAGTCATATATATATTATTATTATTATGCATGTGTAAGGGATTGGCACTAGCTCTTAACCAATCAGACTGCAGTAAGTATTTGAATTGACCAATCAGAGAAGAGTTGACATGTTGTGTTTCAGGAGGGTGTCCCAAAATACAGCCAGCTGTGGTGGTTATCCTAATAGGTTATCCGTAATCAGGGGGTCAATTCAAATAATACTTATATTGCAATCTGATCAGTTTGAGAGCGAAGTGCCAATCCCTTACACATGAAGATGGTAGTTGTTGTTGGTTGTCCTTTTTCGTCGGGAAGGAAACATGGCCGCCGCACGCAGTGAAGAGAAAAAAATAAAAAAATGTATTTTGGAAAAAAAAAAGGTGGGGGAAAAATATATATTTGAAAAAAAAAAAATGAAAAGATATATGTGAATTAGTAGTAGTCGTATTTTAAAAAAAACAAGAGAAAAAAAAAACATGAATTGTGAATTTGAAATAAAAAAAAGTATGTTAAAAATAAAAAAATAAAAATATAAAAATGGTTGAAATATTTTAAAAAAAGAACATGTTGAATTGTATTTTATAAAAAAAAAGGAATTGTAAAAAAGTATTTTTAAAAAAAAAAAAAGAAATGAGCGCGCGCGCGACGGAGATGTTACCTCAACGACGACCAGAGCTAGAATGAGGTGTAAGGTGATATACCGGAAGTAAATAGGGTATTATTTTTTTGGAAAAGGTTTTTGGAAAACACGTTTCCGGAAGTAGATATGTTTAGTTAGTATATATAGTGCGTTGAATTATGAGTTGAATAAGTGCTGGCGCAGATGCTAGATGGGGTTAGAGAGCAGTGATGGAACATGAACAGAAAATTTAGTCGCAGAATTTTCGTGTTTCACATAATTGATGATCAGACAAATACTGGTCATCAATTATATGAAACACTAAAAATCTGTTACTAAATATTCTGTTCCTGTTTCATCACAGCTCTTTAACTCCATCTAGCAAAAGACGTCAGTACTTGCTTTGCATTAGTCACCTTGAATGACCTTCACCTTTGGCTGATAGTGAAACCGTTTTTTTGGGGGAAAGACACGATTAAGATTTTTGGGTGGTTGTTTTTTTTTTAAAAATGATATATTTAATTTTTTTTATAGGGTGGGAATTGGTCCTAGTGTGTGGAAATGGGAAGAATAACCCATTCTTCCCAAATTTATTACTAGAGGGTTGTTATGTGTTTATTTTTAAAAAATATATATATACAAAATATACACTTTAATATAGAGGTAGATCCAGTAACATAATGTACAAGCACTTTCGATATATTGTGTGTGCTTTTGTATATATTTTTGTCTTAAAAAAGTAAAAATAAAAACAAAAAATAAAAATACTCCTGTGAAACTAGGTGTTACTTTAGCTAGCTCTTTCACCACATGCTAACATCCAAAAACCCATAACGTACAACAAGCAATCGATCGATCTGGCGGTGAGCTAAATGTCTCTATGGACTAGTCCCACCTGACATCAACCTCTTTTTTAGAGAGGAAGACCAGACAATAAAGTCTAAACCAGTCGCGATTTACAGGAGTACTGCGGGTTTAATGCGCACCAATGCTGGTTAGTAATAAATACTACAGCTCATTGGAGGGTTCAAGCGCTTCGTACTTTTTGAGAGTACGACTTTCAAGCGAGCATACACACAGCAGTAGTAGGAGCAAAATAAAAAAACAAAAAAGTAATTATTTTTTTAAAAATATAAAAAGTAAAAATTATTTTCAAAAAAAAAAATGTAAAAGTTACTTGCAAAAGTATTTTATAAAAAAAAATAAAGACAGAGAGAGAGAGCAAGAGAGAGAGATGTGTCCTCGATGAACACCAGAAGTGAAGTGAAGTGGGTGTGGTTATTTCGCCTGTAATATAGATTTTTTGTTTTTTATTTTATAAATAAAATAAAAACCGGAAGTCAATCAGGGGGTGAGATACATATATAAGAGAGGGGAGCGTCAAGGGTTTTAAAGAGTAGCATGTTTAAGGATTGTGAATATCAAACTCGTGAAAGAACTCGTGTAAATATTCAATGGTAAGAATATAAATTTGTATGATTTTTAGTATTTTATTAAACTTTTATAGGGTTATTTTTTCAAGTTTTTCTGAAGTAATATGAATAGAATTGTAATGTTCGTATTTTTATTTGATTTTTTAGATGAAAAATCAAGCTAAGAGAAAAAGCATTTTTAATTTTACCACTCGACGCATTTTGGAAAGACGTGTGAAAAAAAGAAAAGTGGAAGAAAATAACATTTCTTTTTTATATATTTTAAAAGTTGTATGGTATTTTCAATGCTTTAGAAATCCACAGATTGGTTTTATCTATTGGATGTTTGGACTTTTGAATTACTATTGTGGTGAAATAATTGGTTGTTTACAGATTGAAACAGATGTTTATGCAAAATTTTATACGGGATTTTGTTTGTTACGATTAAACGATCCAGACGTAAAAGACATGAAACTTTATAAATGTTGGACCGTTGAACAAGGAGGAAAATCAAAATACATTGTTCCATATATTGACAGTAGTGAAAAATATGTTTTACATAGATGTTCAGCTCCTCACGGGTTCATATTATCAAAGAACCCTTGTTTATTATCTTCATTATTTAGTTTAGATAATATCTACTTAGATAGTTTATATATTACTGTTACAAGACCGCAATATTTTTATGCTGATAATTATCATTTTATGTCCCCTATTGTTTCACCTTCACAGGAAGTGAATCGTTTACCGATTCCCTTTGGGGTGGGTAGAAAATTTATATTTCACATGCTTTATAAAATAGCTAGAGACGGTGACTACTCCATTTTAATTGATCTTTCACTTTATTTATTAACTGTAGCGCCTTATTTTTTATTAGCATGTCTAGCTAATAATTCTCGAACGTTTAGATATAATATATTTTGCATAGCAGCATGTTTTATTTTTTATTGTCCAAAACATAACCCCCATGGTAGAATTGAAAATAATAATTTAACAGATATTGATCTTAATCGCGTTTTATATAATTTTGATGTTTCTCATACTGCTTATATTTTTAATCAGCGTTGTAAGTATAAAAATTGTAAGCACAAATCCACTTTTTTTAAGTCTAACCCTGTAAATGATTATATTTTTAATACCCAAATATTGAGATGTGAAAATTTTTTCGAAATACTATCTTCTAAAACGCAAATAATTCATTCATTCCCTGTAACTATAGATAATTCAACTGATAACTTTGGAATATTTAATGACAGCTATGTGTTAGAATTATTAGATTATAATTTATTAACACCATATTTTAAAATATATTTTGATCAAGTTAATATACAAAAATATCTAGAAGATTATCTGATGACCTATTTACAAACACATAATTATCTTTTTGATTTTAGAAATTTTAAATTAAAATTACATGATGTTGTGACATTATAGTAAATAACATTGTAATAAAAGTGTAAAAATAAAAAGGAAATGTAAATAGAGGATTTTCTAATAAAATTGTTTTTTTTGAAGTTTTAAAATCTGTAATTGTTAATCTTGTCCAATATTGAATTAGTTCAATTTCTTTTTCTCCAACATATTTTCCATCGAAAAAAAAATGAATTAAACAATAAAACGCGATGATATGTCCTGTTTCATAACGTTCCATTTGTTTATAAACCAATTCCATTTGTTGACTATCGATTTGTAAAATAATGTTTTTCAACATATTCTCTTGATTTGTAATACATTTTTGTATTAATGGTTTCAATTTTTTGTATTTAATATTGTTTCTTGCAAGTTCTTCGAGAATGATATCCATTTTTATTTGGAAGTAAAAACCAAATTTCACACACACACATATATATATATATATATACAATCCGTTTATTTTCTATACATTTTTTTTAAAATTCTTTTTTTTTTAAATACTTTCATTACGTGTTTTTTTCTATTTTCTTTAATGTTTTCCGATAGTTTCTTTCTAATGATCTAATTCCTATTCTATTATTTTTATATACATTAAATTTTCTTATTATTCTTTCTTTTTCTCTAAATATAAATTTTAATTGTCTATATGAATCTAAATCTCTAACAATGATATCATTATCCTCATCACTATTAATATTTATATACGTTGCTGTTTCAACACCTGTTAACTTGTGTTTTTTTTATATATTAACTGTTTTTTAAATTGTTTGATCCTATCTGGTTCTTCTTCTTCTTCTTCATCTTCAATACCCATTACCTGTAGCATAGGTGGTGGGGGTGGGGGGGGATAAATGTATAGCATTTGTTGGTAATGAGGGAGGAAAAGATGAGATTAACTGTTGCATCAATAGATTGTCAGGAATTAAATTATCAAAGTCAAGGGTGTTTGATAAATCAAATAATGTTGACGCTTCTTCTTGTATTGTGATGAAGTTTTCGCTTGGTGCATGTAATGGGAGCAAGACTTCGTCGGGGAACGTTTCGGGAATATTTATCGCCGGTACTTGTAAGACATCGTCGACAATATGCTTTTGGGTAGGAGGAGGAGGTAGATCTGGTATTGGTATTTCCTCTAGCGGGGTAAGCGGATAGGGTGATAATGGTAGTGGTGGTGGTGTCGTAGACTCAATGATTCTACAAACATCGTCGATTAATTTTACCTCTTCTTCTTCATCGTCAGACTCTGACTCCGATGATATATCTGAGATGTAAAGCCCCCACTGTTTTTGTAAAATTTCGTTGCGTAGTTGCGCCATTTGTGAAAAACCTTTCCCTTTTCCATAGCTCGATGTTGTTTCTTGCATATTCTTTTCTTCGTCTTTGTGCGGGATATGTGTTGGTCTACCATGTCTGATCCTAGCCATTTGATTTTTAAAAATGTTTGAAAACCGAGGTTCTTATATATATTTTATAAAATAGTAAAGTGATTTCATTGGTTTATTTTCAGCGTGTTTCATTGGTTTAAAGGGTTAAGGTCTTTCAAGGGTTTTGAGAGAGTGCCATATTTTATTTTTAGAAATGTTATCCCGATTCGGTCAAGGTCATTAATGGAATGTGAAGTATTTTTTTATTAACATTCGCGGTCAAGGTTAAATGTTGGCTTTTTATTTTTAGTAATAGGCTAAAATACGTAGATGTATAATATAAAGTTAAAGACTGTTGTGATTCCAATTCGTTTTTATATTATAAAAATAAAATCTGAAACACTATTTTTCGTTAGAACGATGTTGAGTCATGTTGACAGATGTTTTTGTGCACGGCTATCCAACGCCGCCAATATTATAATCTGTCAAGTGTGTGTATTTTCGGACAGATGTTTTTGGGCACGATTTGCCCATATCAACTACCCAATATTATAATCCGTTGAGATTTACAAAAAATAAAAGAAAAGCATATGTTCAATTTCATAATCGTCAGGGGTTGATCTTATAGAAAGTAAGAGTTCAACTTTTCACAATATGTCTGATTTGTTTGGTTTGATTATACAATTTATGTTTGCGTGCGGTATGTGTAATACGAACCCCGTTGCTAGGGTCAATATCATTTCATAAAATATATTTATTTGTCTGTGTGAATTCGTGTTGGTTATATAAATTTTAGCTATAAAAAAGCGGTACTAAACGTTAAACATCAGTATTTTTGAAAAGATGTATTCCCCAAAGCGAAAGACTTGGACTTTTGGTTGTCGTACTAAAGAACGCGCCGATCAAATGCTTATAGCAGCGCGAACTATCGGTACACCGTCGTGTGTTTTTAACATGGAAGAAATATCGTTCTTTGAATGTAATTGCCCTACTGAAAATAGTCGGGGATATCTTCAAGGGATGGTTATTTTTAAAGACCTGTGTTATGAAGATAAAGTGTGGAAAATACCTGCAGAAGTTTGTCGATCTTTTATCGGAGATATATATCACTACGCGGGTCGCACTTATGAGCCTTCAACGCTTATTCAATATGGACGTCGACGCTCTTTAACAGGGAAATGTCGGGATGAGGATAGATGCTGTAAATTAGCCGATTATAAGAAGCAGCTTTATTATTCCCGAAAAAAAGACTCAAACAACAATCGGTAGAATAAAAGACAAAAAATAGTATTTTAAAATGATTAGTATAGATTTTCGGTACAAGGTTTTTATTAAAAATGTTTTTTATTGTTCAAGAGTTTTTCTTTTTTTTTCCTCTATCACATCCTACAAGCACTGGTACATCAGCTTCCCCCACGCATTTATTTCTTTAACCGCTTTTCTTTTGTTCGCCCTTGTTATCGGTGCTTTCGGCTCGCTATCATCTTCCTTGGATCTCTCTTTCATTAGGAAAACACAAAAGTTCCCCCCATCATAGTACGCCTTCACATCTTTGAGTTGTATTTCCCGATCCATTTTTCTTATTTTTTCTTGTACTTTTTGTTATAACCTTCCTCTATGTGATATGATTGCTTTTGGAGGGTGTAGACCGTTGGGTTGGGTTTTTATATTTGTTTATAGGGAGGGTACAATTATTTAACCAATGAGCTTTCACGAGTTTAAAATCTAACCAATCATGTGTGTTGAAATTGTTTGATTGACAGTTGTTGAATTATTTAACCAGCTTTCAATAGCTTAAAATCTAACCAATCATATTTGTTGAAATTTTTTGATTGACGGATTGTTGAACACCAATCACCACTTAATACTATTAACCAATCGACAAATTTTGAATAAATGATATAGTTTTATTAGTCGGAAAAATAGTATAAATATTCGGATAAAAACATTAAAAAATTTAGTTATGAGTTTATACGATGAGTTAACGCGTTTGGATTGTCCCTATAACTCTATTAAAGATAAGTCTTTTTTAAAAGAATCAGCGAGCCATTATTTGAAAAAAATTACACATGTGATTGATTGTGAAGCTTTTTATTTAAATCATCGATGGATTTATCGCGAGGTATCGGTGATTTGTTTAGAAAATGGATATTTTGAATCTTTCCAATGCTACGATTCATCATTACCTGATTTTAAAGATTTGAATTATTTAGAAAGAAAAACTATTATTTGTCAGAAACGTTTACACGGATTGTATTATGTGAATAAAAAACAACACCGCTATTTGGATAAAAAAGAAATGGTTGAACGACTGAAATTGATTTATGGATCACACTCTTATGTTTTTGGATATAAAGGTGGAACTTTGGAGTCTATATTATGTGCAAAACTTAAGTTATCATGTGTCAATTTGGAACATTTTAATATTGAAAAATATTCTACATTAATTGAAAAGTATAATATTAAAGAAAAATGTTGTAAATATCATGAATCACAGATTCATCATTGTTCGTTGTATGAAATAATTTTGTTTAGTGTACAAATTATGGAAAGTATGGAAACAACAATATTTTTTATCACTCTATAAAAGTTTGAAATATTGAACATTAATGTAGTGTTTTAAGAATGGATGTATTGGTCGGTCAAATGGATCCTTCAAGATATACTGATGGATATTTTACATGCAGATATATTTGGGATTTTATTGACAGTTTTAGTTCGAATGAAGATGGAATTGAAGCGTATCATGTATTATTGAAGATTTCAGATACCTTTGCTTCTACTATTTACACGATTAAAATATATTTTTATTTGAAAGAAGATATCGACGGGAGTTGTTTTTTTGTAATTCAACTGTTTCAAGATAAAGAAAAAGAACTTGTTCCTGATTGTATATTAAAACATTTTCAATGTTTATTTTCAACGTATATGGAACATAATTTATTAAACTTCTGTTTTCCTTATTCTAAAGAAACAATTAACGTTTGGTTAAATGACAATTTTCCTGAAAAATTTCATTGTTATGATAATCTTACTTCTTATTTTATTTTTTGTATATTTAATGATTATCTATATTGGAGACAAAGACCAATTAATTGTGTAGAAATTGCTAGTACAATACGTAGTTTTTATTTGACAGCAATGACAAATTTTAACATTCTTAATAATGAAAAATTCACTCTTAAACGTTGTGAATTGGTTGATACAAATGTAAAATAAAAATAAAATGGAATAATAAATATTTTTGTTGACAAAAAAGAAAAGATAAAGAATATTTTTATTTATTTTTTAATATTAATACATTCTTATTTTCTCTAAATATCCACCATATGTACGATGTCGTGGTTGTACTTTTCCTCCTTTTTGAGATTTATTTTTTAGTGTTTTTAAGATTCCAACACCTTTATTAATTTTGTTGATTATATTTTTACCTAACGCGTTAGTTATTTTTATACCCCCACGTTGTTTTTTAGTTCCTCTAAAACCACCACCTCTTTGTTTTTTTTGCCTTTAAATCCTTTACCTAATAATTTTACATATCTTCTACATTTCCTACACCCCATTATGATTTATCGTTTTTTTCTTTTCCAATAGTTCGGACCATAATTAGCAAAAATTTCTTCATGGGGTTTTATACGTTTTGAACTTTCTAAAAAGTATTTATTATTATTTTTTTAATAAGTAAAGTAGGAATTATTTTTATATTTTGATCCTCTTTTTCCATTATTTGCAAAACGAGCTGCAGAATAAGTACTTAAATCAGCATCCAAACAATTGTTGGGAGTATTACAAATACTATAGTTGGCGTTTACATCTATACCGTATTTTCGATTTAATTCTGTTTGATTTGTTTTTCGACCAGTGTATTGGATTATTGTTTTTTTTGGATTAAATTGATTTTTCCACGCGAACAATCCCTTTCCAGCATTTGGAATATTTGATTTCTTTACACGTAAGTTATCTTCTTTTGCTAAATGGATCCAACATTTTGGGGTATGGGCAGTGCGTTTACGACATCTTATTCTTTTTACAGTATTACTTTTACATTGAAGAACATCCCATATACTTTGTGATTTATTAACGACACGTGAGGTATTATTTCGTTTTTTTACCGATAATTTCATTCTAACCATAATTAAATATTGTTTAAATTCCAAGATAGGACGTATTATTTTTTTTAATAAAATTTATAATACACTCAATTTTATATATAAAAGATGATGATAATTGATATATATTTTTTTTTAAATCTTCTAATCTTTCTTGTATTACTAAATAATTAATATAAATGATTTCCTCATTATCTTCTGTAAAATTTAATAGACATTCACGAAATATTTCTGGTGAAAATAAAACACAAGCATCATTATCTAAAACCTCATAGGCTATATAAGATTCGTTATATTATTTTTCAAATAAATTTCTATATGTATAGTTTCACACATTATTTTTAGAAAAAATGGGTAATTGGATGGGTGCTGGAGATAAACCGTTGGTGACCTTTAACTGTATTAGTGTAAAAGAGGCAGATCATATTAATATAGGGGATCTTGTTGATGGAGAGGAAAACAAAAAAAATAAAAAAACCTCATGTATTTCTTGTTTTAGAAGAAGAAAAGAACAAAACCATGGAGAATCAACAGAAGGAATTTAAATATAATAACAAAGAAATAGAACGTTTAGTAAGTTTGTTTGAAAGTGAAAAAAAACAAAACTCAAACAAATGAGGATAATATTATTAGTGTTGAGAAAATTAATGAAAAAGAAAATGAAAAGTTTAAAGTGAACGAACAAACTTTTTCAATATCTATTGCTCGTAAAGCGGGTGTTAATTTCATAGCTTTTATACAATCGTTGACGTTACTTTTTACTTATTTGATTAATTATGCACGTACAAGTGTAAAAAATAATGATGACTATGTGCGATTTATTTTTAGTCATGCCCCTAAGGATTTTTTCTCTACAGCTGTAATGAAATTAAGTGATGTTAATGTAAAATATTTTTTGAATATTTTTGAAAAACATATGCAAAGTAATCAAGAAATGATAGCGAACGGATGGAAATGTACTGTAGTTATTCAAACTTTTCCATCGGGATTATCAGCTAATAATTTATCAAGTAACAAAAAAAAAATCCTTTAATTAGGAGAAAAAAAATTTACAATAGATTAAATAAAGCAAATGAAAATGATAGTGGTGGGGGTAAAGTAAATAAATCTATAACAAAATATGATCGTAAATTTCGCACTGGAGTTTTTTATATTATCAGTACTAAGTTAACGCAAACAATTAAAAATTGTTGTTTTGCGTTATCTATTTTAGTAGGTCTATCGTTTTTGTATAACGATCATAGGTATGAAACAATGACTAAACAACCTAGTAAAAGTATTGATGAATTATTTAGTATTGAAGAAATACGTGATGTGTATAAAAAATCGGGTATACCCGAGGGTGATGAAGTTAAAGTTAAACAATTTTCGATTGTGTACGAAAAATTTCTTAATGCCCAAGGTGTTGATTTGGTGGTGTATTCAGATCTCGATTTAGATAATATCATTTATGATTCACGTACAGATTCTGAAGGAAATCTTATTAAATTAACCAATAATATAGTATGTTTATGGTTAAATAATAAACATTATGATGTTGTTTTAAATATGAAGGAATTTTCTAAAATACAACCCAATAAATTTTGTATTAAATGTATGAGTTATTTTTCACATGGGGAATTTATTGATTCACACGTGTGTCGAACTAATTTAACCTGTCAAAAATGTTATAAAAATAATTTATGCCCAAAAGATATAACAAAGATTCAATGTTCTAATTGTAAAATATTGTTTTATAATCAAACATGTTATTTAAATCATTTAACCCATAACATTTTTAAACCTTCTCAACAAAATTATTCACGTTTAACTCCTTGTCAATATATGTTTTTTTGTGAACCATGTTATAAAATATGTTCTAGATTTTCTTTTATTCAACGTGATAAAAGTGTAAAACATGATTGTTCTAAAAGATTTTGTTATCATTGTAATAGTTATCAGAAACAGACGCATTATTGTTTTATGAAAACACTATCTATTCCAAAAAATAAAAAACAACCACCTACATTATTTTTTTTCGATTTTGAAACAAAAGTAGATGACAATAAAATGTTAGTTCCTTTTTATTGTATAGTACAAAAAGTATGCATGCGCTGTCAAGATATCCCTTTTAAAAAACAACAAATTCCGTTAATAACACAATCGTGTTTTATTGATGAAAATATTGAAGCTGTTAGTTGTTGCGGATATAGACAATTTCTTTTTGATAATAATAATAGTGCTGTTGTTGAAGATTTATGTAGTTTTATATTGGAACAAGAGGGTTCTGTTTGGATTGCCCATAATGGCGCGAGATTTGATACAATTTTTATTTTTAAATATTTATTAGAAAAATTAAAAATTATTCCAAAAACTGTTATGAATGGTACTAAAATAATGAGTTTAGAAATATGCGAAAAGAATATTCTATTTTTAGATAGTTATTTTTTTTTAACGATGCCCTTATCAGCTATTCCTAAATGTATGGGTCTTCTCGAAGATGAAAAAGGCTTTCACCCCTATAGATTTACTGATTTAAAGTATAGAGGGGATATGATTGATAGGGAATATTTTGATATAGATAATATGAGTGATAAAGATAAATTTGAAAAATGGTATAATGAAAAAGAAAAAAGTATATATATATTTTTCGCGATGAAATATATTATTATTGTTGTGAGGATGTGAATATTTTAAGAAAAGGGTGTGTAAAATTTTCATCCATGATAAATTCGATTGCTTGTGTAGCACCTTTTTATGAAAAAAATTGTATGACTATTGCAAGTTTAGCATTAAAAATATTTCGTCAAAACTTTTTAAAAGAAAAATGTGTGGGGATAATTCCTGCAGGAGGTTATCGATGCAATGTAAATCAAAGTTTAATAGCGTTTTGTTGGTTGTATGAAATTAATAAATATTTATCAGGACGATTAGAATATAAAGGTTCTGCTCAAGGAGAAAAAAAAATATTAGGACGGTTTGTTGACGGATTTTATGATAATACAGTTTATCAATTTCATGGATGTTTTTTTCACGGATGTTCTCGTTGTTTTGAAAAATATGAAATGAATACTTTAGTGAATGAAAAATTTGGAACATTATACTCGAAAACTCAACGTTTTACAAATGAATTGTTAAATGCAGGATATAAAGTTGTTGAAAAATGGGAATGTGAATTTTTAAATGAAAAAATATATAGTTGTAGCGATATTATTGAATTGAAACAAAAATGTTTTGGATATACAATATTAACTCCCCGTGATGGATTATATGGTGGGCGAACTTCTTCTATATGTTTATTTAGAAATATAAAACAAAATGAACAAATTAATTATGTAGACTTTACATCGCTATATCCTTTTGTTCAAAAAGAATTTGTTTTCCCGGTCGGACACCCTAAAATTTTCGTTAATGAAGAGTGTGAGAATATAAATATAAAATATATTTTCGGTTTGATTAAATGTCGTATATTACCCCCGCAAAATCTTTTTTTTGGTGTTTTACCCGTTAGAGTAGCTGGAAAATTATTATTTCCTTTATGTAATCAATGTGCTATCGATAAATGTGATAAATGTCTGCCTCGTCCCCAGTCGCTCACGTACAAATTACGCGAGCCCGGAAATTTGAGAGGAAGGCGCGCGAGGAACGACGGGAAGGGGAGAGAGCGAGAAGCGACTGGGAAATCCTGCATCCAAAATGGTGTTCTCTGTAATGGCCACTAATTTGAGTAATCTCTATATAGAGATCAGCGAATGGGATTTGCAGCTAGAGACAGTAATTGCACCAACGCAATATTGGTCTGACAATATAAAATACTTGTCGATGACGTTTAAATTAAAGATTTATAGGTAAAATACTATAGTTCGATGACAATTTTTAAATTATTCGCGTGAACATATACGCGCTATAATTGCCAAAATACCAGTACACTTTTGCTTTATATGGATATTAATATGCTTTGTAGAGGAAATATGTAGGATATAGTAAATTATTCCAGGTCAAACACTGACAAAATATAGTTTAAATTGCATAACTATGGAGGCGTAACGTTGTCATAAAAGCTGTAAACAAGGGTGGGTGATGACTGATGTATTATATTATATTATGTTGCTATGTGCTATTACTACCGACGTACCTGAGTTTGAATGATTTCCACCTTTACAGTGTATATATCGTTTATCAAATACAATATATGCCGTTATAACGGCACTCGAGAAGCTGGTAAAACACTCGGCGGTATATCGCCGTTTAATATAAACACTCGTGCGCTGTTATTTAATACTCGAATACGATAATCATACGCGGTTTTCACCTACAAAGAGCTATTTATATAGACCAATATGGCATCGGCGTATTTCCGGTCTCTAGCTGCAAGTTTGTCAAGCGACTTCGCGTCTTCGCCATTTCCAAAGCCAATTTGCAATTTTTCGATCAAATTTGCATTGTTTCGACACACGATTTCGCAGGCTCTAAAATTTTCATTTATCACCTTCCCATCAACCCTTGTTTTTATCACCTTCCCATCAACCATTGCTGGCACTCTATTGCTAGCCTGCGCCGCTCCGCCTGCCCACTCCCGATTAAGAGCCTGCGGAGGAGGCAGGATAAATGTATACATAATGAAAACGATCGCTGTTTACAGGGGACATGGTGTAGTGTTGAAATTAATAAAGCTGTTGATAATGGATATAAAATAATTCAAATCTATGAAATATATCATTATGATCGGCAAGAAAAATCTTTGTTGATTATGTAAACGATTTTTTAAAACTAAAACAAGAGGCGTCGGGTTTACCAACTGAATGTTTTAATAGTGATGGTAGTAAAAATAAAATTAAAATTAACCAGTATTGTCAAGATTATTTGAATCATGAACATATTAGTTTAGATAAAGACAAAATAGAAAAAAATCCCGGTCTAAGAACTATAGCGAAAACATTATTAAATTCCTTGTGGGGTAAATTTGCACAAAATGAAAATAACACGCAAGTTGGTTTTTTAAATGATTATGAGGAATTATTAGTTTTAGCTAACGATAGGAGTAAAAAATATAACGTCTTTAGATTTTATTAATGATATTTTTTACGTTGTACATATGAAAATGTAGATGAAGCTACAGTAGCTTTAAAAACGGGTAATATTGTTATCGCATGTTTTGTTACAGCTTATGCTCGGCTACAGTTATATGATGTAATTGAAAAATTAGGAAAACATGTTTTATATTTTGATACCGACTCGATTATTTATGTGAGTGATGAAAATACTTGTTCGATTAAAACCGGTAATTATTGAGGAGAATTAACCAATGAATTAAAAGAAAATGAATGGATTACTCGATTTTGTTCAACAGGTCCTAAATGTTATTCTTATATTACGAATTTAAACGAAGAAGTAGTGCATGTAAAAGGATTTTCTTTAAAAAATAAAGCGAAAGATATCTTAAATTTTAAAACATTAAATAAATGTGTTGAAGATAAAGATCAAATCATTACAATTAGATATGAAAATAAAATATGTAAAGATAAATTAAATAATATTTTTATTAATACTGAAATTAAAAAATTTTCATTTACTTTTAATAAACGTATTGTTAAAGATAATTTTACTACAATCCCTTGCGGATATTTAGAAGAAGAAGAAGAAGAAATGGACACATAGACTCGTTTTTTTAACATTTTTTTTTAATTAATGTTTGAGTTTTCTCAAAAAATAAAAATTCTTCACCCTTGGTGTCAATATAATCCCACACCTTATACTCGTCCTCGTGTTCATCTTCGCTCTCACTAAACCCATAATCATAATTGTCTATAATTTTGTAAATATTCTCATTGTTATTATCGGGAGGGTTAAATACCCCCTCCCATAACTTCTCTTCCTCGTCTTGAGGATCGTCTTTCTTTTCGGCGTCATCATTATCATCACTGTCTTCGTCATCATTAGTGTCTTCTTCTTCTTCTTCTTCTTCGCCATCACTGTCTTCACTATCACTGTCTTCGCTGTCGTCACGGGGTTAATCTTCTACCACCACCATGTTTTCATCTTCGTCCTCGTTTATCGGATGAAAAAATAATCGCGGGTCTATGTCATCGAAGTCCCACACGATTTCTCCCCCATCTTCCTTCTTCCACACGATTTGTTCCATACTATTTCTTTGGTTTCTTTTTCTATTTCTCGGTTCTTTCTTTGGTTGTCTTTGATCGTTTATTTTTTACTGTATCGCGCTAGCGTTTATATAATCGCACCCTGTTTATGCGTTACTATAGGTAATTTGAGTCAAGGTCAAGGTCATTTGAGGGAGGGGTTATGCTGTTCAAAGAATTTCGGGTATGTTCTAGCAAAAGTCCAAATTCATATCATGACCTTATATGGTTATGTATAGTCAAGGTCATTATATGTTTAAAAATATACACCACGCAAATATCAAAGTCCGATGACCATATAGGGAAATCTATCAAAGTCCAAAATAAATTATACTATCAACTTTTAAATTCTTATAAAATATCTATATATTTCCTTTTGATTTTAGACTTGTAAAATGAATGCTGTTTCACCACCATTTCATCACCCGTTTATGTTAACAATGTGCGGTCCTAGTCAATGTGGAAAAACATTTTGGATTTTACAATTACTAAATTATATTGAAGCAATGATAACACCAAAAATTACGAAAATAGTTTATCTTTATTCCATATATCAACCCTTATACGATAAAATGCACACGGTTTTGGAAGAGAAAAAAATGAATTTCGAATTTATTGACTGTAAGAAGGGTATACCCGATATTACAGATATACAAACAAATACAACTGATAATACATTAATTATTTTAGACGATCTTATGTTAGTAGGTACATCGTCAAAAGAAAATCTTGATAAAATTGATAATATTGCAACTCAAGATGTTCATCATCGTAATGTAAGCGTAATTTTTGCATGTCAAAACTTATCTTACGGTAATGGAAAGTTGCGAAATTTACGTATCAACAGTCATTATTATATCATGTTTAAAAATTTAAGTGATTGTAGAAATATGTATACAATATGTGATAATAAGAATATAAATAGAAGTCAATTTGATAAAATATTAGCTGATATTAATAAACATCCCTATGGATATTTATTATTCGATAATTTTAATAAAGGATATGATAATTGTAGAATAAGAACAAATATATTTCCTAATGAAAAAACCATTGTATATGATTTGTGTTAAAAATAATAATTTTGTAATAATTTTCACCAATTTATAAATAAAGAATACCTTTTTTTATTTCGTTGTTATCTTATTTGCTATATAAGTAAAAAATAATAAAGGGACAAAAACAAACAAAGATCCTAGAAGTTTCATCGTGATGAAAAAAATCAATACAATTAAAAGGGAAGAAAGAAATTTGGAAATTTTTTTCTCGAGATGCTAAACATACCTATATTGATATTCCTAAGAAAATGTATACCGGGGTAAAACGTATAATAAGCGGTTAAAGAAGAAGAAAAAGGAAAAATGTTAGACATATAGGAGGTGCTGTGGGGAAACTGTGGCTGTGGGGCTTTAGCCCACTGTGGCTGTGGACAATTGTGAATTGTGTTGTAAATATGTTTAATTAAAATTTTGATTTATTAAAAGAACAACAACTTTGATTATTAGCTTTCTGTGTTTCTATTTTATTTTTACATTTTTTTTTATAAATATTAACTATTACCTTTCCTAGTATAATTATTTTACGATCTAATTTAATATCATTAATTAATTTATTTTTATTTTTGCTTTTAAATAACAAATATTTTTGTGTTTGTTGTATTTCGTTTTTACATTTATTATGTAAATAATAAAGATTTCCACATACAACTGTTGCTCGGGATTGAAGTGGAATTTTTTGATCATACACAAATGTCAAATTATTCCTTTGGGCATAAGACAGCCAATACGTTCGTTTATAAAAACTAACTTTTTGTGCAAAACTATCAAAAAAATACATATGTTTGTTTTTATCAACCCAAATAGCTACCCAATGCTGTCCCTTATCTTTTGATTCATCTGTATTCCAAATCCAACATGAAGGAAAATTAATTTTTTCAGGAAATACATCCGCAGGATAAGCACCCAAAAAATATTTGTTTAAAAAAGCATTTGTATTTGCAATTTTATTAATATCATTGGTATATAAAAATTTATTTAAAAAACATAAAACAGGAATCATCATTTTCTTCTTTTATCTCTATGGGTTAAAAAAGTATCGAACTCCGATTTAGAAAGTGGCGATCTAAAACTAGGTGATTGTGGTTGATGAGTAATCGGAAAAGATAATGCGTCGTAATCGCTGTCAGCATCTCCTCCATTTGTTTTATATTGTTGTCGAAGTTTTTGATTTCTTATATAAGCAACAGGCATTTTCATTTTTTTTAATTCTTTTAAAACTTTAGAATGTTGTTTAGCTGTTAAATTATAATTTTGAATTTTCGATACGTTGTGTGTTAAATCATACAACATATCCTCGTAATTAACTTCATAGTTATTTAATTTTATTATATTCCCTATTGTTTTAATATTTTTTTCTTTAAGAATTCTTTAATATGACCTTCACTTAGGTTACCATATGTAGTTTTCCCCGCTTTCGCTTCTTCCGGTGGTTCTTGTTGTTGATCATTAGTAGATGTTTCAGCTTTTCTTTTTCTTTTTTCTTTTCTTTTTAAAAAAGACACTATATTTTCTTCAGTTTGATTATTATTCTTATTTTTTAATTCTTGTTCCATTTTATCTTTACTTTCTAAAAATTGATATTCTTCTTTGTTTTTAATTCCATGTAATAAATTTTTATTAACATGTTCTTTTTTATTAATTCTAAGATTTCATTTAATTTATTAGGATCAACTAATTGTACTTTATTAATTCCACTCATTTTTTCTTCGTTTCTTTTATTATTAGTTTGTAGGTTTTTTCAAACACATAAATCAAACGATGGTCTTCACTTAATATAACTTTTAAATATGTTTTTTTTATTTTATCGCGTACAAAACGTTTAAGAATTGTTTTATTATCGTTTGAAATGGATACTAATATTTTATTATCTAAAATATTTTTTGATAAATCTTGAAGTTTTCTAATCAAATCATCATTAATTAATTTTTGTTTTGTAGCCATATTTGCTTTAATATATATTTTTAAACATGGTAAGAAATCTCTTTTCTTTTTATTTTCTTTTTCTTTTTTAATTTTATTTAAAAGCAACAACGAATTTAAAATTTTGGTTGTCGTTTCCTCATCATCATCATCTTCAGAAGTCAAAGAATTATCACTATCACTATCATTATCTTCTTCTTCTTCTTCTTCTTCTTCTTCTTCTTCTTCTCAGAAGTCTTTTTCTTTTTCTTTTTCACCTTCTTCTGCTTCTTTTTTTTTTTTAATTCTTCTTTTTCTTCTTTATCCACAACATATTTTCTTTTATTATTTTTCTCCATTTTTATCCAAACTTTGATATTATAGGATATATGAATATATGTTCACGCTTTAAAGGAATTTGATTAATTATTTTATTTTTCTTTTCTTTTATGATGTATGGTTTTTTTCGATTATTTTTTTTTTTTTGTATTTTCATTTGATCTTTCATTTTTTTTTAATAATTCCTTAAGCTAATTGTTGTTCTTTACTTTTTTTTTACTAAATGTCATGTAATAATCGTGCAGGTGTTTTTAAACCTATTTTTATTTCATTTCGAAACTCTCCAATATAAAGAAATACTCCAGCAGTAGTATTCATGAGGATCCGCACGATGTGTGAAAGGATTAAGTCTTTAGGTGTTGGTTACCATAGTATTGAGTTATCTAGTGTGAATAGTGGTGATATACAGTAATGTTATTATGACGAAAGCGTCAAAGCTTGCCTGTAATTCAACTCTTCTGAAATGTCTATTAATTTACAAAAATATTCACAACAATCATGCCAACTGTCATCACTTAGCTGTGAGTATAAATAACCAAAAATTGCGCGCCAAGTTTGAATTCAGCAGGATGTTGCGGCGAAAGGCCATGGCTGGCTTTGTATCGCATTTTTTCGCATTGCCTTGATTGCCACGTCGATGCCAGACAATATCAAGAAAGTCAAGCTAGGAGATCTCCAAGACGACGGTGAAGGGAATCGCGGATTCCGGCCACACAATTTTTAATGGCGGTTGTCGAAAGAGCGCAGAAGTGTACGCAATTTCAACGTTTTGATATCCTGGTCTTGGCGTCGAGACAGCGTAAACTGAACCAAGAATTTCTGAACACCGAAGTCTTCCATCAGATCAGATTTTGCGTAAACTCAGCGGGTCCGATCGATAAAAATTGGCGCCAATTCGTCTACATTGAACTAGTCTAAATGCTACTGGCAGCAACGGCAACAAACCAGAAGATCAATATGTTACCCTATATATATATATATATATATATGTATTGGTATTCAGTAAACTAGGACTGGAGTTGGATCAAGGAAAGGTTTGATGTATGGATGTATGAAGCACATCGGGGGGCTGGCGCCACGCTTCGCAAAAATGTTGATTTATTAGTCAGAGTTTCTCTTTTGAATTGAATATTTGATTGAGCCCTTTTTGTGGAAGCTCTTGCGCCAGAAAGATGTTTCATCTTTTGCTGGCAGGTTGTGAAGATGTGTCATCTTTTCTTAACCAGTGAAAGCTAAAGGATTCTTTTAATATTCATTGCGCGTTTGTGACTAGCGGCGCGCTACGCAAAATGTTGATTTATTAGTAACTAGAGTTTCTGTTTTGAATTGAATATTTGATTGAGCCCTTTTAGTGGAAGCTCTTGTGCCAGAAAGATGTTTCATCTTTTGCTGGCAGGTTATGAAGATGTGTCATCTTTTCTTAACCAGTGAAAGCTAAAGGATTCTGATAATATTCATTGCGCGTTTGTACTAGCGGCGCGCTACGCAAAATGTTGATTTATTATTAACTAGAATTTCTGTTTTGAATTGAATATTTGATTGAGCCCTTTTAGTGGAAGCTCTTGTGCCAGAAAGATGTTTCATCTTTTGCTGGCAGGTTATGAAGATGTGTCATCTTTTCTTAACCAGTGAAAGCTAAAGGATTCTGATAATATTCATTACGCGTTTGTGACTAGCGGCGCGCTACGCAAAATGTTGATTTATTAGTAACTAGAGTTTCTGTTTTGAATTGAATATTTGATTGAACCCTTTTAGTGGAAGCTCTTGTGCCAGAAAGATGTTTCGTCTTTTGCTGGCAGGTTATGAAGATGTGTCATCTTTTCTTAACCAGTGAAAGCTAAAGGATTCTGATAATATTCATTACGCGTTTGTGACTAGCGGCGCGCTACGCAAAATGTTGATTTATTAGTAACTAGAGTTTCTGTTTTGAATTGAATATTTGATTGAGCCCTTTTAGTGGAAGCTCTTGTGCCAGAAAGATGTTTCATCTTTTGCTGGCAGGTTATGAAGATGTGTCATCTTTTCGTAACCAGTGAAAGCTAAAGGATTCTGATAATATTCATTGCGCGTTTGTACTAGCGGCGCGCTACGCAAAATGTTGATTTATTATTGACTAGAATTTCTGTTTTGAATTGAATATTTGATTGAGCCCTTTTAGTGGAAGCTCTTGTGCCAGAAAGATGTTTCATCTTTTGCTGGCAGGTTATGAAGATGTGTCATCTTTTCTTAACCAGTGAAAGCTAAAGGATTTTGATAATATTCATTGCGCGTTTGTACTAGAGGCGCGCTACGCAAAATGTTGATTTATTAGTAACTAGAGTTTCTGTTTTGAATTGAATATTTGATTGAGCCCTTTTAGCGGAAGCTCTTTTGCCAGAAAGATGTTTCATCTTTTGCTGGCAGGTTAATCAGTAAAAGTTAAAGAATACTAGTAATATTCATTACGCGTTTGTGGCGCTACGAGACGCCAATATGTTCGCCAGCTAAATAAATTTTCGTTACATATCCTGTTTTTATGATCAGCTGCGCTTTCCCGCGTTATTTTCCCATTTCTGTCAATTCATATTTATGTTACCCGTCGATATAAGATATCACATAACAGAAATACAGCAAGAAACTTGATAAATAACAGAATAATTAACAGATTTCTAGCAGTACAACCTACTGAGATTTAACACTGATATGAGATTGAGGACAGGTCTAGGTGTAAGTTTGGACTTGCCGACATCCGGAGATTCGTGCATTCAATGCACAATTCCTGCTGCTTTTTAGACCGTGCGGATCCTCATGTTCTGAAAAATTAAAATCAATGTTTACATTTCCTGAGGGTCGTGAGGGTAATACACTAAGATGAGAATCTTTATTGCTTGTTAAATCAAATCCAAGCATTGCATATCCATTTTTAAAATCATTAAATGTAAACGGCATATGTTTATATTTTCGATTCAAAACATTCTGTAGATTTGAATAAGCTTCTTCAGGAGATGTAATTTTCATAACAGTGTTATTATTTACCGAAACGCTAATATTCGAGTAGTTAGGCCATGTAAAGTTAAAAATATTATGCGTATATGATCCATTCCAATTAGCGAGGGGTATAAAAACTATAAATAATCTTGTAGGACACGAACCATTAAAAGCATCGACAACTTGATGCGACCTTCGACCTACTAATATATTTTCACTAATACATCGATAATTACTAGTATAATATTTAGCTTCCATATTTTTATCAACAAATCCTGTATTTAATGCTAAACGTAGTTGATCGTTGGGTTTAAAAACAGGTATTTTAATCTTTAAATCCTCTAAAGATAGTTCTGTATTGGCTAAAGTTAAAGCAGCATCATCTGCACCAGATAATAAAATAGATTTTAATATGCGTGTTAAACGTAATTATATTTTAAATGCTGAGGGAATAATAATTTCCCCACCACCATCACTAAATAATGAGGTATCAATTGTATCAATTACTGTTTTGACTTCATTTTTCAACACTCTTGCATAACCCCCAGTATTCTCAACACCCGTGCCATTCTTAAATCCAGCTATACTATCCATATGTATCAAGATGAGAATAATTAATATCTTTACATCCATCGCGTTTCGGATCATATTCACGCGATAAATATTTAATAATTGAAACCATATGAGCCATATTTCCCGAAGTAGTAATTAAAGTATCGTTTATTTTTAATTCTTTTGTTTTCCACATTGTTCGAAGAGGTAACGGTAAAATTGATTTCCCCCCACCAGCAACTGTACCCGCAATAGCCCATGTTGTTTTATTTACTAATGACAATTTAGCAAAAATTTGGGCTTCGCTTGTTTTTAAGACACCAACAGCGTTTCCGTGTCTTGTAAACGTAACCACATTTGCAGTCGGGTCTTTAGGTGTTGGTACAATCTCGCATTCAGAAAATGTAATAAATGTATTATTGTAGGGTTTAGAAGTAAATAATTGTAAAGGTGCAGAAAATAATACATCATGTTGTTCAACCTCTTCCACAGTTTTTGAATTCATTTTTTTTAAATGTTAATCTTTAATATCTTTCCGACTGTACCCAACACCTGGGGTAAAAACATTCCTATTGCCATTCCTGCACCAAAAGCACCACCGTTTTGTATTTTTTTTCTTTTACCATGTAATCTAGACTTTCTTTTTATTTTTTTTTTAATTATACTATTTCTTCGCCTCATTTTTATTTAAAAAATAACCCAATACGACAAGTTTTTTTAAGAAATATAATACATTTATTTTACTTTTAACTTAATTTATAGTTTACAGTATTTTTCCTTTTTTAAAACAAAAAAACAACAATTAATTTCTATTTTGTAAAATTGAACGTAATACATCTGGATCAATTTTTCTTTTTTTTGCTCCTTTATTTGGTACTATTTTTTTTTGATAATCAGGGTTTAAAGTATGCGGTAGACCAATATTAGAAGTTAATAAAATATCATCTTGAGTAGGTTTTTTTTGTTTTTTTTCACGTTTTACATAAAAATAGTTAGAAGAATAATTTTTTCCTTTACATTTTCCAGTAAGTAAATTAAAATATTCGGCAGATGTTAAATTGTTATTCATTATTTTTCTTCAAATAATTTTATATTAATTATTATATTTTCTGCAATCAAAATGACGTCGTCACTACCATATGACAGATGAAATTGGATGTATTCTTGAGCTTCTGCGGTGTTTCTTTTAAGCAAAACATTAGGAAATATTTCTCTTTCCATTTTTAAGTGGTGTAATATTTGTTTATTCTCGTCTATATCATATTTAAATAAAATTCTTTTTTCAAACAATAACATTTGTTGTCCATCAAATTGTTTATCTTTTAATTTTGTGTTTTTTAACATTAGTACACTACCATCTTTTCTTTTACGAGTTATTGGATTTTGATTTATTACAGGATCGATTGTAAAATTAATTTTTTTGAAATAATAAATGTGAAAAGATTTATTAATTCCCGTGTGCTCAACACTGTCTAAAATCCAATAAATTTGTTTTTCATGTGTTAAAGGGATAACTAAAATCATATTTTTCAACCTGTAGAACGTTCCTTACAGTTTTAAGATGAATTTTAAGCATAATGAATTAAACAATCTAACGAAACAGTTCCAGAATCAAAAGGAATCAAATTATCCGCACTGTCTTTAATTGTAATATTTAATTCGTTAATAACACTCTTTTTAAATTTTTTAAATATATTTGAAGGTGTGAAACAAACTAATTCACCATTTCCTTTTCCTTGACCCGACCACTGAATAGGTACTGTTGTTAACAATTCAGAATATGAATCACCAACTAATGTTGCTTCTAATTCATCACAATATATAAACATTTTATTTAAACCATCTGATACATCGGGTAAATAATCGGCTTCTTTTTCAATAAAATTTTCTTCTTCATTATTTAATTTGATTATTGAATTTTTAAAACCCAACATAAACGATAAAGTGTCACTCATATTTAATTCAAAATTTATTTTTTCAACTTTTTCAGATAAACGCAATTTAGAACCTACACCACCATCATGAGCATTTTTACTATTATATTGTATAAGCCAATATTCTATTCCAAAATTAACATTTAAATATACTTTTCCATTCTTTTCTAAACTCAAATCGACATCATATTCTTTTAAAATATTATTCATATAATCAAGTAAACGGTTTAAATCATAAATTCCTGTAGGAATATTATATTTCACACTCGTAAGAATAATCTGTTCGTTGTACTTTTTAACACCCATTTTATTCTTCATAAATTTCTGAAAATCGAATGTAAAAGTGAAATAACATATTTTTTCATCAACATTTTTTGTAGTCAACGGGTAACAAATTTTTTGTACATCTATATATGCATCTTTATTTAGAGCGTCAATAGGTTGAACAAGATGCATTGTAAATTTATTTGTTAAATTAGAAATTCCAGTTTTTGATATTGTATTACTTGCGATATATAAACTCATTTTTATTTTAATAATTGTAATTCTTCACGATAAAAAATTCCTTCAATTTTTTCACCTTTTAAATCTTTTAATTGATATGTGACAGGATCGGTTATAAAAACTTTTTCAACTTTAAATATTTCGTTTGTCCAAGACTGCTTTTTTCAAAAATATTGTTTTTTACCCTTGCTATACGTACACGAGTACCTTCAGTGACAATACTTTTTGTAGGAATGGGGTATTTCAATTCATCACGTAATATTTTATATTTTAATTTTTTTAATTTCTTTGTTCCTTTATAAATTTCAAATGGTGTTGAACCGCCCAAAGATTTATGTGGAGAATTATTATAACGTTCAATAATCACGGGTAAATAAGTATAATAATCAAAATTATCAGTCATTGTTAAAACTCTACGAACCATAGTTTTTAACGTACCAATAACACGTTCAACATGCGATGCTTTTATCTCACGATTAAGGAGTGGAAAACTGTAAAATTATATTTTTTACTCAAACTTTTTCGAATATCTTGAAATTCTGTTCCTTCATCACATTGAATTTTACGGGGTGTTTGTCCTTCTTCGATTAAAATAGATTCAAACTTGTTTTTAACATTATTACTTGATTTCTTTTTTAATAATTTTACCCAACAATAACGAGAAAACACATCAATACACACCAACCAATAACGAAATTGATTATTATAACGTGCTAAATCTTTATTTTCAGCTAAATCGATTTCCCATTGTTCATTAATATCTGTAACATGTATTTTTAAACGTCTATATTTTTTTCTATTAAGATTATGAAGTTTATAGTTTGATAATTGTTCTTTTGTTAATGTTTCTCCTTTAAGTAATCTTGCAGCTTTTTCTATAAATTCTTTAGAGAACTTTTCTTTTCTTGATTTTTTCATTTCTATACCCAAAAAAAATAATTAATCTTTTGTTTCTATTCTCGTATATATTTCCTCAAGTTCACAAAGTAAACTATCACAATTTTGAACAAAATCGTAGTGATCTGCAATATCTAATTCTTCATTTATAACCTCGTTATACATACATATTGTATCATGCATTGGTAATTGATGTATAAATCGGTAATAAAAAAGTTTACAAACAGCTTTTTCAGTGGGTTTAGAAAAAAGAAAACAAACCTCTTCATCATCATCATCAATGATTTCATTGATGATGATGATGAAGAGTCCATTTTTTTCATTTTTTTTTCACGTGGTAAATCAAAATCATTATTTTTCTTTTTCTTAAACGTTTTCTTTTTTTCAACTACAACCACGTTTACAGCATGATTATATTTGCGCAATCCTTCAACAATAAGTGTCATGTCGTCATTTTTTTAAATATGAAATGATCCAAATTTATCGACCCAATTGTCATGGTTTTCAATCTGCATTTCCTCGTTCATAGGTTGGTTTTCATCACCTCGTCCTTGAACACCAGATCTTTTTCAGGTAAAAGATTTTCTTTTAATTGGTAGAGAATCTCCAATCCATCCCAAGCGTTAGAACGAATAACTAGACGTTCTTCTCCTTGTTTCCAATTTTTACTTTTTGCAACTTCAAGAAATACTTGATCCCCAACTTTCAATGAAATTTTACCCAATTGAGTTGTCAATTTACTTACATCTTCTTTTTTTATTTCTAATTTACTATTCATTAGAAAATTCAAACACTCCTGACTCGTAGGCCATACTTTCACAAGATATGCGCTTCCATTTTTTTTTACATTTGTTATAATTTTTCGTGAAAGATCATTATACGTTTGTAACACAAACGTATGATGTATATATTCCTGTGAATAAAGTTTCATTGAAGTTGTTGCAGCCATGGTAGTCTCTTTTCGAATGTGATGGTAAAAAGCTAAAAGGATGTTGTATTTATACTTTTTTTTTGAAAAACAAACAAACACATTTTTTAAAAAAAATATATTTTTATTATAATAATTCGTCTAATAACAACGTATCACGCTTTACATCAAATAAACTAATCTGTTTTTTTTGCATAATACCCAAAACTTTACACAACTTTTTATGTTGTTTTTTGGTTTTTACTTTACAATCTATTTTTCTTTCTAAAAAAGCATGTAAAGCTTTCCCTATTCGTCCATTACCATCAGAAAAAGGATGAATGCTTTCAAAAATAAAATAGATTAATACAGAAATATTTTTTTGTAAATAATTTTCTATGTAAAATTCATTTAAATGTTTCATATATAAATCAATATAAAGAGGATCAACTCCTTCATGTGTACCGACATATCGTTTTTTTTTGCTGAAATTGCCAGCATCCATTAAATGACACATACATTTTTCATGAATATTTTTACAAAATTGACTTATTGTTAAGGATTTAACTGTTTTTTCCATACACATTTTCCGAAAGATAAAGCAAAATCTCGCACATTTCATGTAAAAATCTTTTTCATTTTCGTCTTCTTCCATTCGTATAACATCATAAGCAAAAATTTTAAATTTTATAAATTCACTTAATTCCATTGTTTATTCTGTAAGATTTTCCATATAACAGGGTTTCTTTGCTCTTCTCATAATATATTGAATCGGAACATTATGTGCTGTTGATATATGTATAATTCAGCAATTCCAACGTATATCGCATCAAGCATTTTACGTTACAACTTTTGATATTAATTGAATCTTCATAAATTCTTGTAAATGAAGCCAACATACAAAAGACAAATAATATACACATTTTTTGGAATGTAAAAACCATTTTTTTTTGTTTAATAACGATGTTTAAAAGTTTTTTTCAAATCTTTCTTTTTTATATGTTGTTTAACTAAAATAAAACACTTGTCCTTCTCTATTAATTGAACAGCTTTCCCCAACTAATATGCTTGCAGTGTTATAAACATTGGTTATTATAGTTTCTCCACCAAATATTGTTTCGTCATAATTCATAACCTCTCCATTCCAAAAAATAAAAACGTTTGAATCTCGTGTATTTTCTATCTCAAACAATTCAACGTGTGAACGTCTTTTCTTCTGTTCGCGATCTATTTCCACTGAAACATTCACTGTGTATTTCCATCGTATATTTAACTTCTTTAACAACCCACGTTTAAAACTGTTTAGTCTAGAAAGTTTTAATTCTTGTGGATGAATCGCACACGGTAGTTTGTTAATACATCTTCCACATGGATGTTTGTAATAATATAATCTTTCAATTCGTTCATTGTTCATTATTCCACAATTCAATTTTATATGTTAAATTGTTAATTTGAGCATCTTTATATATGCTCCATGATAAATCCACAGTTGAAAAACTTTTTATATATTCTTTAACACCATTCTTTCTTTCCAAGAATAAATATATTTCAAACAATAGATATGATTGAAAAATTGGTATTGATGATTTAATTTCCTTACACTCCAATAATTGTATTTTGCCTGTATATTCTTTATCACGTGTAGCAGTTATTATTTGATCATATCTCATAAATTTAAACATACAATCATCCCCAAGATGATTAGATAGAGTCGTTAATAATTCACGAGCATTCATTTTCAAAAAAACTAATAAAAAATTACAACACACACGCTGTTTTTATAGTATACAAACAGTTTTTTTTATTTCTTATAAAAAATAATTACAAAAATATTTTTCTTAACAAGTTCATCTTCTAAGAGTTTGTGTGAAAGATCATTTATTTTTTTTCACCAACTTATACATTTCTAGATGTTCATAAAAAATTTTTTATAAACACTACATATTCCCCGATAAGATCATCGTCCTTTTGAATGGGTTGGTGGTAAGGATTGTATTGATGCAATATCGTTGTTTTAAAAAGCCATATATCTTTTTCTTGAGATAATCTGAATCTTGTAGCTGTTTTTACCAAATGATTAAGTCGGGATTCTATATTATCATCTTTAAAATAGCAATCATAGGTGGTATAAGCACATCCATATTTATAAAGTGTATGTTCACACCAATGCATCAACTTTAAATTGGAATCTTGATAATCATCTATCAAGAGTTTCAAAGATACATAAAAACAATCATCCTCATCAAATTCAGACATTTTTTTCCTTTATTTTTACTCCTTTATATAGAAGTGATGGTGAAGTGCCACTAAAAACCCAACACTCAGCAACATTTTCTTTTTTTTTAATTCCAATATATTTGAGTGGAGAAAATTTACCATTAAAAACCCAACAATCATTCTTTTCAATATTTTTCTCCATTATTCTATTTCTTTAAATTGTATAAAGCACCCTTTCAAATGTGTACAGTCATTTGTTACATAGGTATATATATATACTGATCATCACTACCCATTTCACATAAGTATACTAATAACTTATAACTCGGTTTAAAAATATCTTTAAAATAATCTTCTTTTACACATGATAATAACATCATATTAGATTTTTTATAAATCTCTGCAAGATGTTCTGGGGGAACATAATTCGGATCATCCATTCCTTTTTTTTTAAATTCACAAGCATTCATTTTTTCAAAAAATCAAAACACACACTCTATTTTATAGCAAACAAAACAGTTTTTTTATTTTTCTTAATATTTACAGGGTTATAGATAAGAAATTAAATGGTAACAAATAAATATTGTTCAGTAAGACGTACATTTTTACCCAATAAACGTACCATTGATAAATCAAATCTTGTCGTATAATAACATCCATTACTTTCATCTTTAAAATATAAACGATACAATTGCAATTCTGGAATTATGCGATTGGGTTCTGTTTTTGGAAGCGGTATAGAGTCTAATAAACGTAATTTTGCTTGTGGAGTACATACTTCTTTTTTAAATTGTATTATATCCATTTCTTGGTACTGATTCATTTTCTCTTTAATTCTTGACTTGTCTTTTTTAAAATCTAACTGCAGTTCCAATCAGGTTTGTCTGATCATTTGATGAATAGGTATATACATATTTTGGAACCCCGTCGATTTTATCATTTTGTAATATTATTTTGTATAGAAAATAAGCATCAAATACCCCTATGGTATTTATTTTTTCACATTTTAATAAAATTAAACCTCCATCTCCATTGCCAGCCAGAACTTTTATAAAATCTTGGGGGCGTATGAATGAGGGATTCTCCATCTCTCATAACAGCTGAATGTCTTTTTTATACAAATGTCGCAGTATTTATGTTGTTCTCTTTAAATTTCACAAACTTTCCAATATTCAACGTTTGATCAAAACGTGTGTAGGTATATAGAAACTTTTCATCCTCCTTTTCACTCTTACAATGAAATACTAATTTATAAAATTGAACACTATCTTCAAGGAATATAGTAACTTTATCACATCTTATTAACCTTACATTTCCCAAACTTTTTACTATGTCTTCGGGGGTACAGAACAATATATGATTCATTTTTTTTCTTTAAAATTTTCTTCTTCCGTAAAACCAATGATCTCTCCAATTTTATCTGAATAATCGTCTTGCAAATAAGAATATATATACTTTTGACCATCCTTCATATCAGCTTCTAATCATCTTCTTTAATAATATTTTATAAAATCCGTCACGTTCACCCTCCTCAGGATGTAGAAATGGATTTTTTGTACATTCTAGTAACACCACTTTAACATTTTTCATTTTTTTTACAAGATAATGAGGTGGACAGAGCAAGGGTGAGTTAGAAGACATTCTTTACTGTAGACAACCAGAAGTAGAACTGATTTCAAAAAATAAAAACAGCTTCTATTTATAAACATCCTTATTGAATAGCGCTTTTGTCATACCATCCATCATTCTTCGCGAATAAAATAAACCTCCTTTTTGTTTTCTTTTTACTCCCCCACCAACCAGTGCTTTTCCCATTGCTATCCCGGGTTTTAAGATCCAATTAAAGAATCCTCCTTTTTGTTTTGTTTTTATTTTCCTACCCCTCCTTCGTATTTGTTTTCTTTTTCTACCCCCAGAACCTATTTGATACCAATTCATAGTGGGTAAATACAAACCACCTTTTTGTCTACCCATTATAAATTTTTTATTGGTGAAAAATAATTCCTACACAACAAACTGTCGGTTTTTCAATTTTTTGATTCTCTAACAATGTTTATATAGGAAAAACCATTTTTTTTTAAAAAAACATTTTTTATTTTATTTTTTTAGGAAAAACAATCGCTTCTTAACCTCTATTTGTAAAAAAATAATAAAAACGAATTTTTGTTGTAATAATTTTTTTTATTCAATATATCTTTGTTTCCATCTTTTTACTCTATCGCTACATTTACAGTTATACATCAATTTAGTAGTAATTCTTCTTGAGTAAATTCTTTTACAAAATTCACAATAATGTTTGTTGACATTGCATTTTCTACATGTATAATGCATTGCAAAATGTTCCCAGTGTTTAACACTCATAAAACAGTACGAACAAAACATCTTGTTTTAAGTATTATTTAACGTTTTTTTTAAGATTGTTTTTTTTCTCCACTCTCTTTTATATTTTGCCAATTTCAAAGATCTTTCGCGACTCCACATTTTCCCCATTTTTCCACGACGTTTTCCATATCGAATAAGTGTAGAGGGATCATAGGTTCTACCCTTACGATGGTAAAAATCTTCAGGATAGGATCGAACAATATCACTCAAGTAGGGTATTATATCATCCCAACCACCCCCGTTTGCTTCTTTAAATATAACCACACCTTGAATATATCCATTACCTTTACTTTCACCTCCAGTTTCACGATTGCATTCAAAAAACGAAATTTTATCCAATTTAAATTTACAAGAAGGAGTACCAATTATTTTCGCTTCCTCAAACAATTTATTAGCCCTTTCTTCACTACGACAAAGAAATGACCAAGTCTTTCGTCGGGGCTTGTACATCCTGTACTAATTAACACACTCCGTGGATCCTTTTTTAATGTCTTGATTTCACAAAAATACATTTTATTTTTTTGTTCCCAATTCCACATCAAAAAATATTATATATCATTGTCACTTCTATACTTCTAACAAATTTTCCAATATTCTTCGATTGATCTATTTGCGAATAGATATATACGTACTGACGACCATCAGGTAAATCACAGAGGAATAATAGTTTATAAGGTTGATATTCATCAATTAATGGTACTGTAGGAACTTTTTCACATTTTACCAACACTAATTGAACACGTCCTAACACAACAATAAAATCTTCATTTGTACAAAAAAAAGGATTATCTTTATTCTTCGGTGGTGGTTTTCTTTTAAAAAAATATGTTCCATCTTCCATAAAAAAAAATATGTGATCCATATGTGATCTCACACCCGTCATTTTTTCACAAATTAGGGATACATATAACAAGCAATTATACTTTTAACGCCTTTTCCAATATGGCTCGATTGATCTATATGTGAATGAGTATAACATACTGGCGACCAAGTACTTGTAAATCACATAGGAATAATAATTTATAAAATTGATATTTGGTAGGAGCATAATTAGGTCGTAGCAAATGAACTTCTTTACAATTTACCAACACAATTTCAACATGTTCTAAAACTGTAATAAAATCATCATTTGGACAATACAAAGCTTCATCTTGACACGGTATTCGTTTTCTTTTTTTTAAATATGTTTTATTCTCCATAAATGTAAAAATATGATCCTTCATCATTTATCACAAATCCTTGTCTTTACACAACAATAAAAAATCTAACACTCTCCAAGGCTGCACACGCATCATTACTAAATCCACTCTTACATTTCGTAATGTCCCCGATGAATCAAAATATACTTCTTCTTTCAAATTGATATCGGTTTTTCGATCAATTATTGCAAGAAAATAATTTGAAGATACTTCCAGCTTCGTATTGAGATATGATTCTGGATTGAGATCTTTTACTACTAACGCTCGAAGATAAGGACCAAAATAAATGCGATCCTCTTGCATATAAACCACAGCATAAAACTTAGAATCCTTGCACTCACGAATTAAATGAACATCCTTAAATATTTTAAGATGTAAAAGATTAATTACTTCAACATCTGATTCTGCCATGATTCTGATGCTAAACGATATAGTCGCTCTTCTTATATAATGCTGAACATATCTCCCCCAGATATATTTCGTAATGTACCGGTTGAATCAAAATATACTTCTTCTTCCAAATTGATCTCGGTTTCTCGATTAATTATTGCAAGAAAATAATTTGAAGATACTTCCAGCTCCGTATTGAGATATGAATCTGGATTGAGATCTTTTAATATTAACCCACGAAGATAAACACCAAAATGAATAGGATACTCTTCCATATAATTCACAGCATAAAACTTAGAATCTTGGCAATCACGCGTTAAATGAGCATCCTTAAACATTTTAAGTTGTAAAAGATCTATTACTCTAACATTTTATTCAGCCATGATTCTGATGGTAAAAACGATATAATCGCTCTTCTTATATAAAGCTGAACGTATCTTACTTCCGGAAACGTCTTCTCCCAAAACCTTTTCCAAAAAAATAATACCCTATTTACTTCCGGTATATCACCTTACACCTCATTCTAGCTCTGGTCGTCGTTGAAGTAACATCTCCGTCGCGCGCGCGCTCATTTCTTATTATTTTTTTAAAAATACTTTTTTACATAAATCACAATTCCTTTTTTTTTTATAAAATACAATTCAACATGTTCATTTTTTAAAATATTTCAACCATTTTTATATTTTTATTTTTTTATTTTTAACATACTTTTTTTTATTTCAAATTCACAATTCATGTTTTTTCTTTTTTCTTTTTTTTTTTTTAAAATACGACTACTACTAATTCACATATATCTTTTTATTTTTATTTTTTCAAATATATATTTTTCCCCCACCTTTTTTTTTTCCAAAATACAGTTTTTTATTTTTTTCTCTTCACTGCGTGCGGCGGCCATGTTTCCTTCCCGACGAAAAAGGACAACCAACAACAACTACCATATCATGTGTAAGGGATTGGCACTTCGCTCTCAAACTGATCAGATTGCAATATAAGTATTATTTGAATTGACTCCCTGATTACGGATAACCTATTAGGATAACAACCACAGCTGGCTGTATTTTGGGACACCCTCCTGAAACACAACATGTCAACTCTTCTCTGATTGGTCAATTCAAATACTTACTGCAATCTGATTGGTTAAGAGATAGTGCCAATCCCTTACACATGAATAATAATAATAATATATATATGACTACTGTACATAATTACATGGCGTTGATCTCCTATGGCTATGCATGTACACATGTAACAGTGTACTGCATGTAATGGTACTGTAATAGGACTGAGTGTACAGTGTTCAGTAATAAGGATGTACAAAAAACTGTAAGTATATACAAGTTGATTTCATCCATTAAATTACATAGTTTATTGAATTGTGATTTCAGTTTTTGTATGGTAAAAGTAATTAAGAACCGTCAGTTTATAAGAACCTGACACCCTGATTTTTCGTTAGATATAAAATATATAAGAACCTATTCCAGGCTGATTTGGTAAAATGTAGGTTCTTGTTAGCGGGTTTTTACTGTACTGTATAAATGTGCAAACTGATCACTATCTTCATAGTACAACCTATTAACATCTGTATGTGACTGTTCTCAGATGTTTTCTATTTGTTCCATATGATAAGTGTAACTAAAGTACTGTTTATATTGTTGTAGTTGCAAGTGTCAAGACTGGGTTTTATTATGCAATGAAAAACAACGATGGCACTGTTAATGATTTTAGAAAAAGACTGCTGCAGATTGTAAATCATTATCAGGTTTTGTTAGATTTGCTGTTGTTTATACATGTAGTGTTTTGATGATAGATTATTGTTAGGGTATTGAATGCTACACCCAAGCATCAAACATGTGCGGTTAAGCAGATAATAAATCCAATGCCTATCCCATCCCATCCATTGTCCAGTATACCTGTAGTTAATTTTATCACCGCTTATCCATTATATGGGTTTGTCACACATTGTAGCATTTAATTCCTTATCCTTTGACCAAATTCACTGTACAGTAATTTCATTATCCCCACATATATTTGTAATATGGTATATTGTTATCTTCTCTAAAACATGTTTAAATTATACTGTAATTTTAGAATGATCATGATGATTGTGATGCACAATCAAAATGTAAACTGCCTGGTCACGTTTCAACCAAAATTCCTCTGACATCAGATAAAGCTATAAATGCATTGACAACTACTATCAAGAGCACACAAATTTACAAATATGCTAAGGATTATGTTAGGGTAAGTTGTATAACTTATCCTTAGCCCAAAAATAATTTTGAAACACTCCATGACAAATGTTACCTATTTATGTTTCTAGTGCCGTGATACATATATGATTGAATCCTTTCATAATGTTGTCCTGATATAGTATGCACCAAAGAGAAACCATTTTGGTGATGAAATATACAACTGTAGGATTAACCTGGCTGTTATCGACTGGGTACAGTATAATCATGAAAAGTAGAACATTTAATATAATTATAGACATCAATACACCATATTAATAATTTCATAATCTTTAGAATGAAAATATTTTGAGAGAAGCATCAAGTGAAAAGCCATATCTGAGCACAAAAAGACCCAATAAGACGTCCCTCACCCGGGTACTTAAAGATAAACGTACCACTTTCAGAGAAGTGATATGGCTTAAATTTTATGAGTTAAACACAAGTTAAACAAATGAAGTGAGTAAACTTATATCAAACTTTACTTAGTTACATCATTTTTTTATATTTTAACAGAACTGTTTTGCTTTTATTTACATTTGCTTTTATTAGGCTCTTTTGTGTCCCATATATGGTATTCCTGGTGGGTTTGGAAACCTCTTCCTCACATTTTCAACAACACAGACTGGCATGAGCTCCCGGATATCATCATCAGACAACCCAGCTGCTGTTTTCATATTTTGGTAGACTGTTGTCTCCCAACACCCTATATCCTTTAGGAATTTCCAGTATCTCCTGTAATCTTTATGCCGGAATGAGTGGTTTCTGATGTCTGGAGCTCTGGATCCTTTACGCTCAAAGTTGTTTGTGGTAACACATGGAGCCTGAAGACAGTAAAAGCATTTTGGACCACAGCATTCAGTGTTCTTTTCAGGCTCAGTTACTCCAACATCACTGACACTGTTCTCCTGTCTTACATGCAGTGTAGTCCTGCCAAAGAGAATTGTCCTTGATGATGTCTCATCTCCAGTGTCTGATATGGCTGGGATTTCAAATCTGGCTCTTTTTTTCTCTTTTTGTTTTCCTGGTTGTTAAAATAACATTTAATATTAATTAATGTAAATACAAGCTGCTCTATTCATATTTTGTTCCAATAATTTTACAATTAAATATATACTTTAGTATCTATATGGATATTAACTTACCTGTACAGTTGTTTTCTTGTTTTACTTGTCATCCCTTGGGAACCGTTTCAAAATTCGAATTGCAAATTTTTGAAACTGCAAACTCCACTGCCTTCCAGATGACCTTTGCAAACGAAAGACGTTCTCGTTGTAGAATATTCCATGTAATATTTTATACACTCGAAGCCAATGTTCTATATTTCCCGTGCACACAAAATTCCCGTGGTTGATGTGTCTTGATGCTATCTGTGCTCTCAGTTGACATTCTTTCTCTTCAAACTCTTGCCAGTTGTCTTCGTTAATAGCAGTCACATACTTTTCAAAGTCACAGTCAAAATTTAGGTCTAACTTTCTTCCAACGTAATAGATCCTTCCACCAGCAATCGCCGTTTTAAAAGCATCCTTCAATCTTCTTAAACGCTATCCCCGACTATAAAAAAGGGGCTTCGGTGGTCTAGTGGTCAGTGCCACTGCCTCCCACCTCTGAGGTCAAGAATTCGAATCCTGTGTTCGGACATTTGATCGCGCGTGGAAAGAGTTGGTCAACACTCTGCCGAAAGTCGTGGGTTTTCTCCGGGTTCTCCGGTTTCCTCCCACAGGGAAGTTGACAGGGCGGGTTAGGATAAATAGCTAGGAAAACTAATGATGATAAAAAAACTGTAAAAATAAATAGTTAAGGTTAAGTGATTGGGGTACTGGGTACTAGGTACTGAATATAATAGAATAAATTATCGATGTTGTAAAGCGCATTTGATCATATACATATGCTAATTTGCGCTATATAAATAGTAAACATTATTATTATTATTCAGGAAGATCTTCGGCGCCCATCGTCGTGAGCTGGTCGTGAGCGCTCGTACGAGCAATGGCGCTCAATTTTGGCGCTCGCTTTTCGAAATTCGAATGCAGAAGACCAGAGACCATCGGTCCATGTCAGGCACAGTGAAGGGTGAGTTTAGAAGTATACTGTCTTTCCTTAATTCATTCCCAAGTCGTAATTGTTTTTCTATGTAAATATAATTAGTTTGACCACGGCGTTTGATTAATATAGTCCGTGTTATGCAAATTTTCAACGAAGTAAATTAAAATTTGCATCTCTCGTTACTTTATACTTATATGCAAATTAGTCATCCACATGTGTTTATTTCGGTTTATCCCGTGTCACACAACATGGATGGATTTATGACGATATTTTTTAAGTTTCTGCTGCCACTGGTAACAGCATCATCCTGGTGGCTGCAATCCCTTCTCCCCAACTTCCACTAAATGTTATAAGTTATTTACTTTCTATCAGATTTTCTTGAAGTGGACATTTACAATCATCATTAATGATTAAATTCTAGGTTGAAGTCCAATTATCTACCAATTGTTCAAAAGAACAAGAGGTGAAGAAAATCTTTAAAGAGTTCCTTGATAAAACATACCCTGGTTCATCTGTTTTAAAAGTGACAAAATGTATACATTAAGCGATGCTGATCATCCAATTCAGTACATAAAAGGACAACTGGAGTATATCAGAAACACGATTTCTCCTTTTTTTGGTTTTAGAAGAACGAGAAATAATGTCAACGATCAAGTTACTAAACAGAAGTTAGTTGAACTTTGGTTGACCCGTCGAAAGAAAGCGATTTCTATTATTAAGAACAATGGTAAATGGCCAAGAAATGTCAATGTTGAAATATCACTTGAGCGCACTGAAGCTTACTATGATGCATCAAATAAATATTCGCTTGCGGATACGTTTCGACCAGGAGATGAGCGTTACTTTGACCGTAAAGAAGCACAGGTTTCTGTAACGTGAGAGAAACTGTTTACAAATGAAGAAATTGAAAAATTTTTAAATGCATGTCCAAATGGCAAGAGTTGTGGTATGGACGGGTAAGCTATGAAAATTTGAAAACAATTTCATGCGATATTCTGGCAAAAGTTGTAAACGTGGTCCTCATCAACCAGCGTCTCCCATGCACCTAAGAAAAATTTTGATTTTTCTGACCTGTCAACACTTCGCGACATTTCACTGCTTTATAAAGTTTTCTCGAAGGCAATATGTGGACGGCTTTTACCATTTGTTTCAAAAAAAGTGGCATATTGGCAACGCGCATATTTAAGTAAACGTGACAGACAAGATCTCATTTTCACTCTCAAGACAGAGATTGATGATTTCCGCCATTTGAGTACGAAAATGTGTACTGCATGATGCCTTTGGTAGTGTGGATCATAAATTTATCTTTGAGACACTGCAGCTATTTGATATACCACTAATGTATTGTTGCTTGATTGAAGATATTTACAAGTACTCGTCTTTTTCAGTGTTAGCTGGCTACCGACTAAGCAAAATGTTTTATATCACCAGAGGAACGAAAACGGGAGATCCTTTGAGCGCTATAATTTTCGTACTTGTTATTGATAGGATCTGCAGACCACTGATTTCAACTGCTTTGGCTGATTTGAATATCGAAAATGAGCAGAGGCTAAATCCATTACCTGTGCAAGCGTTTGCTGACGATATTGTGGTTGTACAATATCAATCGTTAGTTATCCAACATATGTTTGACTCCAGTGATACGATAATGAAGCAATCGGGTCTTGAGGTGAAACCAAGCAAGTGTGCTGTTTTGTATTCGAGAAGATCGGGTAATAATTGGTAAAAGGGAAAGAGGATTGTATATGACAGAGATTATTGTTATAAATATCTTGGAAAATCATTATCATTGGCAGGTGAAGATAAACAGCAAGTGTTACAATTTATTGAGGAGTACTATGGTATGCTTGAGAAAATTGCTGCTTGTGATTTACCACTGTCATTGAAAGTCAGTGCCTTTAATAACATGGCACTTCCAAAAATCCTTCATCATTTTTATAACACTCGGTTATCAGAAAAACAGATCTTAGAATTGGATTGTCGGGTTACGGATACGGTACGAAACACAGCTCATCATCTATCTTCCATCAAGCTTAGCGCGTCTCACACGTCTACAGAACAACAAGGTTGGCATTTCTTGTTAAAATGCTCAATCATGAAGTTGAACAGTTTCGAAATATTGCTAGAGAGTCAGTCAAACTGGATATGAGAAAGAGAGGTGTTGAACTATCTGATGATGCGGTGAATTTTCTTGGTTACGGTTAAAAGATGGATGGATATCTGAACACCACCAACACGTTTGGATGCCAGTCAGATTGGCCTGACATGTTAAGATATGCAAGAAAACTAGGTGTGAGTATTGTATACCAGAATGGAAAAGCGAAAGTAATGGTGGATGGTGAGGCTGTCGATGAATCATGTTCATTGCAAAAGTTTCTGTCCAACCTATCAGTTAAACATGATATTGCGGACGCGAAAAAGTTAAGTCTGCAAGGACCTTTTCTTGGAATGAAAGATATCGTGGTGAAAGCATCGCATTCAGTTTTGTATAACTGGTCGATCAGTGATGATCTTGTAAAATTCATTGTGAAAGCGAGGCTTAGTTTGCTGCCGACGAACTTTACAACGCATATCTGGAACAGATCTAATGATCCAATATGTCCCTTCTGCCGTCGACATACAGAAAGTACCGCCCACCTCTTTAACGGCTGTCACGAGTTTCGAAATTTTTACAACAGGCGCCATGATCGCATTGTAAATAAAGTGCTTGATGAAATTTCTGTCAGCAACCGGAGACTCCGATTATTTACTAACAAGCTGTTTGAGTCAATCCTGCCTGAGCTTCGTGATGATCTGAAAGAAATCCCAGCCCGAAAACCAGACATCGTCATTGTGAATGTAATCGCGCGGGAGATTATAATTGTTGAAGTAACTGTGTGTTTTGATATGTACTTTGAACTGGCGTATAATTCTAAACTACGTCATTACAAGCGGCTATGTGACTATTTAAGTTCTCAGAATTGGACAGTGAGTCTAGTGGTACTTTGTTTCGGTGCATTAGGTTGTATCCGACAAAGTGTGTATATGGACTTGAGGAGATTGGATATTAAGAAAGATGCGATAAAACTATTGCTTAGATGGTGCTCGATTTCAAATGTAATAATGGCCAACCATATCTGGAGACATAGGGTCAAAAAGTTGTTATGATAAGTTGAGTGTTAGTATAGGCTAACAAACTACTATGTATTTTTAAACTTGGCAGTAGCTATTGCGATATGCCAAGGTTCATAGGAAGTGATTAAATATTATTATTATTATTATTATTATTATTATATTACAAAGCACATCAAACAAGTATCTACACGATGTGGCATAACATCTGTAGCCAAATGCCGAAGAATATATTCATTTTTGTAAGACAAGCTTTGATATTTAGTCTGCCAAATAATTCAAACCTGTGCACTTCCAACAAACAATCACAACTCCATATGCTATCTAAATGTCCTGTATCCGTAGCTGAATGCCGATATACCTGGCGACATGCCTCTATACTTTATACATTGCTTCAATATTTATGTCAACTAAAGAACTATGGATTCAATATTTATGGTGATCTTGAGGGTTATTGCAAGACTAGTGAACTTTTTCACTCCTTCCATCCCGACATCGTGTTGGTAAAAGATGACACCATCTACATTTTAGAATTGACGAGAAACTTTAAAATGAATAAGTACATACAGTAGATATTAAGAATGATTGCACGAGAAGATTTAGACATTGTAAAAAGATTTTTATTGAAATAACATCATATCGAAAACTTAACAGTATTTTTAAAGAAACTGATATTAACTATAAGAGGATGAAGTGGCTATGAGAGCTTCATTTTATATTTATATACGCCGTAATAAACACTGGACATATCCGCCTTTGTTAAAGTTTTACTAGTAAAGTTTTATTGTTTTATTTAGTTAGTAAAGTTTTGATTGTAAATATAGTATACATTATCTCTGTGGGTTGCCCTACGTTTACGTATGGAGAGACACACAGAGTTGATTTCTTCTTAAGATTATTTTGTAATATTGCTTCAATCTGTAATAAACTTTCCATTATTATTATTATTATTTATTTCTTTTTTATTATTATTATTTAATAAAATCTTGATTTGCAATATACACAGGTTGTAAATTGAAAAACTCAAGTTTACATCAATAGTGATAATTAAGAGTTTTCTATCTCAATATAGGACAATACAATATATGATTATATAAGTCGATTATGCTAATTAAAGTAAAATGTTAAAATGTTAAAATTTGTAGACAATATTTATGTTCAGTGAAAAGCTGCGCTAAACTAATGCGTCCCACTTTCGTACGCAGTATGGTAAGAAACTGTCATGAAACCGTTTAGTGCGACATTTAAATATCGGAAATTTGCGAGATTTTCTTAGATTGTATTGAGACTGGACTGGATCAGGCATCATGGCGTTTAAGTTACTTGAAGCATATAAAACTTTGGAATAAAATGATTTACAAAGTGTTTCTCTTCTATCAAAGAGTGTCGGCAACTTGAGTTCCACAAGTCCAGCAGCATACGACAAATGTGGACAGATGATCCTAATTGCACGACGTTGGATTTTCTCAACTTCATCATCAAGCTTCGAAGTTAAAGATGAATGCCATACAGGACACGCATACTCTAAGACCGGGCGAATGAAGGAGCAGTAGACAGAACGTAAGTCCTTTGAAGGGACGCCACTGCGTCGCAAAGTTCGCAAAGCATAGAGACGTTTGCTCGCTTTAGTACACACATGTTCAATATGAATGTCCCACTTTAAATTGTTAGACAGGTGGACTCCCAAGAGTTTAATAGTGTGAACCAGTTCAAGCGATTGGTCATTAATTGCAAGGGGTTGTAACGAAGGTTGACTCTTCGCGAAAGTCACAATGAATTCCTTAGTTTTCTTAGCGTTGAGCTTCATGTTATTGTCAGAAGTCCAGCGAGCAATATCATCAATTTCCCGTTGTAAATTCGAGGTACTTCCAGGTGTCAGGGATACAACTTCGGAAACCGTACAGTCATCGACAAATTTATACAATGGAAATGCTGTCGTCAAATCGTTTACCATCACCAAAAAGAAAAGGGGGCCCAATTTAGTCCCTTGCGGTACGCCAGCATTAATAGTTTTCCAGGTAGATTTAAATTTGCCTAATTTCACGCGTTGCTGTCGATTCTGAAGAAAGCTTGCGCACCAGTTCAAAAGGACTGGCGGAACGTTGAAACGCTGAAGTTTCCGGATGAGAACATTATGGTCGATCCGGTCAAACGCTTTGGAAAAGTCGATCATACACGACCGAACCACAGTTTTAGGGGTCTCAGTTGTTAGTAGCCATTGATGAACAAGATGGACAAGTGCATGTGTTGTTGAAGACTTTTTGACGCCACCAAACTGAAAAGGGTCAATATGCGGCATAATGATGGCAGACAACCACTTGAATACAAAACCTTCAAGAACCTTACTTAGTACGGCAGTCAAAGAGATTGGTCTAAGGTCACTGTAAATTGATAGTGGTTTAGGAATCTTTGGTAAAGGCAACACATCTGCTTGTTTCCACAGGGAGGGAACATATCCTTCACTAATCGACAGGTTGAAAATCGAGCATACTGGACGACATATAACTGAAGATAAGTTCTTGAGGAGCCAATTTGGAATTTCATCCGGACCATTGGATTTGTGCTCTTTGATCCTTGTAAGAGCGCATTGTACGGCTTATGGACTGATGATGAACTTGTCGGGTTTGTATGTTACTGGAATGGGAGTGTAGTCTAGCTGCGGAATATCGTCTGTAACTTTTCCAAAAGCGTCATTGATAGCTTCGGCAAGGTCCATATCTTTCAAGAAAGTACCATCAAGGTATATACTTGAAAGCGGTGCAGGTTTTGATTGACCAGACAAAAGCTTGATGTTGCTCCACCATTTCTTTGGGTTTGAATTTTTTAGATGACTGATACAATTATGGTAGAAGCGGCGACGCGCTGACTTACAAAGACTCATTACTTTGTTACGGTGTAGTCGATATAAGTCTGAATTACCATTGAGCCATGCACGCTGACGTTTTTTTATGGTTGCCTTAATATCAGGGGTCATCCATGGTTTGTCTGTAAGGTGTACTTTGACTGTGCGGATCGGCAGGTGTATATTGATTTCTTCAGTGATCAAAGCCTGGAAATTTTGTAACTGGTTTTCGCAGGAGTTGAGACGATACAAAGGAGTCCAATTAACCGACTGCAAAGAGGAGAATAAGGCGTTCTTGTTGGAAACTCTACAGTCACGCCGTTGATATTGTGCAGTCGGTAAGTTAGGTGCTTTATTACCAGTAGGTTGGAGAAAAACACTGGAGTGATTCGATGAACCCAAAGGAGGGAGAATTGTGGGTTCATTGTAGTATTCTGACAAATTAGAATAAATTTGGTCTAAGACATTATTGCCTCGTGTTGGTTTAAATACAAGTTTCTTCAATTTGAAAGATGAACACAAGTTTCTCGGTTTAAACTGGTTAAAGTCACCAAGAATGACTATTGAGGAATTTGGGTAGTTGGTGAGTATCGAATCCAGGCTGTTGAATATGTGGGCACGGAGTTTGTTGTCGTCGTTTTGTGGTGGATGATAGATAGTACCCAAAATTATTGAATTAATTCCTCTCGGTAGACGGGCAGGTTTGAGAAGGAACCACTGGCTTTCGATGTCGGGGTAGTTCACTTCAGGTAATTCAACAAAATCAAACTTCGAATTAATAAATGTGCACAAGCCCCCACCGCGTTGATCGTTTGCTCTGTCCCTCCGGCATGTTATAAAACCAGGTATGTTAATGAGTTGGTCGGACACGCTTGATGAAAGCCAAGATTCAGTAATAACAGCAATGTCGCATAAATTATCACGAACAGTTTCACAAAGTTCATCAATTTTGTTAATCATAGACCTTGCATTGCTGAGAAATATTGTAGGAAATGAAGTTCCTGATGGCTCAGAACGCCGTACAGGGACAAGCGAACGCCGATGGGTTGGGAATCTCTTAGGGACTTCGTATATTTGTATTTGTGACAATACGGTAGACGTCCTTGTTGATGCAAATACGGGGACGATTAACAACAACAGAAATTGATTTTGGCTGGAGAAATGTTTTTGCTTTACGACCTCTGCTACCACGTTGTCGATTTAAAAGGCCCAGATTTCTTAATTTGTTCCAAGTCGAAGATGAAACTGGAAGCAGCGATTCGCCACGGCGTCGTAATTGAGTAGAGTTGAAGGGTTTCCACCAGTGTGTCAGTGAAACCAAGATATTTCTTGAATAAGACAGCATAGTGTCGCATAATACAACTCAATTGCATCCAGATATATTTAGGACTAAGCTTATTCACTTTAATAAAAGAGAAACACAACGGGAAACGGTAAATATATATATAAAGTCGGAGCTCGAATCAAATTATTATTATTATTGATGTTTCTTGATATGGCTTTATGTAATGCCGGTGTTCATCAGTGACAACTGTCTACAACATTATTATTATTATTATTATTACTCGGGCCGTAGCACGAGTTTTAGATTCGGCTTCATTATTATTAGTATTATAGTAGTAGTATTCGTATTCGTATTCGTATTAGAATTAGTATTATTTTTGGGGTTCCGTAAATTTGCAAAATTGCGCAATAACTCGTACCCAGGATCTTCACCCTTGCCTCAATGTTCCTTCTGAAAAGCATTTACGAGACGTGTAAACCCGCAAACCATTGCAAAGATTTTCTCCAAGATGAGAGAAACACAGATGAGAGTTCAATCATGAAGACGGAATGGACAGCCGAAGGACAGGGAAATATTATTATACTTGTGTTGACATTTTAATATCCCGTGAAACTCGGTAATATCAATCATTTATGAAATGTTGGGTTTTTGTCCGATTTAAATCAATTCTACATCGAAATGATCACTTGAATCTGGCGAGTCGAACGCTGTAGGTTTCGTCTACTTAAAGTGAAGATCAGATGTTATATGAGAAAATGCGTAAGCGATTAAAGGGCTGACGTTTCATACAAATATCCCGAATTTAAAACATAGTGTAGTATATTCTCATTTTGTGTTCACTGGTCGGGAACGATTTAGGCACACAAATAGACGTTTTATTCACACGAACATAAATGACACACACAGGTTTGCTTTCTTTCAAAACACGAGGATCACTCGACCCCCAGCGGTCAAGTCATATGTCCTACGATATCCCTAATGTCCCTAATTACTCAACACTCCCCCCGTTGACCATATATATATCAGTGTTCAGAATAGTGAACATAACAAAATTTAAACTGTTCAAAAGTTGTTTATCCTATACTTAAGTTCATCAACTCAAAGTTTTCGGGCTTTAACTAACTTTCTTGTTGCTTGTTCAGCTCTGCGAGCTGCTGATCGTTTTGGTCTTGAATCTCTTCTTTCTTCATTGCTTGCGACTTCATCGGATGTCTTGCTTTCAATCTCTTCTTGATTGTCCTCTATACCACCGTCCTCTTTCTCTTCGACCGCTTGCTCTAATAGATACAGTTTCTGGATCGGACGTCTTAAAACTGTTGGGTTTCCCTTCTTAGCTGTTATCTTGCGCACGGCTGCTCCACGAACGAACCCATCTTTACCTTCGATCAATCTCTCGACCTTTCCCAGTTTCCATTGTACTCTTCGAACATTGTCTTCATGGATGACCACAACATCTCCTATTTTGATGCCTTCATTTTCAGTCAACTTCTTCTTCTGCCGGTGGACATTTCGAAGCTCAAGAAATATTCTTTCTTCCAGCGTAGCCAAAAGTGTTCCTTGAGCGTTCTCAGGTAATTCATTCTTCTTGCAAGTGTCATTCCGTCTACTTCATTCAGATCTAATTCTTCTTCCTTTGGATCTGGCTGATCTGGCAGAGATAGCACTCTTCTACCGTTAATGAGATGTGATGGTGTTATAGGCTCTTCTACATCTTCAGTCGAAACATAAGTCAGAGGTCTTGAATTCAATGTGGCTTCTATCTCCGTCAGTACTGTGTAAAGCTCTTCACTCGTAACTCTGGCATTTCCAAGGACTTTCTTGAGACATCTCTTCACACTTTTGATCAGCCTTTCGAAAAATCCTCCCCACCAAGGGGCCTTTTCTAGATTGAAAGTCCACTTCACCCTTCTATCTGATAAATGCTTCCTCACCTCTGGTAAGTCGAACAGAGCCTTTAAGGATTTTGAAGCCGCCTTAAAGGTTTTCCCGTTGTCTGATTTCACCTCCAACGGTACTCCTCGCCGTGCAGTGAATCGCCGGAAGCTTCGGATGAAGGCTTCTGCTGTCAGGTCAGGAACAATGTCTAGGTGAACTGCTCGTGAAACGCCACATGTGTAGATTACCATGTAGGTCTTTTGCATAGTTCCTGACTGTCTCACATAGAGAGGTCCTGCAAAATCCACTCCCGTGTAAGTAAATGGATGATCCTTTATGACTCTGAATGCAGGTAAAGCTGGTGAATCAGGTGGATTGTATGGTTTTCCTTCTAGTCGTCGACAAACTCTGCACTTATGTAGTTCTTTCCTTACGTACTGTCGACCTCGTATGATCAAATATCTGCTTCTCACCTCAGTTAGGGTTTCTTTGACTCCGTTGTGCTTCACTCTTTCATGGCAATCTCTCACGATCAGTGAGGTTACATAGTGCTCCTTATCCAAGATGGCTGGATGTTTTTGGCTCTCCACCAGGTCTGTGTTCTGCAGTCGTCCTCCACATCTAAGAATCCCCTTTTGATCTGTGTATAATCCGAATTCTCGCTCCCACACTTTGTACTTCGGGTTTGATGTAAGTTGGACTTGAACATCACTCACCCATAACTCTTCTGCGTACGCTATGTTGTCAGTTAGGGATTGTGTTCTTGCGTCATTGTCCCTTTTAGCCTTCAACCTTTCGATGAACTGTAATACCACGGCAGTGGTTCGAAGCAGTTTCCTCCAGCTACTGAACCTCTTGTAGTCAATGACTTTGCTCACTTGACTTCGTGCACACGACGTTATCAATGACGACGAATCGGTAGGGCAGCTCACTCGATCTTTGACTTTCATTTCAACTATGGATTCTGCTAGTGGTTCCATTTCGCCAATGGACACTCTCTCTGCAGGTTCTTTGTACTGCTTTATCCATTCCGGTCCGGTAAACCACATGCTCGTCAATAACTCTATAGGCGATGTTCCTCGAGATGGAATGTCAGCAGGGTTATCTTTCCCAGGACAATGTCTCCATAGTTCTGGAGGTACAAGGCTTCTTATCTCAAGAACCCGGTTTTGCACGAACTGTTTCCATTCTCGGGTTTCTCCACAAATCCAATAAAGTGTAACTTCCGAATCGGACCAACATCGTATTGACGAAATCTCGATGAAACCGTTTAAAGATTCTCTGGCATGCGTCACGAGTCTTGCTAATATCAGCGCAGAAAGCAGTTCCAGCCTTGAGATCGTCTGCTTTACCAGTGGGGCTACTCTTGTCTTCGATGTCACGAGTCTCAGGTAAACTCCGTCCGTTGTTACAACCTTCAGATACACGACTGCTGCATAGGCATCAACCGAGGCATCGCAGAATCCTTCTAGCCCTGCTGTTATTATTTCACTCTTTACTCCTTCAAGATACCAGCGAGGTATACGAATAGATTCAGCCTTTCTCAATTCCTGCTGCAGGGATTTCCAGACATTCCTAGACTGTTCATCTAATGCTTCGTCCCATCCAAGATTTTTCTTGCATAAACTTTGACAAAAAAGTTTTAGTTTAACTGTCACCGGTGTAATGAATCCTAGAGGGTCGTAGATCCTCGAAGTTATACGAACGACATCCCGCTTCGTTGGCTCTTCAACCTCGGTCTTGTCAAGACATTGTTTGCAATCCAAGACAAATAAATCTTCTTCTTTACACCACTGAACTCCTAAAATCTTCTCCGAAACTGGGGGCACGTCTTGTGGCCCTGTCATACTCTTGGCGTAGGACTCATCTTCTTCTGTTACTTGACTGGCGTTGTCCCCTTGGAGTGAATCTTTATCTTCGGTTTGGGTTGAATTCAACAATTTCTCATTCTCTTGTATTCTTTTAATCAGGTTTTTTGAGTTGGAGATAAACTTCCTCGCGTTGAAACCACCTTCTGCCAATCTCGTCTTCGTCTTGATGTAAAGTTTGTACGCTTCATCTTCATTATCATCACCAAATGCTATGTCGTCTACATACAAGGACTGAAGTATCTTCTGGACAAACTCTGAATCTTCACTTTCATAAATCGAGATATGGTGTTTCAGCGTGGCATTCAACAAAAAGGGACTGGATGAGAGTCCAAATGTTACTCGAGTAAACCTCAGTTCAATTATTTCTGGATCTTGCTTCAGAGGGTCGTCGAACCACAGAAATCGTAACACGTCACGGTCGTCTTCAGCCACAGAGATCATGAGGAATGCTTTTTCAATGTCTCCCACCAATGCAATTTTGTGGACTCGAAATCGCATTAAAATGTCAGCGATGTTTTCTGTTAACGATGGACCAGTGTATAAACACTCATTCAATGATGGGCCACCACTCTCTTTCGACGAGGCATCATACTCTCATTTTCGTTGTTTCCATGTCCCGACGTATTACTGGATGATGAGGCAGGTAGTGCACTTCTCCAACTTGCCCAGTCTCTGTCTTCGGTATCTTCTCGACTATACCTCTTTGCATCTGCTCTTTGATTACAGAGTCGTATTCTTTGAGAATCTCTGGCTCTTTCTTGAGTCGGGTCAACAGAGATGTTAATCGCTTCTTGCTGGATAGGTAATTATCATGCAGGATGGGATGTGGTTCCTTCCATGGCAGACTGACATCATATTTCTTACCATCATAAGAAATTCGCTGCTGAAAGGTGTCGTAAACTGAGCTTTCATTGGGGCCAATTCCCAGAGATTCCAACTCCCAGAACTTCTGTAATTTGTTGTCCAGTGATCCACTGGCTGGTCGGCTGGATACTTCACATTTCAACACATGAGTTGTGTTCAGGTTAATGGATAAACTTTGCTGTGATGGAACATCATGCACTGGTCCCGATAACACCCACCCCAGTTTGGTATGGATGGCTGCTGGTCCCGATTCTCCTCGGATTATCCCTCCTGTGACAAGGTTCCAATACTGGTCGGCTCCCACTAACATATCAATTGGGGCGTCTCCGTCACAATCATCAGCAAGTTGTAGTTCTGATAGGTGTGGATAGTTCTTAACTGCTTGCTTCAGGCACTGTCCTTGCACTGGTGCACTTATTAGTGGCACGCTAATGACTGATAATTTCACATCTGTATCACCGTCCACATCAATACACAACTCCACTACTTCACGTTCCTGAGATGTACCACTGCTCGATCCAAATGGTTTAATTATCAATGACTCTGAATGTGACGTTATCAAGTTCATTTCATTTCTAATTCTCTCTGTGATATAGGATCGTTGGCTCCCCCCATCCAGTATTATTCTCACTTGCCTTTTTGTATGAGGTACTGTAGATCTGGTCTGTAAATGGCTGCTTTGGCGGTCTGAAGTAGAACTGCGGTCTTGGTACCAACACACATATTCGTTGAAGTCCTGTTCTCTTTACCTTCACATTTCTTTTCATCGGGTAGTTTTGGATCCACCTTTAGTTTTTCTTTTGGTTTCTCCTTCGGTTTCTCTTTTGGTTGACAGATACTGGTGTGGTGTCTACCCTGACATTTATGGCAGCGGGATTTTGAATGACAGTTCCTACTGATGTGATTTCTCATAATGCATGTAAAACAACGACCACTCTCTTTAAGGATTTCCTTTCGCCTCTGGATGTTGGTGACTACCGAGCAATGAATAGATCAATGTGGTTGAGTACAGTAAACACATGTTATAACTTTACCTTGATCATGTTCATGTTTGCGTTCATGTTCATGTTCTTGCTCATCTCCCACAACCAATGATGACGTAGTAGGTCCTTTATTCCAGGAATTCTTTCCATAGTAATCCTTTCGGCCATCATCTCTAGGCGGTTTGGGTAATACTCCTGCCACAAACTCACATCGCTCTCGATTTAACAATTCTTCTTTAAGTTGGCTTAATACTGATGTAGAATTCCACGACTCTTTCTTGACTTTGCTGCATATGTCCAGCCTGATCTCTTTGGGTATTTTATTCAACAACAAGGGAAGGAACAACTCACCATATTGTTCAGGTTTACATCCCAAGGCTTCTAAGGCTCTCAATGGGCTTCAACATCATCACTTAGTTGTCTTACCGCTTTCAAATCTCTGGAATTTGTAATTACAGGTAAGTTCACAAGAGCATCCATATGTCCACTTATTATCTTTTGTGAATCTCCATATCTTTCCTTTAACAATTTTACAGCAGCTGGATAATTTGCTCCTGAAAGCGATAATCCATTAATGGTAGATGCCGCTGACCCGCGTAATGACACCTTCAAGTACGAAAACTTATCAATATCATTCAGTACTTCATTTGAGTCAATAACCGATTCAAAATTGTCCCAAAAGGGTGTCCACTCGGTTGATTTCCCATCAAATGTTGAGAGTTGTAGTTTCAGAAGTCTTGATCTAACTTGGCCACTGCTAGACGATACAGACGTGTTTTGTTCTCCACTATTTATACCATGACTATGTCCTGTTTGTAGCTCTTCAACTTCGTCAATCTTTATTTCTTCGAGGGCGACTAAAGCTAAGTTAATTGAGTCCATAAACACTGATGTTTCTTCAATTTCGTTCTCGATATCAGCTTCTTTAATCGCGCTAAGAATTTTCTTGTCCAACTCGCTTATAAGATCGTTCTTCATCTTCAAAGTAGACATGTAGTGTTTCATCTTTTGGCGATGATCGGGATTCATTGGGTCGAAGATCAACGACAGTTCATTGGCCTCGCTCATTATTCGACGTACGTGTGATCTGTGAGCCTTTCTAGATTTCTTATCTCCCTTTAGGGACTCAGACATCGTTCAATCAATACGAAATAATATACAACGTAACTGCCGTAATATAACACAATAATAATCACCTCGTCAGATTGTGTTTCTTTCGCTCGACGTACGCTGACATAAATTATTTGGCTCCTTATTTCTGTTCCCAATCCGGCTCTCGAAGGACCATGTAGTATATTCTCATTCTGTGTTTCACAGGTCGGGAACGATTTAGGCACACAAATAGACGTTTTATTCACACGAACATAAATTACACACACAGGTTTGCTTTCTTTCAAAACACGAGGATCACTCGACCCCCAGCGGTCAAGTCATATGCCCTACGATATCCCTAATGTCCCTAATTACTCAACACATAGTCCTAACCACAACATAACCCTAATCCTAACCCTAACCCAACCCTAACCCTACACCTAATACTAACCTATGCCTGCCCGTTTGTAGCAATATTCAATCCGATAAAATATGCATTCAATCAATCCACAAATGTTGTTTAATTCAATCACACGTCAATTTTACTATGCAATGCAAACAATAATTTATAGTTTAATGTAAACAACACATATTTTATTCAATCCAATCCAAAAAAATATTCATTCAATTCAATCCAAAAAAATATTCATTCAATCCAATCCACAAAATATTCATTCAATCTTCCTGGGGCAAGCGCGGTGTGGAGGCTAAAAGGGATGACTCAAAAGGACCTTTTCGGTTCCAGTCTCCCTCGGCCGTATTTTCGTTCACGTCAAAAACATGATGATAACCATTAGCTGACCATCCAGGCATCACTACCCATCACTACCCATCACTAGGCATCACTCCCATCACTACCCATCACTACCCATCGCTAGGCATCACTATCCATCACCAGGCATCACTACCCATCACCAGGCATCACTACCCATCACTACCCATCACTACCCATCACTACCCATCACTAGGCACCACTACCCATCACTAGGCATCACTACCCATCACCAGGCATCACTACCCATCACTAGACATCACAACCCATCACTACCCATCACTAGGCATCACTACCCATCACTACCCATCACCACCCATCACTAGACATCACTAGGCATCACTACCCATCACTACTCATCACTAGGCATCACTACCCATCACTAGGCATCACTAGGCATCACTACCCATCACTAGGAATCACTATTCATCACTAGGCATCACTACCCATCACTAGGCATCACTACCCATCACTACCCATCACTACCCATCACTACCCATCACTACCCATCACTACCCATCACTAGGCATCACTACCCATCACTACCCATCACTAACCATCACTACCCATCACTACCCATCACTACCCATCACTAGGCATCACTACCCATCACCAGGCATCACTACCCATCACTAGACATCACAACCCATCACTACCCATCACTAGACATCACTACCCATCACTACTCATCACTAGGCATCACTACCCATCACTACCCATCACTAGGCATCACTACCCATCACTACCCATCACTAGGCATAACTACCCATCACTAGGCATCACTATCCATCACTAGGCATCACTACCCATCACCAGGCATCACTACCCATCACTACCCATCACTACCCATCACTACCCATCACTAGGCATCACTACCCATCACTACCCATCACTACACATCACTACCCATCACTACCCATCACTAACCATGCATCACTAACCATCACTACCCTTCACTACCCATCACTACTCATCACTAGGTATCACTACCCATCACTACCCATCACTAGGTATCACTACCCATCACTACCCATCACTAGGCATCACTACCCATCACTAGGCATCACTATCCATCACTAGGCATCACTACCCATCACTAGGCATCACTACCCATCACTACCCATCACTAACCATCACTAATCATCACTACCCATCACTAGACATCACTACCCATCACTACCCATCACCACCCATCACTACCCATCACTACCCATCACTACCCATCACTAACCATCACTAACCATGACTACCCATCACTAACCATCACTACCCACCACTAGACATCACTACCCATCACTACCCATCACTACCCATCACTAGGCGTCACTACCCATCACTAGACATCACTACCCATCACTACCCATCACTAGAGATCACTAACCATCACTAACCATCACTAGACATCACTACCCATCACTACCCATCACTAGGCATCACTACCCATCACTACCCATCACCACCCATCACTAGACATCACTAGACATCACTACCCATCACTACCCATCACCACCCATCACTAGACATCACTAGGCATCACTACCCATCACTACTCATCACTAACCATCACTAACCATCACTACCCATCACTAGACATAACTACCCATCACTACCCATCACCACGCATCACTAGACATCACTAGGCATCACTACCCATCACTACTCATCACTAGGCATCACTACCCATCACTACCCATCACTAGGCATCACTACCCATCACTACCCATCACTAGGCATCACTACCCATCACTACCCATCACTAGGCATCACTACCCATCACTAGACATCACTACCCATCACTACCCATCACTAGAGATCACTACTCATCACTAACCATCACTAGACATCACTACCCATCACTACCCATCACTAGGCATCACTACCCATCACTACCCATCACCACCCATCACTAGACATCACTAGGCATCACTACCCATCACTACTCATCACTAGGCATCACTACCCATCACTACCCATCACTAGGCATCACTACCCATCACTACCCATCACTAGGCATCACTACCCATCACTAGGCATCACTACCCATCACTACCCATCACTAGAGATCACTAACCATCACTAACCATCACTAACCATCACTAACCATCACTACCCATCACTACCCATCACTACCCATCACTACCCATCACTACCCATCACTACCCATCACTACCCATCACTACCCATCACTACCCATCACTACCCATCACTACCCATCACTTAGTGATGGGTAGTGATGGGTAGTGATGGGTAGTGATGGTTAGTGATGGTTAGTGATCTCTAGTGATGGGTAGTGATGGGTAGTGATGAGTAGTGATGGGTAGTGATGTCTAGTGGTGGGTAGTGATGTCTAGTGATGTCTAGTGATGTCTAGTGATGGGTAGTGATGCCTAGTGATGGATAGTGATGCCTAGTGATGGGTAGTTATGCCTAGTGATGAGTAGTGATCGGTAGTGATGTCTAGTGATGGGTAGTGATGGGTAGTGATGCCTAGTGATGGGAAGTGATGGGTAGTGATGGGTAGTGATGGGTAGTGATGGGTAGTGATGCCTAGTGATGGGTAGTGATGCCTAGTGATGGATAGTGATGCCTAGTGATGGGTAGTGATGGGTAGTGATGCCTAGTGATGGGTAGTGATGGGTAGTGATGCCTAGTGATGAGTAGTGATGGGTAGTGATGCGTAGTGATGCCTAGTGATGGGTAGTGATGGGTAGTGATGTCTAGTGATGGGTAGTGATGCCTGGTGATGGGTAGTGATGCCTAGTGATGGGTAGTGATGGGTAGTGATGCCTATTGATGGGTAGTGATGGGTAGTGATGCCTAGTGATGGGTAGTGATGCCTAGTGATGGGTAGTGATGGGTAGTGATGGGTAGTGATGGGTAGTGATGCCTGGTGATGGGTAGTGATGCCTGGTGATGGGTAGTGATGGGTAGTGATGGGTAGTGATGGGTAGTGATGGGTAGTGATGCCTAGTGATGGGTAGTGATGGGTAGTGATGGGTAGTGATGGGTAGTGATGGGTAGTGATGGGTAGTGATGGGCAGTGATGCCTGGTGATGGGTAGTGATGGGTAGTGATGGGAGTGATGGGTAGTGATGGGTAGTGATGCCTGGTGATGGGTAGTGATGGGTAGTGATGCCTAGTGATGGGTAGTGATGGGTAGTGATGCCTGGATGGTCAGCTAATGGTTATCATCATGTTTTTGACGTGAACGAAAATACGGCCGAGGGAAACTGGAACCGAAAAGGTCCTTTTGAGTCATCCCTTTTAGCCTCCACCGTCGGGGTGCACACTGGTACGACCGCGCTCGCCCCAGGAAGATTGAATGAATATTTTGTGGATTGTATTGAATGAATATTTTGTGGATTGGATTGAATGAATATTTTGTGGATTGGATTGAATGAATATTTTTTTGGATTGAATTGGATTGGATTGAAATAATTGTTTACATTAAACTATAAATTATTGTTTGCATTGCATAGTAAAATTGAGGTGTGATTGAATTAAACAACATTTGTGGATTAGATTGAATGCATATTTTATCGGATTGAATATTGCTACAAACGGGCAGGCATACTAACCCTAACTCTTACGATAATGCTTTATTTTAGAAATAATAGCTGATTTTAATTTCGAATTTTACTACCGATAGTCTAGAGTGACGTCATTTCGGGATTTATATGAAACTTCACCCGATTAAAGCGAGACTCGTCTTTAAAATCAAAGGACATGGCCTCAAGATCTATTCGTCGTTTACCCGATGATTTAATGCTTTTATGTCCATTAAACCGATGTAATTTCGTAACAGATATATTTCGTATACCTTGCCGTTGATTTTTATATAAATTTTGATACACGAAGACCTTCAATCGAACAGATATTAGAACAAATAGCATTGCCGTTGTTTAGTGTTTACATTAAATTTCGTCTGCGTGTCAGGCGTTCTGCATTGGGGGGAGGGGAGCTAGTCTTCGTCTTCATTTCTAGCCCAACTTGCTTCTAAAAGTTTGCCACTTTAAACGAGCGCTGCACAATGCCTGCAGTGCCAGATTACAGAAATCAATGCATTCAAAATTATTCTTTGTAATATAAGACAAGTGAGCGGGTTTTCTAATTCCAACTGTCTAACATGCGTATATGCCACCAATGCATACCTATCTCCGCAGGAATATGCGAAAAAAAAAATAATACAAATAAATAAATAAATAAAATAAATAAATAATAATAATTATTATTATTATTATTATTATTATTATTACAACTAAATTTAACTAGAGATTGACATTTCGCCGTGCTAAGCGAAACAAAACGGCAATAACTTCTATAACACCGTACCTGCATGCTTTATTACATTGGTTATAATTATATTATAATTATAGGAACTATAACACCAATAAAGCTGTGGTGGAATGCCTTGAAAGAGATGGGGCCTGACTGGTGCATGCTAATTGTTAAACCAGAAAAAGAAGAATTTGTATAAGGGCAGCCTTTGGAGAAAGAAGCATCAACACCACCGCGCAAGGACAAGGAAGCATCTGGGGGTCCTCACAACATCAAGCATTTTTATTCCGTTTTTGTGCGTACCACTGGTCAGCGGTACCAGTGGCGTAACTTTGGGATCGGGTGCCCCTGGCTTTTGAAGATCGGGTGCCCCCTCCCTCAACCTCCCCTCCGGAAATACTTAATGCACCGTTAAAAAACTAGCGCCGAGGTCCCAACTTTTGTGTTTTCCGGTTTCTGCGTGCAGGTTATACATGTATAAAAAAGATCGTAGGCCGCGACGCGCCACCATGGTTCATGGTTGACGTCGAGCGAAAAGTTTTGAAAATTTGAATGCTCTAGATTGTCGGAAATGGAGTCTTAATTCCTTTGCAATTTTTCAATATTATAGTATTGCCCAACAATGAAGATAAGTAAAATAACTACTGTAGATTAACGATGTTACTTACAGTTTATGTACATGACTCGGAAAACTCAGAATTTTTCTGAAATTTGGAGTCTCGAGCCTACCAGGATTGGGTGCCCAAGGCAGGGGAATCCTTTTAATGTACCATGACGCTCTCGTCGCTCTGACAATATGAACCTTTTGCTAGTCGTTTAGAAGTCAATTTTAATGGAAGAAGTCAATAAAACACAACTATAAAATAACACTATGTCTATGCAGAAATTGTTTTTGACTTTTTGACATAAACAGTGAAATGTTTGCCACTGTAGTACTGCACTTTATAGTTTATATGCACATACAACCTTAAATGTAACATTAAATCTTAAATTTCTCGCACCTGGCCTTTTTTTCAGCAAATTCGTCGATCATTTTGTCAACGGAAAGCTTTCTTGCCTCCTCTGCCTCTATTGAGATCATGGCAAGCGCATCTAATCGGTCTTGTGCGATGGATGACCTAAGATAAGTTTTAATTATTTTCAACTTACTGAACGATCTCTCTGCTGTAGCAACTGTTACAGGAAGAGTTAAAAGCAGAACAATTGCTGTTACCAACTTAGAATATGATGTGATCAACTCATCTTTATGAAGCTGTTTCAAAATATCGACTGCACTCTTCAATTTTTTCAAGTTATCAGTCATCCCGAGCAAGTCTTCCTTGAAACATTGTCGATATGACAAAACTTCTTGAGTCAAATCATTAGCATAGTCTTCTGGGGTTTCAAACTCGGAACACAAGTCAGACTTGTAAGTAGAAACCAGATCATTGGCAGCACAGCGAACTTCACTAGCTGTCATCTTCAACATGCTCTTTGGTGCCAAAAAATTGAATGTCTTAGCAACAAAGTTCTGACCTTTGAACCGTTCTTCTAGTTGCGATGTAACCGTGTCAATAACTTTGAAGAATACTTCGACACGGAATTTCTTCTCTGGGTCAGTGATGGGTTCATCTCTTGCTTCCTCGTCAAAAAATCTACGAACTCTTACTGTTCTCTTTTCAGTAAAAGACGATATAGGAATGCCAACTTTAAGAGCAAACACTGTAGACTCTCTTTGAATTTCATTCCATTGGCCTCTCATCTCTCTAACACTATTCAACGCTCTCCCCAATTCGCTGGCAGATTTTCCTAGATCAATGTCCACTGCTTGAAGATCTTTGGATGCTAGATTTATTGAAGAAAGGATTCTTTCCCAAGTGTTCAGCAAAATAACGAATTCCATAGTGCTTATATTTTTGAGTAGATTTTGGGCCTCTTGCTTTTCTTTATTTTTGGAATCTTTGATGTATCCTTTCAGCAGCTGAATGGCATCACCCAACCTGTTCTTAGTTGCCCTGATTGTATCAATTCGCGAAGACCAGCGAGTTGTACAAAGTCTTTTCAGAGTTAACGTTGTATCTTTTCCTGCAGTGGTTATGCAGCCCAGTTGCTTGGCCAGCTTCTTGAGATCAGCTGATCGGTTGATGCTTCTATTGAAAAAGCTGTATAATTCTTCTAAAACACCAAAGAAAGTTATGCTCTGAACATTTGATTCAGCTGCATCATTTACGACCAAATTAAGGTTGTGACTAGCGCAATGAACATATGGTGCTGGGGACTCAATAGCATTCTCTTTCAAATGGTCTGAGATGATAACATTGACACCTCCTTTGTCACCTGACATGACAGTTGCTCCATCATACCCCTGGCCCCTAATTTTCAAAGGATTCAATCCAACTGAAACTAGATGGGCAATAACCGTTTTTGATAACGCTTTAGCTGTGCCACCATCAGAAGCTACAATGAAACCAATAAACGTTTCTGTAATGGACACAGTTGACAAATCAACCCATCTGACGACAATAGAAATCTGGTCAACTCGACAAATATCGCTTGTGGTGTCAAAGATTAAAGAAAACCAGGGAGCTTCTTTAATTTTATTGATAACATTTCTTCTTGTTGCATTTCCAAGCATCTTGATAATTTCATTCTGAATTGATGCCTTGATGGAGATAAATATCTGGTTGCTCCCGCAGGCTTTTCTATGAGTTCTTTTAGAAAGGAATCGCCAAGGTCAATCTGCATTCTAATTAGACCCAAGAAGTTACCCCCTTCACAGTGCCCATTCCCTACCATTTCACGGTGCCCACGATATGGCAAGCAAAGAGTAGCCAGAGTTAATATTACAGTGATTAGTCTTCGCAAAACTTCTCTCCAAAAATTGGTTGCCTTTGTCATTCCAGCAGCATTCAGCATCTTTATATCCTTGCCTTGTTTGCACCTAGGAGAAAGGAAAAAAATACATATACCGGTAACACATACTGTATCATTACAGGACAATCAAACGATGAATGTTCGATGAGTTTAAGGAAAAAATTTGTAAACATTTAACATGCATTAAATGACTTAATAATTAGCTTGCATTGCAAAGCATATTTTGATTAGTCTGCAATTGTTGGAAGGTTTTCCCAAATACAAGAGTTTAACACAAAGTTTTTCAGTTTTTGTCAAATGCTGACACGCAGTTCTACACAAAAATGACAAAATGTGTAAATGGATAAACTAACTACCTTGAATGTGCTTTGGCTGCCTCTTTGTGAAAGTCACTTTCCTCGTGGCATTTAACTTTCTGCTTAAAGTGTTTCGTATTTGGAATAAAACCATCAATCCAGGGAGAGTGAATGTTCTTGGACGTTTTAAGACCAAACAACCAACAATGATGACAATATGCTTTGCCCTGAATTTTTGAGAAGGCCACCCAATCTCTCTTAACTGTGAAAAGCTTCATCTCTCTAATTTAAAAGGAAGTAGATAGTTTATGTCATGATAGTGAAAGCCTATATTTGTATTAGGCTAGAACATACCTGTGATAATACAAGTCAGTGTAAATGTTATTTCCCTCTGGTGTCATTATTGTTCCTTTAGGCTGACAACTCCCATGTTTAGCTAAAATTGATATGAGCTCACTGGTCAATTCCTCATTGAAATTACCTCTGTCTGAGGGAAATTCATAACCAAGGTCAAAATCTTCAACACCAGAAACTTTGCTGTCTGAAAAGACAAAAATAATTTGCACTGGTATTAAAGAAAAATAATTTTAACTTTTAGTAGATTTGGGTTAATTTACATAAAGATACCGAAATATGTTCCCACCTTTATTTTCAATAGACAAGTCCCCCGAATTGCTATTGTCACCTGTCTGTTGTTGTGTTCTTGTACCATCATTTTCAATAGATGACTCAACCAAATTGTTATTCTCACCTGACTGTTGTTGTGCTCTAATTGTACCATCATTTTCAATAGATGAGTCCACCAAATTGCTGTTGTCACCTGACTGTGACTGTTGTTGTGCTCTAATTGTACCATCATTTTCAATAGATGACTCAACCAAATTGCTGTTGTCACCTGACTGTGATTGTTGTGCTCTTGTACCATCATTTTCAATAGATGACACCACCAAATTGCTATTGTCACCCGACGGTTGTTGTGGTGACTGTGGTCGAGCAAACATTGACATCTTGGGAATTTTCTTTAGCAATGCTGCTTGCTTTTCTAACTTCGCCTTTCTTTTATTTCTGTTTGTAGCCCCAGAAGTTTGCCCCCCACCCTTTACACCTGCAGATGACGGCATGACCTGCAGAGTGCAGTACAATAAGTTAATAACTGCATGTTTAGCATGTCGAATGAAACCTACTTTATATAATAATATTAAATATTGTAAAATCTATTGTAAGTTGTATACCCGTTGTCATCGGATAAATTATGAGATTTGACAAACAAGTACAATACATTCGCCATCAGGTGCTTTCATAGTTTCACTATTTGATTATTTGAAAATACTGTCATGATAGTGTTTAAAGTGAAATTGTGAAAAGTGTTGATCTATTTCGAAGTTGAAACACCGATAAAAGAATTAAATCTGATTATCTGAACTTGAAAATATATTACAGATGCAAATGTATGGTAATTTAATATAACATATAATATAACAAAGACCAAAGTACTTACCAATGATTGATTGATTCAGGCACGTAGCTACGGGGGGGCGAGGGGGGGCCACGGCCCCCCCAAAAGTTTTTCTCGCCCCCCCAACAGAAATTTGGGAAGTGTTCGTTATAGTTAATAGACGCGAATTTACTTCAACTGCATGGTCAAAACTATGTTGAGATTCGCGGAAAGCATACAACCGTACGTACAGGTACTCTCAATAATAACTTCATGTTAGCCTGCGAGCCGTCTCTCCTGTGTATGGCGTCCAAATAGGGACGCAGCCTTCTGATTGGCTTAGGTGTTAATGCGAACGTTTTAATAATAAATGCTCGAATGATACAATATGGCGGAGAGAATCAGTGATGGTATAGAAAGAGTTATCAGAGAATGATCGTATAAATTCGATGTTTTTATCCAGCTAAAATATGAGCAGCGGATGGCATTAACTAGTTTGCTTAATGTATCCGACATTCTTGCTGTATTACTTACAACAGGTTACGGCAAAAGTTTGATATTTCAGCTTCTTGTCCTTCTCTCTTGGCTGTTGTCGTTTGTTACTTTGTTTTTTACTTTGGCTGTTGTCGTTTGTTACTTTCTCACGGTTGAGTGAAATTTAAAACTCGCGTTGCGTTGTAAAGATGGTTTGAAATTTAGACAGGAAGTCACGCTCATTGTTAGGAAACTCGTTTGATCTTGATATATATACTATAGGCACTGAATTTCTGCTAAAAATTTTATCGAAAGACCCGGCGCTTGTTATTTGTTGTCAATGCTACATATATGTTCATTGTGCAACTGCTGAACGACATCCTCTGATCAAATCTTTCTTTGATACATTGGATTTGTCGTATTCGTTCATGAATGGAACAAAGCGCCATGCAGCTTTCTTAATAGACATCCAGCATGAGCGCTATCCCAACGCGCAAGCTCTTGAACTTGCACATTCATGTAGACATCCAGCATGAGCGCTATCCCAACGCGCCGCAAGCTTGCACGTTCATGTTTCTGCGTCGGTTTGATTGCATTCTTGATACTTGATAAGTCTATAGCAGCTAAATCTTTGTTAGGTACTGACAAACTAAGAAATTTGTGACCCTCTTAGTTTTCTTTGGTAAGCTGTATGATTACTCTGAATTTTGCACCAAATCTTTTCAAAAGTCAACAGAAACTGTTTCTTCTTGTCTGATATTGCTTGCCGACCTGAGGGTTTAAGGTTGGTAAATTTCGAGTTTGACAAGGTTGTCGAATATGCTAAAGAGTTGTCCGACAAATATGTAATCGAAAATTTCGATATAAGAAGCACAATCAGACAATGGCGTCTTCCGGAAAGGTTACATGGGCTAGAGACAGGAATGGCTCCGACTCCATATATTGGTCAAATTGGTCAATAAAAAGGCTTTTTAGCTTGAAATGTGGAGAGAGTACTGTAACCAACCCCAAAACAATAAAGGTCCTAACTCCCCGCCTAACGAGTTTTACGCCTAACGAGTTTTCTAACCTTTACCCGCCTAACGAGCTTTAGTCGGGAGCCATTCCTGTCTCTAGCCGAAGTAGGAAAGGTTGAGAGACGCGTATCTAACTAGCTCTATATTGGACACCCAAACGTATCCAACTTTGAAGAGCTTTCAATTTTGTTACGCCAAAATGTAGGCGAGATCTTAGCAGAATTGGATGCCCGTTTTGGTACTGATCAATCTGGCATCATGAGGGCTGCTGCTTGTTCCTTACCAAACTCTCAAAACTTTCTTTAAAAACAGGAACTGAATACGCTATATGAACTGTATGCAATAGACATCAAAGATTGTGAAATAGAAGTTTTCCGTTCGTTTATTGCTCGGCAAGATGAATCTCAGCTAGATACTTTGATCGATGATGTATACTGGATGTCATTGACAAAGATATCATTTTCCCTGATGTTCACAACTTATATCACATTCTTGTGACTATCCCTCAGACGTTCGTGCAATGTTGAGCTAATGTTCTCATCTGTGAAGAGAATAAAAACTCGTTTGCGCTCACAAATTACCACTGTCTATGCGTCTCAATAATCTTGCGCTCTTATGTCTATATGACTTATCTATTGAAAATAATTGAACACTTTAAGCAGATGAAGCACCAACGCTTTCTTCTGTAATGTCAGTTGTTATCCCTGAGTTGAGTTTATTGTGATGGCATCCTAATTTATAACTGCTTTTACTTTATTACATTCTATATACTGTAAACCAGCATAGGGTTCCCTATCTTAGTATCTAGCTGGTCCTGAAGTTATGAACTAAAAAGTTGTAGTTACTTAAAATAAAAGTTGTAGTTAGTTGCAATTGCTTGTGAGTTTGGTTATTCCATTTTTATAAAAACATTTTGAGCATCTGTATTTACAGCATCTGTAAGGAAAGGGGGCGGGTCGTACTTATTCTAAGAAATTAACTTTTCAAAAATATTTATCGCTGCACTTGCCCCCCCGAAATAAATCTTGCCCCTTTGAATTTCTTACTCTAGCTACGTGCCTGGATTGATTGATTGTAGAACAGAGTCAACAGACGAATAAAAGCTTTCAATTTTAAATTTTCATGCATGCTCTGAGCTGTATCACCGCTGACCACATAAACTGTAGTCTTATTCTGCATTCTGCAGCCGCCTTCACTGAATGCTGATGCAGTTTAATAGCTATACGAAACGGAAATTGGATGAACAAGGCCCCCGGACTACTCAGATCAGGGTGCCCCCCTGAAAGCCCGATCGTCTGGGTGCCCCTGGCTCTAGCCCGGTAGAGCTCATAGGAGTTACGCCACTGAGCGGTACCCAAGCGCTTGAGCGTTTCACTAAAATCGTACTGCGCAGGAGGGAGGGGTGAACTCGTCGATATTCATATCCGATGTGTCGGACCATCGTGACGTCACGCGAAGAGATTCGAGTTATTAAAAAATGGCGCCCTTTTGCTTTGCATGTGGCTCCACAAAGATGTTTTGTTTTGGGAGACTTGTTGCTTCGATCACAATTATTTTTGACTGAAAGAATTGGTCGACGTCAAGATAACTCGAAAAGGTAAATAATTGTTTGATAAATACCGAATAAGGATCAACAGATTGTTTTAAATCGTATGTATTCAAAGCAATTTCAAGAAGGATACGACAGTTCATGGGATAGAATGCCGTATTTCATTGAGAAAAAAATGCCAAATTTCTTATCATGTGTGACCTACTGATTGGCTATATATAAAAAAAATCATAAGATGTGTAATTAGGAGTTTTTAACCAAACATAAAAATGATCAGTCCATTTATTTGAAAATGATTTGAATTCTGATCTATATGTTAAAGTAATAAATTTCAGGTTATGTTTTGTATTTTATAAATTATACGAATGGTTTCTTGCAAGCTGGAGATGCTAATGAATCCTTATTTTTTATGCAAAGCATAGTTTTGTTTGGTAGGGTTTGTTGTTAATTTGCTGATTACATTTATTATATATTTTTCCTCTGCCATTATTTTGTTTTTCATTACATCTTTTGTTGCTCAGCTGATGTTGCTGGATCTATTGGAATGGAGCAGGCTTTCAAAATATGGGTGTAATTTTGCTTGACTGGTTTTGTATCAGTTATTATTTGTTGAGCCATTGCCAGGATTTTTTTTAATAATGAATGGTTGTTTGCATTTGAAGTTCTTAACTTCTTATGGTCTCGTGACATTTTTCAAAAAGCAAAATGTGCATGGATGATGCATCTTTTGCTTGAGGATGTTTCCCAACATATTTGGCAATTCCACTGTTCCACATTTATAGGACAGTATGATTTATTTATACATTTCTGTTTTTCTTGTAGGTATATGGCTCTTGCTTGCATAACCTGTAGATGTTCAATTCAATTTTCCCTACCCTGGTTTCAATCTGTTGACATTTTTTCCTTAATTTCCTTAACTTATAATACAAATGTTTGTGGTGCGGGCATTGTTTACCCTGCAAGAGATAATCAAAATTATGAAGATTTCATTTGACAGTGCCATAGAATCTGATAACTTTTAGGGCATACTGTCAATGTAGAATTAATTACAGGCAAAGATATGCTCCAAGTGGTGAAGTCAATAAAAGAGAAAAAGGTCTGGAAAGTGGAAGCTCAGAAAGCAAAAGAAAATCTGAAACTGAATGATGGAGCAGAAGTGTATAAAGAAACCTTTATGTGTCATAAATCGAAATGTGAGGCTTCAGGGTTAAAGGAGTGCTCTTCATGTAATAACATCCTTCGATCAATATATAGAAAAAGTCTCAGTTCGAACTTGTAAAGAAGATTGACCGGACATATTTACTTGCAGAGATCTGACAAATTTTATTAAAAACTTTTTGTTCAGTTTTTGTACATAATTTTTAAATAGTTGTATAATTATTTTAATATTAATTATTGTTATAATGTTTTTGTATGAACAGGATGTTGAAAAACAATATACATACATGTACCACAGAATACCAGTCAAATTGTTATCCAATGTAATAAATAGAAACTCCCATTTTTCAAAGATGTGTATGGTAGTACTAATCAGTTGGTTAAGGGTTAATTTATGACATATTGATCAACATAAATTATGCTTGTTTCAAACTTATTTTCAAACTTTTGGATTTTATGGGCATTAAGAGGAAAAAAGTATCAAAACATAGAATTTTATTTCTTGTTAATCCAGATTATTTTCAAGAATTTTTATTATATGTTCATTAAGACTAAAACTAATATATATTCACAAAAATAAAGTATATAGCATGTTTCCTCCAAATTTTATAAGAGAAATTAAAAAACTGGTATTCTGTGGTACTGTGGTATTCTGTGGTACATACACCTGTAAAGGACTTGAGTCATTCAACAAGTATTATAATTTTATTATACAGTATTGGCAAAGTAAGTGATAAAAAATAAACTTGTGTGTTCTTGTTATTTTTTTGATAATTGCACAGACAAAAAAAGTGTTCATTAATTTAATTTCTTATTTCTGCAGAGCTACATGTTATTCTTGTCCATAATATGTGGGTATAAATTGATAATCAGATACATTTCAGTTACATGAAACACCAGAATGACATGATATATCAACTAGTCCTTTTAAACATGTTCATATATATTGAAGACAAATGTATTACCATCAATAGTGTCAATGGCACTCAAGGGTGACTATAATACAGGGTGAGTGACCGCCAGGCTTATAGCCAGCCAACATGGTGTCCGGGCATCCTTGGACACCCTGTCAGTTCTGTATAACAATTTTTAACCAAATCCATTGTTAAAATTACATACGAGTTGCTGAATGCCCTCATCTGTAATTCTGGCAATAAGCCTGGTGACCACTTAATACACTTAAAACAGGGTGACTGTATTTGGATAACTATATCTATATTTAATTGACAACTTTCCTGACTACCTTATTTATTATGATTTATTATGATTTCTTAATGATACCAGACTAGCCCTATATGTGTGTATATATGTTGCATTACCAATTTTATATAATGAAGTTTACAATGACATCAAGGTAATCTATATTTTTCACACATATTGTTTACATAATTCTAAGCAAGATCACAAAAATAAATTTCCAATGAATGATTTTATATGTGCAACTAAAAGGTGGAAATTTGAAACCTTTTGTTAATCTAAATTAAACCGAACGATATATGTTCAGTTTTTTGTTATTTCTGACGATTAATCTTTCTGACAGTGAGACCAAAACAAATAAAGACGGCGAATACACCATTTAATGTTGTCAACATTTTGACAAATCGCACTGATCATTTTTTTACGATCATAACATTACTTCTATCCGTCAAAGTTCAAAAGACTTTAAACTAATAAAGGCTCTGTCTTCGTCTCAGAACAAAAGGTGACACTATTTCGAAGATACTGCTGTTTTTGCACAGTCAAGTCGCGGCTTTCAAGTTACGATCGTAAACCGATTGATCTGAACATTTGAGGTTTAATCTTATTAAAACTTTACTGATTTTAGGATAATTTTACGTAATAAGGTTGCTTATGTATAAACACGCCCATAACTTTTGTCCTGTCATCTTTATTTGGGGACTTGCTCGCGGTAAATTGCCACCAAAATAACTTGAGGAAGTTAAAGGGAGGCCATTTGTTTTTGTCTTTAAACTTCCCGGGCAAAGCCGCCGGTGCGACCAGTGGGAGCACGATTTTACTACGAAATCACTACGAGTTCACCCCTCCCTCCTGGTACTGCGCAAACTCGCTATCATCGTCGACATGATCGTGGCATAGTCGGTTCTAGCTTCCTCGTATTTCAGTGCGTATCGAAAGGTAAGCAGGTTCTTTCTCGTTTTACACGTTTTTGAATAGTTGTAGAACAGTAGTTTATTAGTGTGTATATTTCTGAGTAGCTACTATGTCTATACTGTCGTTGACTGTTTTTGTTTTATATTTCTTCGTCTGGTAATCAGTGTATAGCAATGTCATTGACCGCTATAATTCTTAAATACATTAAGGTAAACATATTTATAATTGGAATTCATAATAAAGTTTCTGTAGATAAAGATTTTTTGTTGTTAACTGATGTTCCTGGCATGGTATCAATAAATGACAAGACCTAATGCTTTAACTTATAGTGAATCATTTACTGGAGAATTATTCATGACATGTGATGCTGCTGGCCCTTATGTTTGTCTATTAAAATGTATTTTTTGGTTTAGAAACAAACTATGCATGATTGTTGCTTGTTAACATTTTATTGTAATTAACAGTGTTAAAACAGTGTTCAAAATGTCAGACAATTATTTCAAGATATTTGATTCACACTAAAGGGACCTATATGGAATGTCATCTGGTATTTTTCTGGTAGTTGTGTTTTGCTTACTTTAGAAAGCCTTGAGAATCTAAAATTATTTTTTCAAATTATTTCACCCCTTTTCACCAGTATTGATAATAGTAAAAATAAAGTCATTGATCAAAAACTCTCGAGTAATAATTTGTGCTAAGATTATTAATGTCGTTTAGACAATTTCAGCAATATAGAATAGATCCTCTCAGCAGTAATTGTATTGAAGTTTCTGTGAAAAATATTTTTGTTGTTGACAGATGTTAGATGAGAAAATGCATTCCTTAACCTATAGACCATTAACCAGTGAATTATCCATTACATGTAATAATGGAACAGCTATGTCTTAAAATTGCATTTACAAATTTATTTTCTGCTGATTTAGTTAAATCTGCTGTTAGCTTACCAACAGCACTGTCTAGTAATCTATGGTACTATAAGAAAAGTTCAACACCTGGTTTATGTGCGCTCTACCCCTCGTCTATAACAAATATTGTGATGTTTGTCCTTGATTAATCTATCAGTGCAAGTGTCTATGAAATGAAAATGCACCCCAGCTTTTTATTATTGTATTTATGCCTTAACCTATAGTGAATCATTAACCGGTGAATTATCCATGACATGTAATAATGGAACAGCTATGTCTTAAAAATGCATTTACAAATGTATTCTCTGTTGATTTAGTTAAATCTGCTGTTAGCTTACCAACAGCACTGTTTAGTAATCCACCATAAGAAAATTTCAACACCTGGTTTATGTGCGTAATAGCTCTCGTCTATTTGTCCTTGATCAATCTATCAGTGCAAGTGTCTATGAAATGAAAATTCACCCCAGCTTTTTATTATTGTATTTGAAAGAACACGTGTAAAATACTTAAAAGCAGCTTTTACATACTTTCGTATCTTATGCCGTTCTTGAGTTATTATGCTTCATGTAACTCGAGCTGTGACGTCACAAGATGGACACATTAAGTCAAAACTCAAAATCAGTCTTTGGATTGGTTTGGCTAAACGGGCTCAAACCATGCAGACTTACTGAGTCATGAGATTGTTGTTATTAGGTTCTCATGGTAACAGATTAGTTCCCAGGCCACTTTGTATAGAAACAAAATTTTCTACTTTTTTGAACAGTATTGTTGCATTGGAAATCATAGAAAAGGATGTCAACTTCCTAAAACTAAATATTAAGTTGCTGTGAATGTTATTGAAAAGTAATCTGGAAACTAATCTGTTACTATTGCAACAACATTGGAACCATGACAATTTTTAGTTTTCTTGACTGAGTAGTCATCAAGATTTGAATCTATTTAGTCAAACCAGTCTGAAGGTATGCCTGATTTTCAGTTTTGTGGTAATGCTGTGTCCATCTTGTGATGTCAGAGCTCGAATTACATAAAGCGTAATAATTCAAGAACGGAATAACATATGAAAAGCATGTTTAAGTGTTCTTTCAAATACAATCATAAAAAACTGGAGCGAATTTTCATTTTATAGACACTTTGAGGCACCACATCAATATAATGATAAAGAGCATCCATGACAGCCATCCCATAATGGGAATAAATGCCTCAGTATAAATGAATAATACTAATATTTCAGTTAATATCACAGATTTGGATTTAGATAATTTCCACAATTTAGATAACAGTCTTTTTGTTTCATAAAAATGGGCCTCCCTTTTGGTCACACCCCATGCTCATTGCTCATTGACAAGGATGACTCAGGCATTAATGTTCCATGCAGTAGCATCGCGGACCTATTTTTATCTTTGCCATAAAACATCGGTGGATAAACTTTCTTTGCACATTGCCAGATATTTAAGATGTACTAGAACCATTAGAGAATGCAATAGCCGAGGTCTTATACCAGCCAGAAAAGAGAATGACGTGACGTTTTATCACTACCGATACGAATGTGCGGTTTAAATCCATGCCAAAGTAGCCACAGAATACGCAACTTGCCTTTGACAACGATAATTACAGACCCTTTGGTAGAAAAACTTGCTTTACATCGCAAACGCATCGATTACCTGATGACTCAAGATTACAAGCACTGAGGCGAATGACACAGAAGGTAAAAATTATGTTTTAAATAGAAAATGTGAAATCGTTAATAATGCAGTATCCGAATGTCAGAGGTCCGCGGATACGGAAGAAGATGGACCGTGTAATTAACCTATTAGAATTCGGGATATGAGAAAGCCATATAATAATACCTATATATAGTGTATATAGTGTATGTATAGTATATATGTACTATTTAAAAACCGAGTCAGAGTGCTTTATCATTGTATATCGGCTCGCGGCTATATACAATGATAAAGCACGATAAATCACCTTTTGTCTTGTCCACAATGGTTCTATTGTTGTTATCGTCCATTGAACTGTCAGAAAGTTAGTGCAATGCCATTTAGCCTTGTGTTTTGAATATTCAAATTTGACTGCATTTGTTTCGATCCAGCGAAGGAGGTGCACAGAAAAGTGGTGAAAGCTTGGGCAGACTTCCCGCTTAGCAGTGAGCTAAACAGATGAGGAATTTCGCTAGTCGATAATATATTCTTCATAGAGCCATAAACAAGCCGTACCGTTTTAAATGATATATTTTTTTCGACAAGATTTACAAAGAGGAGCTTGAAATATTGTTATTTAAGACTATATTCGACAGATAAATGCACGTTGAAATGCACGTTGGTTATTGCTGCTAGGTAGTAATTTAATGAAGCGAATTGTTAGAACCTGAGATAGCAACAGAGAATTTCGTATCTAGCTTATAGCTAGTTTAAGGAAGATTGTTTTGGAATGTCTGTCGCTGTGAAAGAAGCGGTATTTTGTGGTAATAATTTGTTAAAATATCAGAGACCCTAGCGTATACACGTTGTTCTATTATGGTGAGGTATAGATATATTTCAAGGTTTTTAACAAGCGAAAAGTGCCGATTAATGGGCGAAAATTGGCTTATCCAGCGACAAACTTGTGTAATTTTGAAAGATTTATAATGTTCTAAATCTTCTGTACATCAACTCAAACGACTACAGATGATTGCGGTAAACTGACCCGGTTTATTCATTTAACATGCATATATAGATCACACGTACCTTTATCATAAAGGTACGTGTGATACTGTGATCTACAGTATATGCATATTAAATGAATCTGCGGCGGTCTATATCACGGTATACCTTTATATACCGTCATCATGTGACGAATTTCGATGGATTTCATTGGACGATTATCTCATGAATTATTAATGAATTTTAGAAATATATATATGTATATATATACTTTATTGTAAGAAATCAAAGACAAGACATGCTTTTCTGTAACTCTGAGTTTCACGCTGATGCGATCTTCAGACAGACTTTAAACTCAGAGTTACAGAAAAGCATGTCTTGTCTTTGATTTCTTACAATATAGTATCACGCTCTGCTATACAACGCATCGAGCACTTTCGCAACAGCGTAGACAAATCATCGAATTATATGTATATATATATATATATATATATATATATATAAAAGTAGAGTGCTGCGTAGACAGTGTTTTGAATATATAGCAAAGTGAAAAGGTGGTAAACTGCCAAGAATTTAGTGACGAGATACTGACGTTTCGAGCGGAGCCCTTCATCAGAGTATGAAGGGCTCCGCTCGAAACGTCAGTATCTCGTCACTAAATTCTTGGCAGTTTACCACCTTTTCACTTTGCTATATATATATATATATATATATATATATATATATATATAATATATATATATATATATATATATATATATGTATATATATATATATATATATATACAGGTATATGTACTATTTACAACATGAGCGGCCGTGTTGTATCGGATATACAAGAAATTCAAACGTCTAAACGTTTATGTTTATCGAAAATATTGAAGATTCGAGCCATTTTAGCGGAGTAAATCGAAGTTAAAGTTTATGTAAATTAGCCGAAATCTGTATCACATATACAGGTCGCCGTCATGCCACTGATTTGCTTTGTTTTTGCTTAATGAATTATTAATGAATTTCACAAATATATATATATATATATATGGGAGACGCGGTACCACCACTCAGGGTCTTAAAAATAATTGAGGAGAAAGTGCTGCCTTTGCAATAATATCAGCAAATGGTAAGACTTTCGGGTCTTCTCGGATAACGACCTTAAATCGTAGGCCCTCGGAACCCCTATCAATTGGGCTTCTAGCCTGTTGGGGTATTCCGTTCACCTAAGAGTGATAAATCTAATAAACTAAACTAAACTAATATATATATATATGTATATATCAATTCGTTTCTATTGATCTTACCTCCTGTACAATTGTCACAATATGACGGGACAATAACAACCAGATACAACAGTCCAATGCATGTTGGAAACAAATTAATGATAACTCTCTGACTATTCATATCTTTTTGAACATGCACCTGTAAATAATTAAAATTTATGTAATTAAATTAAATTAAACGTCTTGTAATTATAAAACTGTATAGATTAACCTCGATAACGGCGTTTTCGTCTTTCGGTTAAACGCTTCGTTTTCCGAATTAACAACAATGAGTCTAAGAACAAAACTGCTTGAAATCGACATTGGACAAGGCTAATAATGTCATCGCTAACTTCATGCAGTAAATTATGCAGCAAATTATGCAGCAAATTATGCAGCAAATTGCTGAAGGTTTGTGCTAGCCTGCTTAGCAGACAGTTGTTTGGGGGGAGGGGGGTTATATTCGGGACGGCCTCGCTGTATTCCGCTTCGCTGTATTCCGCGTCCCGAATATAACCCACCCCCCCCAAACAACCGTCTGCCTGATTCGGATGATATCCCTAATCGCATACAAATTAGCTGATCGTGATCCATTATATCCTATAATATGAATTACGATTATCTTGAATTGTTTAGAACTCTCACCAACAAACCTGGCTTACCATTATTCACGCAACCTTGTACCCAGATTATAAGGTTATTTTTCAATATTCTGCCAAGTTTGCTTTCTGTTCGCGATGGACTCTGGTAAACTGTATGTCTGAATACCAGCTCTCAACGAAGGGACATCAATATTTTTTGCTAGTCCAATATTTTTTACTAGCCATCCAATCCACACCCCTAGATGTGTCATGGCACCATTGTTTTTGATAATGTCAAATGATGTGGACGTAAATCCAGGAACCACCGTATATGAAACTGTGTTCAGGAACTGTTTGTGCTGATTTTAGTCAATGCAAGGAGACCAGTCTAAACTGGCGACAATGCTGATAAACAGTGTGTAGCAATATCACTACTGCTATATATAATATTTTTTACTAAAGCACATGAAAGATATTTATAAGCGCCTCTACTGTAATTCCCTGAATATGTAGAAGAGATTATTTCATGGGCATCAAAACTTATTTGACATTCTTAGTTAATATTTTGTCTATTTTTGAGACCGTTATGAAACTGTTATGAAAAGAGTTCAGGCAAAATGGAGCACGTGCAGCGACCAATCAAAAAAATTAATATATTTTATAACAGTGTTCTCAAGACATAACTAATCTAGAGGATCAACTTCCGTCGAGAAACATGTCCACGCATGATACTCTTATAAGAACAAGATACTGACTGCACGTATCGTGACGGTCAAAACATCAATGACCACAAACTTACTACGCAACAGTCTTTCTGAAAACTACACTAACTAGACGATTAACACTAACTAAACATTTACTGATATTCCAACCTCGTATATCTTAGAGCTGAAGCCATGCACATGTAGGTGTACTTCCTACACATTATTTTGTCAGTATAGCTCTATATAGAATTGGTAGAATACGTGATCACAGAAACCAACCTTTTAGAGTTTTCGATTTACATTCAAAACCCCATCACTTCACCTGTATTTCGCTCGCCGCTGTATGAAAAAAATTCTTAAATAATGCGCAGGCTGCAGCGTACCAAAGTGGTATATAGTGAAAAATGTTCTTAGAAGAAAAACTATACCTGATAAAAGCCAACAATTGAAATTACTTCTTGTGAACAAAAGGTATGAAATTGTCTCGAAATGATCCCACAAAAACAAATTCTACACAGCTGTAGCTACTGACAGCTGTGCAAGCTTCCATATAGCTTGAGTAGCGGAGTTTTCCAAGTGTTTCCATCAGGTTGAGGTTATATATAGAGATGGCATGCTATCATTGGCTAATATACGTGATCACATGACATGAAACAAGCTGTTGCCTACTTGCCCAGACAGGATGATGCAATGTTTTTTTGTTTACTTTTTAATATCATAAAATTCCAATTCCGTATATATGACCATGGATGCAGCATTTCAAATTAATTTATCGCCTAACATACCTGCGAGTTTGAGGTAACAGTTGTTGATCACTGTTTAGATATTTTCGTTCGGTTCAGCTGGATAAATTATTCATGGCGTCACAAAAAGTACTTTGTTTCACTTGAAAATTGTGATGCATATTTTACCAAGTAAACCTAAAAATTTCCGTCAGATATTCCACTGCAGTGGCTTTGTTGTATTTACAAGAGTTCGACTGTCATTTCAAGCTTTGTTATATAATTTGAAGATCGAAAGCCCCGTCAGTGCCGTATGAACGATTTTTCACCTGGCGGGGGGGGGGGGGGGGCAAAGTAACTGTGACCACACCCTTTTATCGGGTCGGAGGTATTCTACCCCGGGAAATTTTGAGTTTCTGAGACCTCTGAAATGATATTTCCTGCATTTTTGAGAGCAGAAGTTAACAAAATTTAAAGGCCGAAATAGGGAGTGTTTAGTGACATTTTTTCTCGAAATTGTGACAAATATCTGCAATGGGTTGACCGCAAGCTTGTTGGTAATCGTTGTGATACTCGTTATATCAACAATAATTTTTGGATTGTTTCAATGATGTCCTACGGTTCTGCACCTATACCAAGTTGAAACAAACTTACTGGTTGCAAGCTTGTTAAGCCTTCACAAAATAAACAGTTTACTACAAGCCTGCAGCAAACACATCCTCCAACAAAGCTCGTGTAGCCACTAATAATTATTTGGGCATGGCTACTTAAAATTGAAATACACTTACATATAATTACTTTTTCAAAGTATATTTAAATATTTTAAAATAAAATAAGAAAATTTGGAAAAAAAGTGGGGGGCACATGCTCCCCAGCCCACCCCCTCCGACTCCTACGGCCATGGCCCCGTATTTAATTTTTAACTCGTCACTTTCAACTAGCCAGGCTGTCATGTTCAGCCGTTGTGTGTTCCCGCGTTCCTTTGGACCACGCATGCTCACACAACGGCTGAAATGGAGCCTAGTCGTTATTTGCATAATTCCTATAAGTATATTATTTCCCATATTTGGAATCAGTTACCACTTTCTGCCAAGTCATCTACCTCATTATTTGAATTTAGAAACCAGATTCACCAATCTGATTTACTTGGCTGTCAATGTTATGCATGCATTTAGTATTAGTATATAGATTATTAATTAATTAATACCATGTAAATATTTTTTTATATTGGTAAATAGGTAATATTGTCGAGCACTTCTATCATGAGCCCCACACTCTGTGTCATTCGACATTAAATACATTATTCTAAATTATTCTATTCTATTCTAGTCATGGTCACGTCGTCATGTTTTCTATGAATGAATAAATGAAATAAAATATTTATTTTTGGGAAATCCAATTTTACATGGAGCTCTGATTTATATATAATAATTAATTATCCAGGTATTTTAAATATACCGATGGCTACCGATTGCTAACACAACAGCGTGCGAGTGACACAATCGGCCCACTCCAATAAGTCGCTCCTATATATGCTTCACATATCCACGAGTTAAACAGGAGCTCAGTTGCTCTTGTTAGGTAAGATAAGCTCTAACCAAACAGACTCAAGGTACTCCTTACATAAACTCGGGTTTATGTTAGTACGTCCTTCAGTGGGTAAGCAATAAATTATGATTTACTATAAATCGAAATTTAAATTCAACTTTACGATGTTTCCGTATAAAGGTGCTGTTACACTGTGCAATGTTTCATGCAACTTGTCTCGCAACGACTCAATCTCAGTTCTACGAATCTACGTTGCAGTTGAATAAAATGCGCAGTGTTATACTAGGCAACGTTTCGTACAAATTGACTCGCAAGTAGTTTCGCCATCGTTGTGTTTGTGACAAGGCATACATGCGCGCCGAGTGCCCAAAGAAGAAAATTGCGGGGACGAGTTGCAGATACATGAGGATGTTACATTGGGCAAAGCTGAAAGAAGTTGCAACAGTTAAAGCAACTTGTGTCACAACAATTTCCACCGTTGCATGGTATGTAACACTGTGTTGCGGGACAAATTGCAGGAAATATTGCACAATGTAACATCGCCTTAAAGTTATAACCTTTAATTTTATTTTAGCGTCATGCCAGGTGTCGTTCAAACAATTTATTCGGTTAGGCTCAAGATCGACATCAAATATACTATTATTTTGTAGAAATAGTCTAAGTTCTGATGTTTGTAAGGGACACATCCCCCGCTAATAGAACCATTATCAGATGCTATATACAATGTTAATAATAGATGACTCTAAGAGATTGAGTAGCTTTTCTCTCACAATACACGCTCACCGTCACAATCTCACTTACACACAAGAGTCTCGGTTCACTCTCTGATTACATTACCAAACACTTGTATTATTATTCTTATCTTATTGGCTACTTTGTTCTTCCGTTTATGTAAGACGTGTTCGTAATCATTCAACACTATTTAATCTAACACCTATATTTGATCTAACACATATCTACTCGTGTCTCTCACACGTTAACAAGATAACCTGGTTTCCGACATACTCCCCCCATATGTTTGCCTAATAGGCTACATATATGTATAAACCCATCTAATAATAATAATAATAACCATTATAACCACTTATATTTAAGACTACAAGTAACATAACAATAACTAAATGAATTCAGAATTCCTTGCTGAATGGTGACTGTTAGAAAATGTCAGTTTCGATTACCACTCGCTGTCTTCCACTTCCCCGATCTGATTCAATCTTACGTTTGCTGCCGCTGCAATCTTACGTTTGCTATTCTCTTTAACGTCGCACTGAAGCTCAAGGGGGTACAAATGTTGCACAGCCCTTTCCAAATGTCCATTGGTGGTCTTTAGCTGCACAGCACGAACGATTCCATCTTTTCCTGGGTAGACCTGCTCTACGATAGCTAGAGGCCAAGTACCACGATTCTTGTTTCCCGTTTTCACGATAACCACGTCTCCCTTCTTCGGTAGGAACTTGCTGGTTTTGTGCGTCAAGTTGTGCCTTTCTCTCAGCGCCGTGAGATATACTCTTTTCCAATTCACGAAGTGTTTCGCGCGCTTTCGAAGATCTATTTCCTTGATTCTCCACGACTCTTCTTCCGGTAGGTGGTTTGAACGTTGGAAAAAGAAGCTGGTGGGAGTCAGTGTGGGTAACTGGACGTCATCCTCCATGTAGCTTAGCGGCCGTCGGTTGATCTGTATCTCCACATCGAGCATCACTTCTTCTAGTTCGGTTAATGTCAGTGTAGCTCCCCCGATCACCTTATACAACGCGGATTTGACGACTCCGATTAGCCGTTCAAATTGTCCGCCCCACCATGCATGGGGCGACTGAAGTTGAATCTCCAGGTAATATCGTGGAGCTCCAGTAATTCTTGGACGCGCTCATCATTTCTCACTCGTTTTATCCATTTGGCTGCCTTGATAAACGAGGCACCGTTGTCGGAATAGACAACTCTGGGTCGTCCCCTTCTGGCAATCAGTCGTTTGAAGGACTGCAAGAAAGTTGTTGCCTCCGTATTTGGAACTACTTCCAGGTGCATGGCTCTTAACAAACTACAGGAGAAGATGAGCAGGTACGCCTTTGCTTCACGAGCGTTGGTTTGCTAATGATCTGGAAAGCTGCGCCCACTTCGGTACGGTTGGTTGGCAGTTGTCCGGGAGGTGGCTTGGTGATTGGAAGGGCTCTGACCCGTTTGCATCCCCAGCATTTGGAATCCAGTAGATCTCGCGAACTGCTGGCATGGTCAGAGACACTCTCCCGTGTAGGGTGTTGATGTGGACTCGCTGTACGAGCTTCCTGGTGAAACGGCTATTGGTTGGTACGTAGACCGGGTGTTCTCCTTGTATTCTTCCTTGACATTTGAGAATTTCTTCTGAGTTGGGAACGAGATTGAGGCTTTGTCGGGTCTGTTCGAAGTGAGTATTCTGTGAATCCTGTTTCTGGACTCTCTTTATCCACCAATTTCGTGTTTCGTCCAGGTCTTCGCTCGTCAGGAAGAATCCAAGCTTGTATGCGTAACACTTTGGGCCAGTCGTGGCGTTTGAGTAGGTCATCGAATTCGTCTTCGCTGGATTCCTCTGTCTGCTGCTGTGCCAGGTTTAGCTGTTCTCTCACCACTTCTAATTCAGCTTCGGAGGCTTGCGATTTTTCAATTATTGGGGAATTCGGCCACTCTTCGGGGTTGCGAAGCCACCTTGGTCCGTTCCACCAACGATCTGAATTGGCAACCGGACCTCCTCGGCTGGCAAGAACTGCGGGATTATCTGTCGTCGGCACATGTTTCCACTGGATCTTGGGATGACTCCATATATTTTTCACCCTGTTCGAGACAAACTGTCGGTACTTCCCGTTCCCAAGAATCCAGTGAAGGGCCACCGTGCTATCCAACCATCCATGTATCGTCGGTTTAGGCAGATCTTTCAAGTCGTTACTGACGTTTGTGACAAGAGCACTGACGAGCTGTAACCTTGGTACTGTTAGTCCTCTCTTGGCTAGTCTGGCCTTTGCTGCCACCAGAGTCTGGGTTACTCTTCCTTGCTGTCGGACGGCAGAGTACACTGCGGCGCCAACTCCGCTGATAGAGGCATCTCCAAATGCATGTAGCTCCAGGGCGTCAAATGTTCGCCAGTGTTCCAAGGACTTCGCGTTTCGTTGGCGTGGAACTTGTGGTTTGGAACTCTACTGCTAGGGTGTCTTTTGACTTGTCCCATTTTAGACCCAACAGCTTCGAGTCGCTTGGATGAACCAGTATTTGTTGCTTGGTGTAGGACTGCTCGTCGCTGGGTTCAGGACTAGGTTGATCTTCAAGCTCGGGAAAATTTGAGTGCAATGTGCAACTCAAACCTTGCCTCACTCATCACTTCTATCGCGATGGATTTACGGCGCTGGGCTTCTTCGACAATTTTTGCCACCGGTCAAAAGGTCGTCCACATAGAAGCTTCTTCGCATTCTCTCGGTTTCTTCATGATACTTCTTGGACCAGGTGTCCAGGTGACCCTCGAGACTCCTCCCAAAAGAAAGGGCGAAGGAGCCAGACCAAATAATACTCGAGTGAAACGGTACAGTAGGTGTCGATCTTGGCGTTGGCGTTTGGTTCCCTCTCGCCTCCACTGATGCGAATTTGAAGGAAAGCTTTCTGTATGTCACCATGATACCACGACTGGGTAAGATCTTTACTGAACTAGTACGTCCCATAACTTGTTCTGCAGCGTAGGGCCGGCGTATAAACAATCGTTGAGCGACGGTGCGTGGGGAGTTTCTCTGGCGGAGGCGTCATACACGATTCTCGTTTTTGTCGTCTCAGCAGACATGCGGACCACGCTTTTGTGTGGGATGTATAACTCTCGTGGCCGCGAGACTGGTGGTTCTCTTTCTACGATTCCTTCTTGCAATTGTTTCTGTATGATCGCATTGTATGGTTCGCTTAAGCCATCTCTTTGAAGCTTCCTGCTCAGATTCTGAAGACGCTTGAGGCTACCATTCTTGTTCGTGGGTGGAACTGCGTGGTTTGGCTTCCAAGGTAAGTTAGTTTCGTACTAGCCTTGTGGGTCGCGTTTCAACTGTTCCTTTAACTCATCGAAAACGGTCGACTGATCGTGCTCTGGTTTGTCTTCTAATACGAGGACGTCGAGTCTACACAACAGTTCATAGTCATTCTGGCTTGTTTGTGTGAGCAGCATGGTATTGTTATCGAACTCATTGCTTGGTGACATCAGAAGCCATCCAAACTTGGTAAGCTCTGCAATGGGCGTGTTGGGTTTTCCAATTCTCGGCGTTTTCGTTTTGATTCGTGAATATTCTCCATTTCCAAGGATCATGTGGATTGGTAGAGAAGCTTTGGTGTCATTGTCATGAACAGACACTCCTTTCGGATGGGGAAGTTTCTCGATAAGTTCGCTGTATTTTGGATTTTCTACTGTTAAGAGTTCCGTCTTATTCACCTTGGTTGTTCTGACTGGTAGGGAGAATTGGTGGTCGACTGATTGAAGGGTTACGTAATAAACTTCAAATTTCGCGGTCGTTGATGTCATCAACATGTCATTGCTCTTCGTTTGTACATCAGTTGGCTTTATTCGGAGAAAATGGATTAGTTTTGACGATATATGTATGGCAAGCTGGCAAGCTCCAGAGTCTATTAAGGCTCTGCACTTGATGCCATTTACTTCGATGACTATACGATGGGGAAAACACCTTCGCTCTTCTGGTTTGTTGTTATGGTGACGTTCTTTTCGACAGCATCTTTCGTTGATTCACAGGATTCACTTTGGATTCACAGATTGAAGTGTGGTGTCTTCTATCGCAGTGTTGACACGACGTCTTGCTTGGGCATTCTGATGCTTTGTGGTGTGCTGAACTGCAGTTAAAACATAATCTTCTTTAGACCATTATCTGCTTGCGGTCCGGAATTGTTGCGAATTTCGAACACTCGTTGGTCTTGTGATTGCTGTCGTCGCAGCAAGCACATCCACGTGGTTTGCTGTCGCGATGGTGGGCTTGAAACAGCTTATCTTTCTCTTTGCGTTTGCCGCCGCCTTGATCTTGCTCTCGCTCTTCGTTGTTTTCAACCGGATTTCTTCTTGTCCACTGTCTAAGAGCCTCGGCCAATTTAGCAAAATCCCATTTCTCCTACTCCTGGTCTGTGTGGACCAAGTCACCTCGTATAGCTGGCAACTTGTCCAGCGTCATCGAAACTGCGCCGTTGGTTTGATCGAACTTTTGTAAGGCCTGGACCGATCGAATACAGTAATTTCTCGCTGAAATCATGAATCTTTCTAGGGTTGGCGCTTGTAATCGTCGACAGGTCTAAGATCTCTCGACTATAGGCTTTGAATATTTCCGTCGGTTCTTCTTACCTTGGGGTTGAGAAGTTCGCGAAGATACGTAAACTTCGTGATAGGCGCAGCTTTACTTCTCTCAATGTTGTCGTTGAACTGTCCCCAGAATCTTGGCCAGTCCATATATTAACCGTCGAATTTCGTAATAACCACCTTTAGCAATTTGGCTTGGTTTGCGCTCGGAGATTCGCCTTCCGACGCACTTTCTTTCGACGATTGCTCGTGTTATGTCTGAAGCTTTAGTTTCGTCTCTAAGAGCTTCATCTCCAATTGTAATTTATCCTCGCGTTCGATGGACTCTTGCTTTTTCCTATTTCCGTCTAACCATTATTTCGTCGTTCGGACGTGGCCATCTGCGTCGGCTAGTCTTTTGTTCAGTTATCTCGACGTTCCACTCTGTCACTTCTTCTTTGGCCTCGATTTTCGTATCTTCTACATCTCGTCGTAGATTGTCGACTTCGTTAAGGGTGTCTTGTAATTGTTTCTTCATCAGAACTTGTTATTACAGCTCGCTGTTGTGATGCGCAATTGCTTTAACTTCGTCTCGAGCGACGCCATCTCGATAGACAAGATCTTTTCGCTTTTGTAAATAATATCGCGTTGTCGGAGGTGCCACTATGTCGGGGATTGCCTCCTCGAATTCGCCCAACACTTCACAAGTAAACAATCACTGGTTTTGTATACATTTATTCAAGATACTAAGTTATACTTCTCTCACAATACACGCTTACCGTCACAATCTCACTCACACATAAGAGTCTCGGTTCACTCTCTGATTACATTACCAAACACTTCTATTTTCTTCCGTTTACGTAAGACGTGTTCGTAATCATTCAATACTATTTAATCTAACACCTATTTAATCTCTCACACGTTAACAACAAACCTGGTTTCCGATACATGAAGCAGTTTTATTTTTAATTATATATTTTAATATCATATTCATGGCTAAAAATGGATTTCTAGTATAGCGTATTACCAGGCTTTTAAATATTAAAAATCCTATATACTATGCTACCCTTTGAGCATTCTGAAATTGTATTGAACACTGAGAGATCTCGTGGATTAGTAAAAAAAAGAACGAGCTAACTCGGTAATTTACTATTAAAATAAACACAAATTATGAAACAGTTCTTACCTATTCAGTTCACGCAGCAAGATATCCAATGATTACTAAATCAAGGAACGCGATCGTAATACTCGTTTGTAGTATAGAATCAAATGATATACGATAACTTGGCTACAATATAAATATATATATATATATATATATATATATATATATATATATATATATATATATATATATATATATATATAGTGTAGATATTGTACTATATATATATATATATATATATATTGAACAACAGATGGTGTCCTTGCGTTGACGTTTGACACGTACAACACAACCAACCAGTAATTGCCTTGGCCAAGTAGTTATAATGAGTTATCTTAAAAGGCTCCTAGATAGAATTTTTTAAAAATGAGCATGCCAAGATAATGATAAATAGAGTCTAGTTGTAGCATAAAACGTAACCAAAACCAGTTTCATAAAACTAAATGTATATATTGGTGTTGACTACGAAATTATGAGGCCGCCATTACTCGCACATGTTCCGCAATTGACGTCAAAGACTCAAAGCCAAAGTATCCATGGCAATTATAATTATCGTCATATGAATATAAAGACTGCTTTGGGGAACTATTCAATATAATTCTCGACATTTCGTGAAAATATATGAGGAAAACCATAACAGCATCAAACATGCTACACTGTTGCAGAGTCTTTGACGTTACACATTTCTTTCTTACTGTATAAGAACATGTTTTGAGCAATGGCGGACAACGTTTCGCTAGCTTCTGTTGTTTCTTGGAAAATGTGAGTTATATTCCATGATAGCAAATGATAAGAATCAATATCTCATATATTTCGTCTCAGATGCACCTTAAAAACATGACTGTCAACATATTTGCTTTTGAGTGAATTGCAGCCCGCAAAATCAATAATGCAACAGCTCAATTATAATGCTTATTTGGATTGGCTTATAAAAGAGTTTAAGAAGTCATATAGTCATAAATTAGGCCGTATTGTTGATTTTGCGGGCTGTATATCCAAAAAACTCATGAAATCAATTTTTTACAGTCATTATTCTTAAGCTAGTGATAGTGGCAACTCGAGTATCAGCTGGTATTCTATTGAAATCATGCACCACCGTTTGAAATTCACTGCAGTTTACACGCGTTTAAATATCTCTGCATAACTGTCAGCCGGTCAAGATATTTCATGGCCTGATCATATTGAAAACTTAACCAAAAAGATAAACCACAGCTATACACCTCATTAATTTCGACTTCGCATATATATATATATACTGTATATATCAGAGTAGCGTGAAACTCAGAGTTGCGACTCCTGTATTCAAACTAATTATATTTCGCTCTACCTGCAATGGTATTGAGCGCTCTCATATCCATAGTCATATTTGTAACTCATCTGTTACTTATATTTGTCAATATATATACAGGTATATATATATATATATATATATATATATATATATATATATATATATATATATATATATACTAAAACAGATTTGTAACATGAATGTTACAAAGCTAGCGGATGGTTCAAGAGTGCTCGATACCATTAGAGGTAGAGCGTTTATAAAATACTTAGAATGTTTTCGTCACTACTCTGAGTTTCACGCGTAATGCGATCTTCAGGCAACTGACAGTTCAGCTTCAACTTGTCGTTAATATACTCGGCGGGTTAAAAATAGTTCTGATGACGTTGTTGTGTGTTGATCGTTTGCTGACGTTCGTTAATCGGTGATTGATTGTGTGACGACACTTCGCGAAAATTTCCGTTTTTTTTTTTTTTTTCCGAGCAAAGATCGGAAATTTTCGCGAAGTGTCGTCACACAATCAATCACCGATTAACGAACGTCAGCAAACGATCAACACACAACAACGTCATCAGAACTATTTTTAACCCGCCGAGTATATTAACGACAAGTTAAAGCTGAACTGTCAGTTGCCTGAAGATCGCATTACGCGTGAAACTCAGAGTAGTGACGAAAACATTCTAACTATTTTATATATTATATATATATATATATATATATATATATATATATATATATATATATATATATATATATATATATATATATATATATATAAATATATATATTATATATATATATATATATATATATATATATATATATATATATATATGTATATATATATATATAGAAATGATTTATGGTGAAGGAAAATTTCGAGTGTTGGAATACATACATTTTAAGACCAAACCGGGACCAGTTGCGAAAAATGCAACTTGAAAGCCTTCCGGCTGGAAAAAGCTTTTAAATCATATCATATTATTCGAAAACCAAAAGATCTTACAAAGTTAAATGCAAATCGTGTCCTTTCACCTATGTCGGAGAGAGCAAGCGGTCGTGGAATTCCCGGGGGGCTGAGCATAAACCCGGAACGAGAGCGAAGAACGAATCGGCGATAAAACAACACGCTGAAACAACGGATCACGATATTCATCCTGCCTACGTGGACATTTTAGAACATAACATTGACAATAGACGTCAAAGACTTTTTCTTGAATCTTTACACACATTTGTTGATAAGAACACTGTTAATGAAAATCAGGCATTTGCACTGGCATATTTGCTGTTAATTAATTTCCTTGAGATAGGCAAATTGTAATAAATAGTGATAGCATATTCTAATTCTTATATACTCTGAAGAATATCACAGACGGTTGTCGAAAATTTATTAAAATTTAGCATTTTTTAATTAATGTAAGTTTTTAAACTTTTTATAGATCAGTTTCAAACCTCTTTTTATTAATGATAAACACTGATCGCCCAAACGCCATATATATATATATATATATATATATATATATATATATATTATATATATATATATATATATAATTTGGGGAGACTAATGAAATCATTCCAAAGCTCCTCATTTTATTATTATTATTATTATTATCATTATTATTATTATTATTATTTAATTGTTAATCACAGCAAACTATCTTAACGCTGGTGTCTTAAATGAGGCATCAATCTACTTCCCGTGTCCTTATAGGTGCCTTGACATAACATGCTTCACTCTTATGATCTCTATGTATCAAAAACTTTCCTTAAAATCCTAGCTGATCCCAGTAAACATGCCCTCTGCAACAATTTCCCACCCCAATCCATTTTCCAAGCCCTTTGGTAGGGTACCCAACGTACCAATTATGATGGGTATTATTATTATTATTATTATTATTATTATTATTATTATTATTATTATTATTATTATCGGGAGATATTAATGCAGAAACATCCTGAAGGAAAAGTTCCACATGTAGAAGTACTTCTTGAAGAAACAGGAAACGAAGAAATTTATCATGATCCGGTCATCTTTGAACGTATAACTGGGGATACCATCAAACAAGCAGCGTGGCGTCGTTTCTGCTTTTCGTTTAAAAGTTTCTCTGTCGATTTGTGGCACGCCGTTTATGTACATCAACTGTTCAACCTGAAAGTGTATCAGCATTTGTTGCATGTCGCCTAATCCCTCTAAACAAAAATCCCGGAATAAGACCTATTGGGATTGGTGAAGTTCCAAGAAGGATTATTTCTAAATCTATCCTGAAAGTGATTGGTCAAGATATCCAGTCAGCTGCAGGTCCCGTACAAAGTTGTGCTAGTCACGAAGCAGGTTGTGAAGATGCCGTTCATGCTATGAAAGAAAAAGTTCTATATCACTTGTGGTACGAAAACTGGAGACCCTTTGAGCGCTATCTTATTTATCATGGTAATTGATGTCGTCTGTAAACCGATGCTTTCCAGTGCCATGATAAGTTTAAACTTGCACAATGAAGCGAATCTTAACCCAATCCCCATCCAAGCTTTCGCTGATGACATTGTGCTTGTTTCACACAATATCAATGTAATTTTAGATATGATTGCCCAAGGGGAAGGTGAAATGCGACAAGCCGGTCTGGAGGTCAAACCAACAAAGTGTGGTGTGTTCTATGGAAGAAGATCTGGAAATAATTGGTATACCGGGAAACGTGACACGAAGCCAGAAATTACTGTTCAGTCGCAATCAATATCTGTATATGGTCGAAATGAGTCGTATAAATACCTGGGAAAAGAGTTATCGTTATCCGGAGAATGTAAAACTCAGTTAACGGATACGATTACATTGTTTAAAGAACTAGTGTTAAAAATCAAAGTCAGTTCGTTACCTTTGGCTTTAAAGTCAAGTGCTTTAAATAACCTGGTTTTAGCCAAAATTCTACACCACTTTTATAATACCCGAATCGATGTAGTGTCATTGTAAAAATTTGATGAGATCGTGACGAGTACCGTTCGCGAAATGTATGGTCTGTACTCTACAACAACACAAGCTGTTATCTACCTGCCACGAGAGCTTGGAGGAATCGGTATTAAGAGAATATCTGATGTTTACCGAACCACACGACTGGCTTTTCTAATCAAAATGCTGAATCATCCTGTGGAAAGTTTTTCGTATATTGCTCGAGAATCACTTAAGCTGGATATGAGGAAGAGAAATGTAGACATATCAACCGACGAGGATAACAACTTTCTCGGCTATGAACTGAAACGAGATGGAAATTTTCTAAATTCGAAAACCTCTTTCGGATCGTATTCAGACTGGCCGGAAATGTTAAGGTATGCGAGAAAGATCGGTGTTCGAGTTTGCTTTCGTGATGACAAAGCGATGATTCTAGTTAATGATAAATGGTTGGATGACAAGTGCGATTTACAAAAAGCTCTGTTTAATATTACTGTTGAACGTGAACTTGAAAAGGCAAAGTCGTTATCAATTCAAGGTTCGTTTCTCGGAATGGAAGACATTCAGTTAAAGTCATCGCACTCTTTTTTATACAACTGGAGTCTAGATGATAATCTCGTTACATTTGCGATCAAAGCGAGATTGAGTATTCTTCCTACGAACTTCACCGTGTACCTGTGGAACCGAGAAAATGACCCGAGATGTCCGTTTTGTAAATCGCATACAGAATCTATTGCACATCTTCTGAATGGATGTTACACACAGTTTGGAAACTTTTATAGTCGTCGACATAATCGAATTGTTGAAAAGTTAGCTGCGTTTATCAAGATGGTCAAGCCACGAGTTCCTGTGTACGTTGACAGGATGGCCGAAACAATATTTCCTGAGTTTAAGACTGAGCTTTCTGAATTACAACATCGTAAAGTTGATCTTGTCCTGGTGGATAAGTCGGAAAAAAGCTGTTATTTGGTGGAAGTTAAAGTGTGTTTTGATTTGTATTTACAACAATCTTATGACGAAAAAATCAGTCGCTACCAGGCCTTAGTTGTTACGCTAAGATCACATCATTACGATGTGAAGCTGCTGGTAATGTGTTTTGGTTCTCTTGGATGCGTAAAGCAGGACGTCTTTGGAAGTCTGCGAAAATTCACTAACGATAAATGCGAAATTAAATCAGTTATGAAATGGTGCTCGATTTCTAATATAATTGGAGCAAACTATATATGGCGACATAGAGTGAAAAGAGTGATGAACTTGTAAACTGTAGATTAGATTAAATTAGGTCGTTCATTAAAGTGCCTATATCACTTGTGGGATCTTTACATATTTATAGTAATTGGAACATTCTAAGAAGATTTGTAATATATCTTCTCAGGCGAAAATTTAATCTTCATGGACTTTTTTGCAGTTAAAGTTACCGGATATGACATCAAAGGAGGAATTTTTGAAGCAAGAAACAAAAGAAAACTGATTTGCAATTCCTCCTTTGATGTCATATCCGGTAACTTTAACTGCAAAAAAGTCCATGAAGATGAAATTTTCGCCTGAGAAGATATAGTACAAATCTTCTTAGAATGTTCCAATTACTATAAATATGTAAAGATCCCACAAGTGATATAGGCACTTTAAGTTGTTGGAGGATGGACTAAACTCTAATAGAACATAGAGTATATCTTGTAAATAGTAGATCCTATAGTTGTTTGTCCATATACCTAGTATTTGTAAACTAAGCAAGTTTATAGTTTTGCTTGGATTCTAGGTCAAATAAAGTATTATTATTATTATTATTATTATTATTATCGGGAGATATTAATGCAGAAACATCCTGAAGGAAAAGTTCCACATGTATAGAAGTACTTCTTGAAGAAACAGGAAACGAAGAAATTTATCATGATCCGGTCATCTTTGAACGTATAACTGGGGATACCATCAAACAAGCAGCGTGGCGTCGTTTCTGCTTTTCGTTTAAAAGTTTCTCTGTCGATTTATGCAATGCAGCTCTGACCGGTGTGGCACGCCGTTTATGTACATCAACTGTTCAACCTGAAAGTGTATCAGCATTTGTTGCATGTTGCCTAATCCCTCTAAACAAAAATCCCGGAATAAGACCTATATTGGGATTGGTGAAGTTCCAAGAAGGATTATTTCTAAATCTATCCTGAAAGTGATTGGTCAAGATATCCAGTCAGCTGCAGGTCCCGTACAAAGTTGTGCTAGTCACGAAGCAGGTTGTTCATGCTATGAAAGAAATTTAAGAATTAGATGAAACAGAGGCTATACTTCTGGTCGATGCTGAAAATGCTTTCAATACGATTAATCGACAGGCAGCTTTGCATAATATCAAAGTAATGTGTCCTGGTATATCAACCGCGTTGAATAACACATACAGTAAGGGAAATGGTTAGGAAACCAGCGAACTTCAAAGCGTCTATAATGAGCTGTGATTTTAGGTTGAAATGGTCCTGACCGTGCACAAACCTTTTGTTTTTTGTTTATTAATATTTAAATAGCATGGTTGAGAGATTCAACCCAAATGCTGCAATTGGATGATTGCTTCATTATACTAAAATTATTTTGTACTAACTGTGCACAAGTTTGCATAAACGTGAACAATAACCTAGAAAAAAGACTTAGGCCAAGTTTCCAAACCATCTCTTCTAGACTATGAGTAAACCAATTCGATTGTTTGTCGCAGGAGGAGGAGGAGAAATTTTGTCCACGGAGGGGATAACACAAGGCGACCCATTAGCAATGGCAATGTATGCACTGGCCATCACTCCATTAATTAGAAGTCTCAGAGAAGAAGTTCAAGAGGTAAAGCAAGTGTGGTTTGCAGATGACTCTACCGCTACAGGAAGAATCCAAACGCTTCGAAAATGGTGGCAACATCTCGCAGTCATGGGTCCTAAATTTGGCTACTATCCAAACTCTAATGGTCAAACCATAATTTTTTGATGAAGCTACCAGATTATTTGAAGGCACAGGTATCAAATTATCAATGGAGGGTCAGAAATTACTTGGCTCAGCTATTGGTAATACAACCTTCATTAAAGAAGATGTATAGGAAACAAAGTGGAAGAGTGGTCTGAGGAGATTTCAAAGCTCGCCAAAATAGCTGAAACATATCCCCATTCAGCATATGCTGCATTTGCTCATGGTATTGTAGGGAAATGGAGATATACAATGCGAACTAATAAAAATATTGGTATTCTATTTCAGTCACTAGAAGATGCTATAAACGAGTATCTAATTCCAGCCTTGACTGGTAGGGATCAATGTTCTCGCGAGGAATCCAACACGCCTTGGAGGACTTAACATCACAAATCCTGTACTCGAAGCAGATAGTCAATTTACTGCATCGGAGAAAATCAGCGATCCATTGAAGGAGCTGATTAAAGATCAGGCCGAAGTGTTTAGAAAGCCTGAATTACAGAATATCAAAGCAAGTATGCGAAAACAAAAGGATCAACAAATGGAAAGCGAAGCTGAAGATCAGAAGTTAGAGAGAGTTTACTTGTAATTGTAATGGATATTCTTAAGGAAAAAGGTTCATCATCGTGGTTAACGGCTTTACCAACAAAAGATCAAAGATTTAACTTAAACAAAGGTGAATTTTACGATGCCATCAGCTGCCTAAGATATGGTTGGCAACTGAGAAATATACCGCAGTATTGTGTCTGTGGAATAAGTTTCTCAGCTGATCATGTCATGATATGCCCACATGGAGGGCTTGTCATTGCCCGTCACAACGAGATCCGTGACCTAACAGCAGATTGGCTGAGCGAAATTTGTACCGATGTTGAGAAAGAGCCACAGTTACAACCTCTTAATGGAGAGAACAGCGAACAAACAATAAGATGCCAGAGCTGATATAAGTGCCAGGGTCGGCGTCACAGTGCATATTTTGATATAAGGATTTTTCACCCCAATGCACCGAACTATCAATATACCAATATCCAGGCCTTATACAGGAAGCACGAGCAAGCAAAGAACGCGAATATGGTGACAGAATCAGGGAAGTAGAGAATGCACCACTTGTATTTTCACTTTTGTATTTTCTACCACTGGCGGGCTAAGTAAAGAGACCTCAATAGCTGCATACAAACGTATGGCTGAGTTGTTAGCAAATAAGAGAAAGACGGAGTATAGTACTACCTTGGCGTGGATGAGATGTTCTCTTTCGTTTGCCTTAATTAGATCAGCGGTTGCATGCATAAGAGGTATACTAGAGTATCCTCATTAAGATATGCATCGGAAACGAACATTGAACTTAGTTATGGAGAAAGTCGACTGTTTTCTACCTGACTCTTTTATATTTAATATATTGTTATTATTATAATTTGACCATCCTCCAAGAACATCTATAATGATATTATGCTGTTCCACCACATATCCCTTGAACTGTTGTTTGAGTACCCACCTCATAGGCCCATAATTTAGGGTCTTCTCAGCATCTTTACGGGTTCGATTCTCTATCCATGGGCTTTATGATTTATAATCCGCGCATCCACTCTGTTGGCCCTTACCTCAGTTTTCACGGCATAAATTGGGATATCCCAGAATGCTTGGGCATCTCTGCTTTCGTATGTTGGCTTTGGCTCCACTGGCGAATACCAAAAGACCGGCGGTACTTCTTCCAAAAGACCAAGATCTCAAAAAATAAGATCTTCAAAGCCGCATTGTGTCTGGCTAGGCAACTGTAAGGTCGGCGAAAATGGCCCTGGGATTGGCTGGTCGCGTGACACCCAGAATTTATGGGTGTTTTGATATGATAATTTATGATAATTTAGGTTATTTGTCTTTGTCTACTCTGTTGATGTGATAATGAATGAGAAATATGCAACGCTCTGCAGACTTTGTAAAGCATTCATCCTAAAAGCAACTAATTCATATAAATACATCCATGATTATCTCGTATAAATATCATGGACGAACAAGTATAAATCGACTGCAGTTCTTGATAATTAACCAAGCTCTTATATTTCGTATTCGTATAGTAAAAGTTAAAGGCGAGGAAATTTCTTAACATGTGGAATTAGATGAATAAATTATACTCTAGCTGAATTAATCGAGTTTTAGAACTGGCCAATAAGATTATGCAATCGACCAGCCGATCTCAGAGCCATTTTCGCCGACCTTCAACCGTGGAGGCAAAATGCCCTGGGTACGAGGTTGTCTGGCTAGCCACCCTGATAACACAAGCGCGACACTCTCTGGAACCTTGTTGCATAATCTGCATTGCACATCATTCGCCGGTTTTGTCCTGGTCTTCTTGCTATGGTACAGCTTAGTTGATAACAGCTGTTCATAAAGCTCGAACATCCCTGCAATCACATTCTAAGGGCATGATCTCCATTCTTTAAGCCAAGCAAAACAGCCTGATTTGTTGAGACTTTCATCCTCCCATCTAGCCCTGAATATGTTTCCTTGCCACTTCTGATCTCGAACCATTTCCTCGAGCTGCTCCTCTTGGGATTTCTTGAGATGCGCCTTGATTTTCTTTCCTGGTACTTCCCCCATGTCGGTATCTAACGATGGTTGACGGTGTTTTAGGTTTAGAGTCAGTTCTAACTCCTCAGCATATTTTACAGCATCTTTCACCAACGACTGATGGCCCAGTGCCACGGAGCGTTCTTCAAATTTCCGAACTGTTTCCATTCTGAAATCTAGATTCTTATACATATTTACCGCTGCCTTGACTTTCACAGATTTATACCCTCGCTCCACCTGACCGCATCCCTCTTCCTCCTTTCCCTCTGGTGAGATATAACATCGCCGTTGAATTCAATGGGTGTTTTCCACCATTTTCTATAATGATTTTGCGAGCTTCTCTGTCGATTCTGTTGAGTTTAGTTTGAGTTTGAATTTATTAGATTTATCATTCTTTGGTGAACGGAATACCCCAACAGGCTAGAAGCCCAATTGATGGGATTCCGAGGGCTATACGATTTAAGGTCGTTATCCGAGAAGACCCGAATGTCTAACCATTTGCTGATATTATTGCAAAGGCAGCACTTTCTCCTCGATTATTTTTAAGACCCTGAGTGGAGGTCCGACACAGGACATGAACCTGTGTCTCCCATGAGCTCATAGACATGTGTGGTAACTACTACACCACAAGTTCTGTTGACCACAAGTTGAGCTCTGTGATGGGCCAATTCTGCGTCCACATCAGGTAACTCATGACGGGGAGCTCGAACTGATTTGAGGCAATTGCACGATTGAAATCTGATAAAGGGCTTGACCAGATCACAGACATCCTCCGCAAGAAAACCTTGGGTGCAACCTTCAAAGCGAGCTTACGACCCTGCTTCATATTCTCCAAAACACCAAGGAACTTGTACTGCGTTCCCTCCTTAAGGCTTGTTATTACCGTCGATTCATCCATCTTTATTCCAAGAGAGTCTTGTACTTGTACCCCCTTTCTCACATGGACTGTTGAGCATTTTTCGGGTTCCACTGCAGTCCAATATCCTCCATCGCCGACTTGGTTGACACTGTGTTGCACTGTGTTTAACTTACTCTCCGAAGCAGTAAGAGAAAGGGCATGCACTTCACTCTTGTTGGCTGTTGTCGCAAGGACCTGGATGCTACAGGCTTGTAATGGAACTCTTGGTATGACTGCAGATCATCATCATTGGACTCTTGGTCATGTCTGGTCATTGGTCATGTTAACGTTGGGATTTTACAATGTGTCGTTGGCCGTATTAACGGGGTGACCGTATTAACGGGGTGACCGTATTAACGGGGTATTTTCATAACAAAATGTATTGGCGTTTTGCCGGGACAAAAAAGATGCCATAATAACAAGGTGACCGTATTAAGGAGGTGGCCGAAAGGCGGTGTTCCACTGTATAGGGCATAATTTTAGGAGATCGAAGTTAAAAAGTTATAACCTGAAAAATAAGTGAAAACTTCAAAGTTTAATTAATATTTCTCTTTAGTTAGAAGCATGAAATTTACAATATATTTACCAAATAGCATTTTGCAAGGGCTTTAATTTGATATATCTAATAACAACACGACGAGGTGAATATTACAAGACTTTATTATTTGTTTATAAGAAAGACACTCCCCGTCATCAGTGCGCATGTTCATGCAAGGTTAGTTTTCAGTCCCTACACTGTCCCCTCTTCAGAGGAGTGCGGGGTCGACGTTCTCGTTGTGGCCTTCTATTAGGTTCCATCTGAAAGCTTTTTCTGTAACACTGTCAAACAGTACTCGCCTAAGTCCTGTGCCTTAGATCCTGTAGCTACACATCTGCTAAAGGAATCTCTTAACGTGTTAGCTGCCCCAATTACTGACATCAATTCATCTTTGTCCTCAGGAGTATTTCCTCTGTCTCTTAAGAAAGGTCTCATCTGCCCATCTATTAAAAAACCTACTAGTGATAAAGAGCAATTCCCTAACTATAGACCTATTACTAACGTGGCTTTCTTGTCAAAAGTATTAGAGCGGATTGCTGCCAGACAGACAACAGACTATCTTATTGAGAATAACCTCCTTGCAAAAATGCAATCTGCTTATAGACTCTTTCATAGCACAGAGACAGCAGTTCTGCGTGTTTTCAATGACATCCTTTACGCACTTGATGAAAATCAGGAAGTAGTGTTGGTACTGTTGGACTTATCATCTGCATTCAATTCGACACCATTGGCCACACCGTTCTATTGGAGAGACTTAAACATCGTTATGGGTTTAGTGGAACTGTACTAGCTTGGTATCGCTCATACCTTTCTGATCGGGAACAGTCAGTTATGGTGAAGAATACGCATTCCTCAAACAAACCATTGCAATATGTTGTACCTCAGGGTTCTGTACTGGGTCCACTTCTGTTTTCACTCTTATTTGCGCCATTGGAAGATGTGATCAAAGCCCCACGGCCTGATTGCATAATAGGGACCTTAATCAAGTGGCGTTCTTGCACAACGGACGGCAACCGGAAGAGATTGCGAACATTGTATTTCTTACTGCGCATGTCATCGCGTCCGTGTTGCGCAGCACGAACGTCAGAACGGCATGTTTGGAGTTCTCGACAAAACGGCAAGATTGAAACCATAACATAGCCGAAATTCTGTTATGGAATGGACCGAAAAGCACGACATCTTCTTATGCATGGAGAAAAATACTCGCTGTGGACTTGTTTAAAACTAAAAAGGAAAACTACAACCGAGAGCACACATATGGCAACGGGTATCGGATAATCTTTCTGGATATGTTACACCAGTGTTCCTAGTCACACAGCGTGCTGTTCGTGATAGATACAACGTGATTACGTCGAAGTATCGAAAGAGAATACGATCTGAAGAAAAAGCAAGCGGTATTGACACTACCCAGAGTGAGTTGGACGTGCTTCTTGAAGAGTTAATCGAAAGGGAAAACATGTCCGAGGAACAATGCAATCAAGCTAAAATAAAGGTTGAAGAAGACAAGTACAAAGCCATGGATGTGAGAAAGAGAGCCATGGAGAACCTACTGTGGCGAAATGATAGCGAGGATACTATTGGAAAACCTTCCAAAATAAGAAGATCAGGATCGGAAGCGATCGAATATTTAAGGGAGAAAGGCAATAAATAATTACAGCTGAAGGAACAGGAAATCGAACTTAAAAAATGCATTCATGAAGCAGCAATGGCTAAGAATGATGCAGAACAAAGAAAGAATGACTCTGTTATGCAATTGATGACCCAGCAGTCTCAACGTCAGATGGTTGACTTTCAACTTCTGATGGCTCAACCGAAAACCAAATGCTGATTGGTCTTATTCAAAAGTTGGTTCCCAAATAACACTTTAAGTTATTTTATTACCATGTGTTTTCCATGTTCATATTTATGTTTTATGCTATGCATAACTATTTATTAGAGATTTGTTTTGACTATTTGATTGGAGTTTTTTAATTAAAATTTATTGCACATTTGCAAGCTTTCGTAATATTATTTGCATTCGTAATTGCATAAATTGGAAAGTCCACTCTAAAGCAACTCTATGGGTTAAACTGTTACTGCTTTATATCTGGACGTTTTTGCCCCTTTTCTATGACCAGTGCCATTTTGGTGGGGGTTTCTTTTCAGTTCAACTTGTTACTTAATGTTGTTTTCAAAAAGACTCTGAATAGTCAGTTACCATAGCAGAGCTAGCTGTGAGTGTTCACAGCTAGCTCTTCAATATAAAATGCTTTAATATAGTATTTACATTTGCATTTTTGCATAGTTGTTATTTACTCCTAAAAAATAAATGGAGCATAATAGTTCTTGTTAGTAGAAATAAAGCTATTTTACCTGAAGAATATATTCTAATTTATGAAAAGTATTCTTGCAATGTTGGTGGTTGTAAATCAAAATAATAAGATGCTTGGTTACCATACAGGCAAGTAATAGCATTTGTAATAAGGAACTTTTACTGCTGAAATGACAAAACATAATTGCAGTGTCTGGCTATCATCAGCAACTGTGGACAGCTGTTTCGATTTTTTAATAAAAGCCCCTGTAAGGGGAATCAATATTTACAAGCTATGTACAGCACATACAATCTCACGAATATTTTACAAATGGAAAACCACTTTTCCGGTCTCACAATCTCTAAAGCATGCAAAGTCGAGCGAATATTGTTCGATCTTTAATTTAATGTCGCCCCCAAATTGGTAGGAATTTCGCTCTTTCCAGGCTGAAAAGCGCGCCACCGAAAATACATATCGCAAAAGTTGTTCATTAAGACTACGAGGCACTTCACCCAGTAAAATCGATTTTTCGGATAAAACTATCAAATTGGGCTCTATCTTGTTTCCCAAGATCAAAACTTTCGTCCACATTTCATTGGCGAACGAGCAATGGACCAAAGCATGTGCCAGGCTTTCCCAATTATCACCACAACGGGGACATGCCGTTGGTATGCTCGGTTCCACTTATTCATAACTGTATTAACATTAAGGACCAGGTGGACAGTTCGCCAGTTAAAATCTCGTAGTACTGGATCTTCCCATCCAGAATGGACTCTTCGCCATATACCTTTCCAGTCCAAAGATCGAAAACGAGCATCTCATTTAATTTGACTTGTTGGGCGCACAGGAGTTACTTTATTAAGTATTTCACGATCGTAGAAGAACTTACACGGCTTGGGGTCTGCCAGGTCCACTGCAAACTCATTCAACACTCGCATCAAGGTGCAATAAAAAGGCGACAAGATAGCACTGTTAGGTTTGCTATTATCATTAATCCCCAGAGATCGGCCAATTCATAAATTTAAACACACGCCCAATGAGAAGACATTTACTCTTCTTTTCTATATCTACCGCCCGAAGACCACCAGACTGATATCCCGACATGCATACTTCTCTGCGTACAAGTTCTGGTTTATTTGACCACACAAATTTCCACATGACACGCGTTAGGCCTTCTATGATGCCACGACTTGGAGGGTAAATCTTGGGAGGCGGCTGCCATCGTTTTTGCCACAACACACTTTCCATTCAGCATAAGGTAGCGCGATTGCCATGCCGTTATAGTATTCTTGAATTTCTTGAAACCAGCCTCCCATGCATGTCTTAGCAGGGCTGTCTTCGTCACCAAAATAGTATCCAACTATTTTAAGATAATCGTAGACCATTGTAACTCTCCTGGTGCGTCAGTCCGTGCACGTCAACGTCCTACCCAAAGTCCTTTCGATTCGGAACTCGTTGAGTATGGAGAACCACAGTGTTTTTTTCTTCTCGTGCGCCCACCAAGACCATCTTGGTTCTGCACTGCCGGACTGAACTGTGCGACTGCGGCATATGACATGGTCGCCATCGCTTGTCCTCTGCCTGACACGTTGTTGAAAACTCGAAGAGGTGTTGCAGTGTTACCAGGTCAGCGACACTGGAGCATGGAATCCACCACAAGCACCTTTGTAGAACTCTTCGTTAAGTAGCTGTTTCGCTCTCTTGGAGCTCGTCAGCACAGTGTAGCTGATGATAAACCAGCACATCAAAAAGGTATATACTCATCACAGTCAAAGACTTGATGTGGGATATACCACACTGCATAAATTATAAACCATCAAGAATGTTATAGTCTATAACAACTCAGTGTGCATTGCGCACTTTTACTGGCTGAAATGACAAAACATAATTGCAGTGTCTGGCTATCATCAGCAACTGTGGACAGCTGTTTCGCTCTCTTGGAGCTTTATTTAGTTAACCTCTCGCGGCTGTTGGAAGGTCTCTGTAAGTGCAATGAGACTGGAGCCGGCGTGCTACGAGAGGCATTCATGGAGGTAACGTCCAATGTTACATAGCCTATAGGGGTGTCGAACCCCTCTCCGGTGACGATATGAGGCGAAGTTTGTTGTGTTTCGAGTAAACTTATGAGAATGGAATTTACAATGATATGTCAAGTTACAGTACATTACAGTAATGAGTATACATGAATGTGGACAGGGAAAATAGAGGAAATGTTTAGAGTTACAAGAGCTGGGAAAGGGTCCAGCATGACCAATGTTTATGTGTTAATTATATCTTTGAACATGATGGTGTTATTCGTAGTTAGTGTTCCAAATAAGCCTTTGACAAGCCAATCATTATAGAATAGGTTACGGTTCGTAGAACGGTGCTGTATCTGGAGGTGGAAACGGAAATTCGACTTGATATTGATAATTGCTAGGTCTGTATCGATTGGCCTTGAACCGAACGTATAACGGTTTCTCAAAATCCATATCCGATGTTTGATCAACGATAGAAGAACAAAGAATGCCGGTGGGTATTTAAGACCAGGGTTAAAACTAAAGAGAACTTGGCGAGGTTCCAAAGAAAATGGGGTTGCAAGGTAACCAGTGAGGATAGAACAAAACCATTCTCTAACAGCGATATATTTTGGACAAACGAGAAGAAGGTGAAGTGTAGTTTCCAGCTGACCACAAGCACACTTGGGATCGACTTGCATCCCAAAACTCAAGAGCCTGTCTGCAGTAGATAACACCCCGTGCGCTATTTTCCACGACGTGTCGAGCTCCTGACGAATATAGCAACATTGGTGAATGGTGTTCCAAGTATGTTGCCAATAGAGGGGACCATACATTGATCGAAACTTCGCAACACATCTGCAGGGTGGGTGAGATTGGGATCGGATTAAATGTCTGTAGATTTGATTTGCACTAATATCGGTGAGTTTGGTAGGATGACTGCTGGATGGAACTGGAATCTCTAAGGATCCATCACTTTTTCTAGTTCCATGAACTTCTAACCAAGATTGAAAAACTTGTCGATAAAATGGAGGAAGTTTTAATAAAGTTAACTTACCAACTGCAGATATTCTAAATGCACGTTCCACACTAGGGGAAGCCAGAAATGCTTGGCGGAGCCAGTATTTGAAAAAATATTTCCAGACGGCATCATCAGGTGCGAAAAATCGCTTTACCCATAAGAGGGAAAGAGACTTCAACTTTTTGGATATATCCACCATTGAAAAACCTCCAAACGATTTAGGTTGACAGACAATGGAACGCGTAATGTAGTTTTTCCTGTCCAGAAGAAGTCCCAGATGGCGGTGTTTATTGCTTTAAATATGTCCTGGGGCATGACTACGACACTGGCGGTATACCATAGTTGAGATAGTAACATGACATTTACTACAATGGCTCTTCCCGAAAAAGATAAGTCCCGTTCTTAGTGTCTCCGTTAGTATGTAGAATCACACCTAGTAATTCAATTTTGTCCGCTGACCACTTTATATTTGAGACCGGAGGGTCAGTACGTGTTTTCCAAGGGCCAAACCATAACGCAGAACATTTGCTGAGATTGCATAGTTTTGAACCACTAACTGATTCGTATTGTTCAAAAAGTGCCAATAAATTAGTCACCGATGCATCGGTCACAACAAAAACTGTCGTGTCGTCCGCGTATTGAGAAAGTGTAGCTCGTCTCATGCCCATCCCAGGTACGGGATAACCAACGATGTTAGTGGAATTACGAATTGCACTGACGCCAGTGGCTCAGCACTGAGTACATAGAGGAGAGGTGATAAGGGGCAGCCTTGGCGTACACCACGGTTTACTCTAAAAGGGTCTGTTAATGACCCATTAAGATTCAGACAGCTAAATACTTCGGTGTATAATAACTTGACCCATTTTAAAAACGTCGGACCAAAACCCATTTTTTCCAAGACTTGATAAAGGAATGACCATTCGACTCTGTCAAAGGCATTTTTTTTATCAAGAGAGGGAATAATACCTGGAACATGTTGATGGTTACTATATGCAATGATATCTCGAACGAGTGCCACATTTCCCCCTATAAATCTTCCAGGAATACCACAAGTCACCTTACCAATCACTAGTAACAATCTTTTGGCGAGTGCTCGCGTTGCAATTTTATAATCAACACAATTAAAGTGGTGAGATGGGCCGCCAGTTATCTGGGTCAGTGACATCCCCCTTTTTGTAAAGTAGCGAGATTATTCCCAGACGTTGAGAGTTGCTCAGCTTGCCACAATCATAACAAGAGTTTAAAACGACAACAAGATCTTGACCAATAGTCTCCCAAAACATCCGATAAAATTCAACCGGGAGGCCATCAGTATACCCGCAGTTTTTTCATTTTTCATTCCTTGCAGTGCCGCTACACATTCCTCGACGGTAAGGGGACTTTCACATAAATTAAGATGCTTCTTCCGCGCTCAGCTTCTTGCTCAAATGCTGAACAAAAAACTGCTGATTATTGCGATTTAGCGATTGTGACGAAAATAGATTCTTGTAGTGGGCGTCCTTGACAGCATAAATTAACCGCTTCTGTGCACGTTGTTTTTCTAGTTTAAAGAAATATCGAGTTGGACGCTCTCCCTGCTCAGCCCATTCTTGCTTAGCCCGAATACGAGCCCCATTTAATTCATGTTCCAGAATGCGATCTACTTCTCGACTGGTTTCCTCCTGCTCCCGATTGGCCTGTCGATCTCCATTTTCTATACGACGTTGTTGATGCCATAAGAGGTTATTGAGACGTCGCTTGTAAATATTTTGCTGTTTGGCTTTTTTCCTGCTATATTGTTTCGTTAATGGACTTGATTTTAAACTTTCCGGCGTCCCACCAAGATGCGAGACTATGGAAATTCGATTGCTTGACACGCCATTGTAGCCAAAATTCATTTATCATTGTGATATACGGTCCTCATCACGTAGTAAACTGGTGTTAAATTTCCAGTAACCATGAGGACCGTGTGGGAAGTTTAAAGGCAAACATATTTTGAGGTGTACATAATGGTGATCGGAACGAATGTAAGGACCAATTCCGCTTGACTATTTGGAATCCAGAACATATCGAGACGCGAACCTTAATTTTAGGAGGATTATGCCATGTAAATGTAGATGAAGTTTACGCCAAATGTCAACCGAATCGGTTTTGTAACGAAGATTTTGTAACGGAAGTGGACCAATTGTATGCAGCAGGAGAAGAAATATTACATCCAAATCGGTCAACTAATGGGTCCGATACAGTGTTAAAATCACCACAAAAGAAAGTTGGGATGCGTGGATCGAGGATTTGGTAAATGGAGTCAAAATATATAACGACCCCTCTTGTTTAGTATTAGGGCCATATAAACAAATAACTTTAATAACATAGTTTCCTAAGTTCAGGTCGCCCACAATATACCGACCTTCTGTATCGCGCCACGCACGTACGATTGTTCACATCGAAAGGTATTTTTATACAACAAAGCTACGCCACAGCTTTGTCGATTTTTTGACGAAGACAATACAGAGTATTCTGTGTTTTTAAACCACCGCTTAATTTCAATGCAAACAATATCAGGACGAGCACATTTTAGCCACTGTTGAAAAAGTAATAGTTTGTTTGGGTCGCGGAGCCCTTGTACATTCAAGGTTATAAATGATATCGGAGTTAATTGTGCCATTAATATATATTAGTAGGGTTTATCTTTACGCCTTGTGCGAACGTGCTTGACAGCTCCGGGAAGGTTGTGATACGACGAGGAAGGAACGAGCCGACCTGTATCGCTATCCCCGGAAATTAAAGCTGACGATATTACTGGCTAACCGTCGTTAGTTGCATGCTTCTTTGTGCCTCTTGGGATTTGGCGATACGGTAGGAGTGGTTTCCATTTCACGCGAATCCGCACGACAATCTTTGGGGCCATTTCCCTCTTCCGGTAGTAATATGCTCGAGCTCAGGATTATTATTCCCCGTAAGAGACAGGGTAGGAGCTATCACATTGTTAGTTTGGGGCTCACTTTGTTGCTCGCCGCTTGCCACTTCTATGTCAGTACCCGTGACTGCTGCATGAGATAGGCTAAGAGGAATTTCTACTTGTGCATTTACAGTCCCCGTGGATCGATTACTTTCAATAGCACTATCGTAGGTAGCGTTGTTGATCACTAAATTGTTCACTGGATGAGGGATAATTCCCCATGGACGGCTCACCGAGAACACAACTTTGCATTTCGTGGACAATTTTCGTGGACAATTTTAATTCCCTGCAGCGGAAACATGTAGGCGTTTGACCACGGTAAAAAACTCTTGCCGTGTAGTGACCAACTTTGATCAAAGATGGAATAGGTTTCTTGATTTTCATCAAGACCAGACGAGTGCCTGTTGGCACTTTGTTCCATTTCTTATGGTATTCATTTTCAATCTTGAGGACATCGCCATACATCGACAATGCCTTCGCGAAGTGATCATTGGCAAACTCGAAAGGAACATTTCGAACTTTCACCGTCGTTCGGTATTCAGCTGCTCGAAAAGCTAACTTGTTGCCCCGAAAGGACAATCCTTGAGACATAAATATTTCCGTATACCCCAAGCGGTAGAACAACCAACCCCATCGACATCATGGCAGAACAAGTGCGGTTTTACCAAGAGTTATATACGGAACGTCTGGTGGGGTGGATCAGTCCGTCCAAGATCAGCTGTTAGACTTGATTGAGCGCAAACTCTCAGAAGAAGAGATGTTATCATGTGAAGAATGTTGTCGGATTCGGAATGCCTAGCTGCTTTACAACAGATGTGCGGAAATAAAACCCCTGGTTTGGATGGTTTTCCCAAAGAGTTTTATACCACTTTTTGGCCCATTTTTAAAGAAGATTTCGTCGAAATGGCCAACTATTGCCTGAGCGACGATGAACTACCCTTGTCATTGCGCCGTGCATTGATCATACTACTGTTTAAGAAAGAAGATCCAGAGGAGCTGAAGAACTGGCGACCAATTTCGCTGTTGAATGTGGATTATAAAATCATCGCTAAGGTCATTGCAAAACGAATTACTAAAGTCCTGGCGTCATTCATCAATCCTGACCAGACTTGTTCTGTCCCAGGTCGTTCAACTGAAGACAATGCTACCTTGCTTCGAGACATTTCCGATTATGTTAATTCCAAGAGCCTCGCCTGTGCATTTGTGGCCATAGACCAGGAAAAAGCGTTTGACTCGGTCCATTGGGGTTTTATGGATAGTACTAGAACGTATGAATTTTGGAACTATGATTCGGCAGATTATCAGATGCCTTTACACGAACACTAAGTAACGGTAATGTGTCCGGTTTCTTTAACGTTACCGTAGCGTTCGTCAAGGATGTCCGTTATCGCCTATTTTGTTTGTTTTGGTATCGGAAATATTTGCCTTGGCAATTCGTCAATGTCCGGAGATCAAGGGGCTGACGTTGCCAGGTGGAGATGAAGTCAAGATTTCGCAATATGCCGACGATAACACTTGTGTAGTTACCAACGACTTTGGAATTGCCAAAGTATTAGAAGTCTTTGAACTGTTTGGCCGTGCTTCAGGAGCCAAAATGAACAAAACCAAATCGAAAGGACTTTGGGTAGGACGTTGGCGTACACGGACTGACGCACCAGGAGAGTTACAATGGTCCACGACTAATCTTAAAATAGTTGGATACTATTTTGGTGACGAAGACAGCCCTGCTAAGACATGCATGGGAGGCTGGTTTCAAGAAATTCAAGAATACCATAACGGCATGGCAATCGCGCTACCTTGTGCTGAATGGAAAGTGTGTTGTGGCAAAAACGATGGCAGCCGCCTCCATCTGGCATCTTGCCAATATTTACCCTCCAAGTCGTGGCATCATAGAAGCCTTAACGCGTGTCATGTGGAAGTTTGTATGGTCAAATAAACCAGAACTTGTACGCAGAGAAGTATGCATGTCAGGATATCAGTCTGGTGGCCTTCGGGCGGTAGATATAGAAAAGAAGAGTAAATGTCTTCTCATTGGGCGTGTGTTTAAATTTCTGAACGGTGATTTTGCGCCTCTATCGCTGGGGATTAATGATAATAGCAAACCTAACAGTGCTATCTTGTCGCCAATTTTTACTGTACCTTGCTGCGAGTGTTGAACGAGTTTGCAGTGGACCTGGCTGACCCAAGCAGTGTAAGTTCTTCTACGATCGTGACATTCTTAATAAAGTAACTCCTGTGCGCCCAACAAGTCAAATTAAATGGGATGCTCGTTTTCGATCTTTGGACTGGAAAGGATATGGCGAAGGGTCCATTCTGGATGGGAAGATCCAGTATTATGAGATTTTAACTGGCGAACTGTTCACCTGGTCCTTAATGTTAATACAGTTATGAATAAGTGGAATCGACGCATACCAACGGCATGTCCCCGTTGTGGTGATAATTGGGAAAGCCTGGCACACGCTTTGGTCCATTGCTCGTTTGCCAATGAAATGTGGGCGACAGTTTTGACCTTGGGAAACAAGATAGAGCCCAATTTGACAGTTTTATCCGAAAAATCGATTTTGCTGGGTGAAGTGCCTCGTAAGTCTTAATGAACAACTTTTGCGATATGTATTTTCGGTGGCACGCTTTTCAGCTTGGAAAGAGCGAAATTCCTACCAATTTGGGGGCGAAGTTAAAATTGATTGTTTAACGTATTTTAAATACTACATCACGAACAGCTGAAAGATCGAACAATATTCTCTTGACTTTGCCTGCTTTAGAGATAAATGGTGTGTTAATGATGTACTTGCTTCATGTGAGACCGGAGAAGTGGTTTTCCTTTTGTAAAATCCGTGAGACTTGTATGTACTGTACATAGCTTGTAAATATTGATTCCCCTTACAGCCACAGGGGCTTTTATTAAAAAATCGAAACAGCTGTCCACAGTTGCTGATGATAGCCAGATCTGCAATTATGTTTTGTCATTTCAGCAAGTAAAAGTGCGCAATGCACACTGAGTTGTTATAGACTATAACATTTTTGATGGTTTATAATTTATACAGTGTGGTATATCCCACATCAAGTCTTTGACTGTGATGAGTATATACCTTTTTGATTTACTGTCTGGCTTATCATCAGCTACAGTACACTGTGCTGACGAGCTAATATTCTTGATGGTTTATATATATATATATATATATATATATATATATATATATATATATATATATATATATATATATATATATATATATATAATATATATATATATATATATATATATATATATATATATATATATATATATATGATACTAGAATATATAGGTTGTATCTGATCTACGTTTAAAAACTTTATTTTTTATTTAAAAACAATATATTTTTATTTACTTTATTTTTTATTTAAAAACTATAGTTTTTTATTTAAAAACTATATATATATATATATATAGCAAAGTGAAAAGGTGGTAAACTGCCAAGAATTTAGTGACGAGATACTGACGTTTCGAGCGGAGCCCTTCATCAGAGTAAGACGAGATGAAATAAAATAAATAGGGCTTAAAATATATATGCCAAAAGGGTGTCACAAGTAGAAAGTAGCCAATCAAATGCACGGGAGATAAACAAAGTAATAATTAATGAGATGTGAAAAGTTAAAGGGGAGGGAGAAATGACAGGTCCAATATTAAGGGGATTGGGCGATATTAAAGCAGTAAGAAACAAAACTTGAAATGCATAAGCAAATAATAAAAAAGTTCCAAGCAAACTAAAATAACAAAAAACTTGTGGGAAATTAAATAAAAGAAAAACGTTCGTTAAGACCAAGAGGATGTGTGGTGCCAAGTTTAAAAATGAGACGCTTCTCTTGTTTGCGGTTATCGTTATCACCTGAGATGGGAAGGATGGCACAGACTTTCATGTCTGAAACCAAATGGTTAGAGCTGTTGAAATGGCGGGCTACCGGTTTGTCAACATCATTGATCCTCACGGAACGAAGATGTTCAGCAAACCTGTCTGAAAGGCGTCGCCCAGTTTCAACGATGTAGATTTTAGGGCATTTATCGCAAGAAATGCAATAAATGATGTTGGTGGAAGTGCATGAAAAAGTATGACGGATTGTGTGGTTGAATTTGGGGGCAGTAATAACTGTAGTGGGATTCAGAAATGGGAAGGTATTGCAGCGGGAACGGCCGCAAGAAAATGTTCCCGCTGGTGCCGAGGTATTTTGTTTAAGGGCACTATGTACTAAGGAGTCACGAATGTTTATATATATATATATATATATATATATATTATTTGTGAGTAAATACAATAAATAGCAGTCAAACTCACCTACAGGACCATAGATGTTGCCAATCAAGCCATTTGGCAAACTCATTGACTGGAATTTTAGGGAGTGCACCCTCTTATTCCCATTATACACCAACCTTTGATTTATTCCTGGCTTGCATATTGGACGTACTGTGCCAATCACAAAACCAAAACAGTTGTCTAGGGCAGCTCCTTTCCCGTGTATCGCATCTGCATAAATATCCAAGGCAGCTGGAGCAAGAATTTGATAGTTCCATTCGGTAATTCTGTGACCATGGTTTTCAAAAATGCAATTTGATACAGCGTTTGTGATCATAGACAATTCAGGTACCGATCTACCAAAGTATGGAATCAAATCGTTGAAACGACAAAGGTAAGCTGTTCGTTTAAGTAGCATGCAAAGGCCCTCAATTTTTCCTGCAACAGTTCTTTGTTGACACCTGAACGTTTCAGGCAATTGAAGTACGTCGGCAAGAAGGGGAATGTGACGCTTTTCCACCCTAAAATTATACTTGCACTCTGGTTCCTTTACACTATTCATGATATCAAAGCGATCGTGGTCGTTGTAAGAGAAAGCCGGGTTTTTTAAGGAGTAGGTGCATGTATTCCTCTTAGAAGTATCAGTAGCTCGTCTTCTGAAATATATCCCTAGTCGTAGCTGATCAACAACATGTCTCAGCCTGGAATCCTTACATGGTGTCGAAATTTAAAGTATAAGCAACTGAAAGGTTGGATCACTAAAGAGCTACGAGGGGCTTCGTGTTGAAGTTCGTGAAGACAATACAAAACATGCTTACTTTAATTTTTGCCGCGACAAACCGCGTCCTCGACCCAGGTCCCCACGGCAAAAATTGCCGTCCGTGGTGCAAGAACGCCACTTGCTTAAGGTCCCTAATGTACGCTGATGACACACAGCTGTATATGCCTATAAAATTTCCATGTGATCGACCTGCTGCTCTAGCTAAACTTGAGTTATGTATTAGGGACATCACCAACTGGTTCTACTATGAATGGTATTATATTATGCAATCCAAGTAAAACCGAGATTGTCTGCATCTATCATCACGTTTTATGCATTGTGAACCAATCCCAGAAATATGTGTCAATGATGTGATAATCCAACTGGCTCTGGTTGCACGTGATTTAAAATTAAATACTCATGTAAATAACATGTGTAAATCGGGCGCTTTGGCTATCGGAAATATTGGCAAGATCAGGATATATTTGAGTGAAAAGGACTGTGAGAAGTTGGTGCATGCATTCATAACATCAAAACTTGACAGCTGTAATAGCATCCTATATGGCTTACCAGAAACTGAATTAGTTACAGCGAATTCAAAATACAGCTGCTAGACTTGTTGCAGGGGTTAAAAAATCGGAGCATATCTCCCCTGTGCTACGTAATCTTCACTGGTAGCCGGTGAGATCAAGGATTGTTTTTAAGATACTAATAATTACTTTCAATGCTTTGTATGGCCAGGCGCCTGTTTATATTACTGATTTGGTAACTAAATATAAACCTACTCGTGCTTTGAGATCATCTGACCGAAATCTGCTACATGAGCCAAAATCCAAAACGGTGACTCATGGAGACGGAACATTCTCTGTTGTAGCCCCAAAACTGTGGAATTTATTACCACAGGAAATTAGAAGCTTTGAAATGTTAAGTAGTTTTAATAAAATTAATAGTTTTTTGTTCATAGTGGTAATATATGTAGTAGGCTTTATCTTATAATGAAACTGTAATTAGTTTTATAAGTAACTTTAAGAATATATTGTTGTAAGAGCATTGAGACTATTGTATAATGCTCGTAATACGTCTTTTATTATTATTATTATTATTATGTATCTGGATATCTCGCAATTTCATTGCTCTAACTCGTTGTTTTCCTACACTTGTGAACCATATACAGTTTCTTCGATAACCACAAAAGCATCACTGCGATTTTCTGCTTAATCAACATCAACCTTTGTACAAAGCTTATTGGTCACCACTTCTGTTTCTGGAGACTCGTAAAAACCTTTCGTTTGATTGTGGCGAACCACGCTCCTCTTAACGCTCTTTTTGTCGTTTCCAACATACTTTATCCGGTTCTCCCAGCCGTTTTATAAATTTCCATGGTCCTGTCCAATGAGGCCTGTTTAGCTTCATATATCTTCTTCTAGTTTTCGGGCCTAGATCTCCTTCCTTGTAGGTTTTTGCTCTGGCCCATCAGTCGTAGAAGTCTTTCTGTGTTTTATGCAGTGGTTGCAAGCTTCTCTTTTGTAGACTCAAACTGCCTTAGTCAGTTTGGTCTTTAACTGCTTTCGGTGTATTTGCCCTGTTCCTCAGCTCGCTCCAATTCCACGAGATCGCTAATTATTTGGTAATCGAAGTTCTCTTCCGAACTCCGTACTGCTGTGAACTGTTGAATATGCTTCGCTTCGATGCCCCATTTGAACGGAATCAGTGTTGTGTGATTTTTAGGAAGCTACGTGTTCTTGGATCATTTTGGCACACAGATTATTTCCCTGATCATGGTGAAGCTGCTCAGGTGCTCCATGTCTTGGGATGCATACATTAAACACCTTCTTAATTGTGACGGTTTAATAACGATATCCGGTGAGCTTTGTGGATATTCTACAATATCCATAGTAACCAGTTCTCTGGGACGGTTTATGACGATTGGTTGTAACGGAGCTCTGTTGGTGGGGACCGGGTTTCTTCTCTGTTGGCATACTCTACATTTCATACACAAATCTTCTTTTTCGGATAACATGCATGTATATGGCCAGAAATATATTTCCTTGATTGTCTGTGATGTTTTGGAAAATCCAAAAGTAACGCCCCTGTTCAGCATGCATCATCCTCAGACCCTTGGAAGCAACTCTAGGAATCAAACGTTACCGTTGCTACGACGAAATATTCCATCCTTTTCAAAAAAACAGCGTGGTAGTTTATTACTGAGGAGCTTCAGCTCATTGTCAGTTGTTCTTATATTGTCGATATTGAGTTTATTTTAACGAAGATTTCATTTAGCTTAGCTTTGGGCATTTTTCATTTTGTTGACAAATGTATTCCCAAGACCAATAGATCTCCTTCCTTGTAGGTTTGTGCTCTGGCCCATCAGTCGTAGAAGTCTTTCTGTCTTTTATGAGTGGTTGCAAGCTTCTCTTTTGTAGACTCAAACTGTCTTAGTCAGTTTGGTCTTTAACTGCTTTCGGTGTATGAGCCCTGTTCCTCAGCTCGCCCCAATTCCACGAGATCGGTAATTATTTGGTAATCGAAGTTCTCTTCCGAACTCCGTAGCTGTAGTGAACTGTTGAATATATGCTTCGCTTCGACGCCCCATTTGATCGGAATCAGTGTTGTGTGTGTATTCCAGATTTTTAGGAAGCTACATATTCTTGGATAATTTTGGCACACAGATTCTTTCCCTGATCATGGCGAAGCTGCTCAGGCGCTCCATGTCTTGGGATGCTTCCATTAAACACCTTCTTAATTGCGACAGTTTAATAACGATATCCAGTGAGCTTTGTGGATAATCTACAATATCCATAGTAACCAGTTCTCTGGACGGTTTATGATGATTGGTTGTAACGGAGCTCTGTTGGTGGGGACCGGGTTTCTTCTCTGTTGGCATACTATACATTTCATACACAAATCTTCTTTTTCGGATAACATGCATGTATGGCCAGAAATATATTTCCTTGATTGTCTGTGATGGTTTGGCAAATCCAAAAGTAACGTCCCTGTTCAGTATGCATCATCCCCTCAGAACCCTTGGAATCAACTCTAGGTAACTTCTTCATAGTTTCTTCCCTCCAAAAGCCACAGGTCGTCTTTGTCCTGATTCGTCGGTCTGTGCCAGATAGTAACCCAAAGCGTAGTCAGATGCATCAAAGGTAACTAAAAAACGACCAAAACGTTGTGGTATAGCTTTAATATAACTGATGAGCAGAGTATTTCCTTCAACAGTTAAAACGCATATGTTCACAGTCAGGTGTCCAAACAAACGTTACGAAGAGGTACTGGAACTTTGGAAAAATCTCTCATGAATCTCCTCCAAACGGTACACACACCCAGAAACTGGCGCAATTCTCCTTCATCACAGGGGCCTTCCAATTCCGAATGATCTGTAATTTCTCAGACAGTACTGTTCTAACACTAGACTGATCAATGATATGACCAAGGAACTTTACCGACCTAGTTACAAAATGGCACTTTTTATCCGCGACAATTTGAATCCTGATCTCCTAAACATCTAGCTGGAACAAGATTTGATTCCTTTCGAGTGCTCTCCAAATATTGCGTGAAAACAAATAACTTATCTAAATATGCCTTTATATCTTCTGTCGCCAGTACTTGTACCATGCATATTTTCGACCACTGCACTGGAAGGTTGCTGGTGCACCTGCTAGCCCAATTTAGTGGCATCTTGCAGTATTAGAAAAGCCCATAAGGTAAGATGAATGCTGTCTTGATTTGTCTTCTGCTATTTCTACTTTGGTGATATCCTGAAATCATATCTATGGACGTCGAAAATGATTCTCCAGCCAACCGCTCAAGTGTTTCAGTAATGTTCGGCAAGGGGTAGCTTGTTACCGCCGTGACCTCATTCAACTTTCTATAGTAAACGCAGTTGATTCTATATAGATCTCCTGACGCCATTTGTTCTAGTTTTAGATTCTTCGTCTGAGACTCTTCAACCGACTGCCATAAACTGTGCAAAAGAACACAAATAAGGGTGCACAAACACAAATAGAAAAACACAAACACAAATAGGAATACACAAACACAAATAGAAAAACACTAACATAAATAGGAATACACGAACACAAATAGAAATACACGAAAATAGAAAAACACGAACACAAGTACGAATACACGAACACAAGTAGGAATACACAAACACAAATAGAAATACACGAAAATAGTTTGACACGAACACAAATAGGAATACACAAACACAAATAGAAAAACACAAACATAAATAGGAATACACGAACACAAATAGAAATACACAAAATTAGAAAAACACGAACACAAGTAAGAATACACGAACACAAGTAGGAATACACAAGCACAAAAAGAAATACACGAACACAAACAGAAAAACACGAACACAAGTAGGAATACACGAACACAACTATAGGAATACACGAACACAAGTATAGGAATACACGAACACAAATAGAAATACACGAACAAAAATAGAAAAACACAAACACAAATAGAAAAACACAAATAGGAATACAAAACACAAATAGGAATACACGAACACAAATAGAAAAACACAAACACAAATAGAAAAACACAAACACAAATAGGAATAGACAAACACAAATAGGAATACACGAACACAAATATGAATACACGAACACAAATAGGAATACACGAACACAAATAGGAATACACGAACACAAATAGAAAAACACAAACACAAGTAGGAATACACAAACACAAATAGGGAAACACAAGTAGGAATACACGAACACAAATAGGAATACACAAATAGGAATACACAAACACAAATAGAAAAACACGAACACAAATAGGAATACACAAACACAAATAGGAATACACCAACACAAATAGGAATACACGAACACAAATATGAATACACGAACACAAATAGGAATACACCAACACAAATAGGAATACACGAACACAAATATGAATACACACAAACACAAATAGGAATACACGAACACAAATAGGAATACACAAACACAAATAGGAATGCACCAACACAAATAGGAATACACGAACACAAATATGAATACACAAACACAAGTAGGAATACACGAACACAAATAGGAATACCGACGAACACAAATAGAAAAACACGAACACAAATATAAATACACGAACACAAATAGGAATACACAAACACAAATAGAAAAACATAAACATAAATAGGAATAACGAACACAAATAGGAATACACGAAAATATAAAAACACGAACACAAGTAGGAATACACGAACACAAGTAGGAATACACAAACACAAATAGAAATACACGAACACAAATAGAAAAACACGAACACAAGTAGGAATACACGAACACAAGTCAGGAATACATGAACACAAGTAGGAATACACAAACACAAATAGGGAAACACAAGCACAAATAGGAATACACAAACACAAATAGGAATAAACAAACATAAATAGAAAAACACGGCACAAATATAGGAATACACAAACACAAATAGAAAAACACAAACACAAGTAGGAATACACAAACACAAATAAGGAAACACAAGCACAAATAGGAATACACAAATAGGAATACACAAACACAAATAGGAATACACAAACACAAATAGAAAAACACGAACACAAATAGGAATACACAAACACAAATAGGAATACACCAACACAAATAGGAATACACGAACACAAATATGAATACACGAACACAAATAGGAATACACCAACACAAATAGGAATACACGAACACAAATATGAATACACACAAACACAAATAGGAATACACGAACACAAATAGGAATACACAAACACAAATAGGAATACACCAACACAAATAGGAATACACGAACACAAATATGAATACACAAACACAAGTAGGAATACACGAACACAAATAGGAATACACGAACACAAATAGAAAAACACGAACACAAATAGGAATACACAAACACACACAGGAATACACGAACACAAATAGAAAAACAAACACAAATAGGTATACACAAACACAAATAGAAAAACACAAACACAAATAGGAATACACAAACACAAATAGAAAAACACTAACATAAATAGGAATACACGAACACAAATAGAAATACACGAAAATAGAAAAACACGAACACAAGTACGAATACACGAACACAAGTAGGAATACACAAACACAAATAGAAATACACGAAAATAGTTTGACACGAACACAAATAGGAATACACGAACACAAATAGAAATACACGAACACAAATAGGAATACACAAACACAAATATAAATACACGAACACAATTAGGAATACACAAACACAAATAGAAAAACATAAACATAAATAGGAATAACGAACACAAATAGGAATACACGAAAATATAAAAACACGAACACAAGTAGGAATACACGAACACAAGTAGGAATACACAAACACAAATAGAAATACACGAACACAAAAAGAAAAACACGAACACAAGTATAGGAATACACGAACACATGTAGGAATACACGAACACAAGTATAGGAATACACAAACACAAATAGAAATACACGAACACAAATAGAAATACACGAACACAAATAGAAAAACACAAACACAAATAGAAAAACACAAACACAAGTAGGAATATACAAACACAAATAAGGAAACAAAAGCACAAATAGGAATACAAAAACACAAATAGGAATAAACAAACACAAATAGGAATACACAAACACAAATAGAAAAACACAAACACAAATAGGAATACACAAACAGAAATAGGAATACACTCCTTTGAATACAATCCTTTCAACATGTAATTGCCAAATATTACCTATAATATACCCAGAATCTTATCCCGGCATTACCACCACCATATATACAGAACTCGTGACTAGGCTCTCGGCAACGGCTTCCGTAGCTCAGTGATCAGAGCACTGCACCAGCATCGCAGGGTCGCGGGTTCAATTCCAGGCGGAAGGCCTTGAAGTTGCATTTTCGCAACTGGTCCCGGTTTGGTCTTAAAATGTATATGTATCCAACAGACCAACACTCGAAATTTTCCTTTACTATAAATCCTTTCAACATATATATATATATATATAAAACTAATACAAGGTGCTATATATGCTAAAAATATATAAAAATAAGTCATGCTTGTCCTTGACAGTAATTAATTCGTCTCATAATTGTGCAGTCCAATAATCTAGTAAAATGTTCTCTACATTCAAACTACATGTAGAAGTATTGACAATCTTTTTAATTATAACAACAAAATCAAAATGGGTAGCTATCTCACATGTATTCTTACCCGTAATCATGGCAGATTTATGATTACGAAATCTAACCTTAAATTGATTAGAGGTAGAACCCACATATTGCAATTTACATTTCCTACAAGAAATGAGATAGACCACACAAGCCGAAGTACAATAGAGCGACTGCTTAATCTTATAAAAACGACCTAAGTTACAGAAGTGAGCAGCGCGAGTAATTCTGGATGTGGACACAATGTAATTCTGGAGTAATTCTGGATGTGGACACAAATCTGTCGGCCTCTGTAAAATAATTTTTACATAGGTCACATTTCTTCTTACATTTAAAACAACCCTTTTCATCTGGGGAAACATCGCCACAATTAATATTATTCTTAAACTTAGAAGGTGCCAAAATATCTTTCAAATTTTCAGTTCTCCTATAGGTCGGGATGATGGATTTAGGTGGGAAAATGTCTTTAAGTAACAGAGAAGATTCTATCAAGTATACATATTCTTCTTAATGATTACACCAATGTCAGGGAGCCTAGGGTTATAATTTAAAACGAAAGGATAGATCCGTTTTCTGGACTTCTTCTTGGGTTTCAAAATGTCGGCTCTATCCTTATGCATTGCCTTATCAAATTGTCTATCCACTAAGACATTATCGTAGTTTTGCTGTTTAAGATACGATTTATATTCGTCGCACGCCTTCCATATGGAATTGCTCTCTTACAATGGTAAGGAGGTGAACTAGAAAACCCGGCAAGTATAAATGGCTATCTGTATTGGTTTGGCATAGATGTCAGTGACAATATAACCATCCCGGAGGTGCAAGGTAAGATCAAGAACATTAAGACTTTCACCAGAATAAACCAATTCAAATTAAAAATGTACGTCGGGTACAATGAATTAATATATTCTGTAAATTCCAAAAGTTTTGGGCAACCCTTGTGTCCAAACATCGAACACGTCATCTCTATACCTCCACCATAACTTAGGTTTAAGTACACCCTCGAATCTGGCTTTCTCGTCAATGACACCCATGGCCAAATCAGCATAACTACAGGCGTTTTTAGGTCCCATAGCTGTGCCATGTTGCTGCAGATAATCATTATTGCCAAATTGACAATTATTACAATCTAAACCAATTTCTACAGCCTCTACAATACACTCGGTACAGGGTGATTTTTCCAATCGGGAATCAAGAGCATTCCGAACTGCACAAATACTAAAATATTATCAATGTTAGGGAACATAGCAACCACATCCCAAGAGACCTTATTAAGGTCTTCAATTTTATTAATAAAATGGGTAGTATCTTTAACGAAAGAGGGCAAAACCTGTGCCAATGGTTTTAGATATTGTTCAGTGAATGCCGATAGTCTTTCAATTGCTGTACCGCAACAAGAAGTAATAAGGCAGAGCGGATTGCCATCTTTATGAGTTTTAACATTACCAAACGCTGTACCAGGTTTAGGTTCTACATTGGCAACCCATTCAGCAATCTCGGAACTAATCTGACTTTCACTGAGCCACTTATCACTCCACAACTTAACCTTATTTAGATGATCTAAGGAGGGATCTTTGGATAGCTTGGCATAATGCAAAGTGTTATCCAATTGACTAAACATTTTGGTTTGGTAGATCCCGTGATCTACCACCACAAAACGAGATCCCTTATCTTGAATTCTAATAACTCTATCGTTTAATTTAAGATTTCTAATAGCCTCTCTCTCCGCCTTAGTAAGATTATCCTTAGGTTGCCTGATATGTTCAGGATTTAATATATATTTTCTAATGTTTGCTAAGAATAGTTCAAGTTCAGGATGAGATTTTGGCGGATTCCAGGTACTTTTATTACGCATAAATGGGAGGTTGATATCGCATACGTTTCCTTTACATTTATTTTTATTGTGAAAATAGGCCGCAATCCGGATTCGTCTTTCGAATTGATCCAGGTTCTCATTGACCTTTTGCCAGTTGATATCTTTTGGTGTTGGACAAAATGAAGGTCCTTTGGTTAACACACTTATCTCGGCTTCCTTCAAATCTTTGGTGGCTAAATTGATAGGTTTCAAATCTAGACGCATTGCTTCAGGTACAGCACTCTCTACAAAGTCACTCTGTTCGACCTGGTTAACTCTATCCTGGACTCGAACATTTTTCGGTCTGCGAAATCTTCTATTCGAACGTTTAGGCATTTCACTCTGCACCAAGGGTGATACCAGCTCCAAAGGTATGGTTTTAGCCATTTTCCTTCTTTCTCTTCTTTGTAATTGACGCTTGAGTGATTCCATCCGACCTCGTGTCTTCTCCCAAATTTGGTTAGCTATTTCTTGGCCAAAATTCTGGTAAAGCGTATCTCGTTCTTGCTGTAATTCTCGCTGTAAGGATTTGATTTTCGAAGATGTCGCGTCTCTAATTTGCTTTAGGATCTCAAACGAAGCCTTCCGTAGATGGGATGTAAAGGATAGGCGCAAATCAGTGTTGTCCTTAGCTAGTTCTACATCAAATTTAAGGCGGAGACCTTTGGGTATACGGTTTTTAGCAACACACAGGTTCAAGAGTCTAGATTTGAAACCTATCAATTTAGCCACCAAAGATTTGACGGAAGCCGAGATAAGTGTGTTAACCAAAGGACCTTCATTTTGTCCAACACCAAAAGATATCAACTGGCAAAAGGTCAATAAGAACCTGGATCAATTCGAAAGACGAATCCGGATTGCGGCCTATTTTCACAATATAAATAAAGGTAAAGAAAACGTATGCGATATCAACCTCCCATTTATGCGTAATAAAAGTACCTGGAATTCGCCAAAATCTCATCCTGAACTTGAACTATTCTTAGCAAACATTAGAAAATATATATTAAATCCTGAACATATCAGGCAACCTAAGGATAATCTTACTAAGGCGGAAAGAGAGGCTATTAGAAATCTTAAATTAAACGATAGAGTTATTAGAATTCAAGATAAGGGATCTCGTTTTGTGGTGGTAGATCACGGGATCTACCAAACCAAAATGTTTAGTCAATTGGATAACACTTTGCATTATGCCAAGCTATCCAAAGATCCCTCCTTAGATAATCTAAATAAGGTTAAGTTGTGGAGTGATAAGTGGCTCAGTGAAAGTCAGATTAGTTCCGAGATTGCTGAATGGGTTGCCATATGTAGAACCTAAACCTGGTACAGCGTTTGGTAATGTTAAAACTTATAAAGATGGCAACCCGCTCCGCCTTATTACTTCTTGTTGCGGTACAGCAATTGAAAGACTATCGGCACTCACTGAACATTATCTAAAACCATTGGCACAGGTTTTGCCCTCTTTCGTTAAAGATACTACCCATTTTATTAATAAAATTGAAGACCTTAATAAGCAAGGACCACTCCCCAATGATTCATTGCTGGTCTCTTGGGATGTGGTTGCTATGTTCCCTAACATTGATAATATTTTAGGTATTTGTGCAGTTCGGAATGCTCTTGATTCCCGATTGGACAAATCACCCTACCGAGTGTATTGTAGAGGCTGTAGAAATTGGTTTAGATTGTAATAATTGTCAATTTGGCAATAATGATTATCTCATGCAGAAAAATGGCAATGCTGATTTGGCCATGGGTGTCATTGACGAGAAAGTCAGATTTGAGGGTGTACTTAAACCTAGGTTATGGTGGAGGTATAGAGATAACGTGTTCGATGTTTGGACACAAGGGTTGCCCAAACTTTTGGAATTTACAGAATATATTAATTCATTGTACTCCTCATGACCATGTTCTTGATCTTACCTTGCACCTCCGGGATGGTTATATTGTCACTGACATGTATGCCAAACCTACAGATAGCCATTTATACTTGCCGTTTTCTAGTTCACACCCTTATCATTGTAAGAGAGCAATTCCATATGGAGTTGCTCTGAGAGTTAAACGGAATTGTCTACGGAAGAGTTTTTAGAGAAGGCGTGCGACGAATATAAATCGTATCTTAAACAGAAAAACTACGATAATGTCTTAGTGGATAGACAATTTGATAAGGCAATGCATAAGGATAGAGCCGACATTTTGAAATCCAAGAAGAAGTCCGGAAAACGGACCTATCCTTTGGTTTTATATTTTTACCCTAGGCTCCCTGACATTTGTGTAATCATTAAGAAGAATATGCACTTGATAGAATCTTCTCTGTTACTTAAAGACATTTTCCCACCTAAATCCATATAGGCTTATAGGAGAACTAAAAATTTGAAAGATATTTTGGCACCTTCTAAGTTTAAGAATAATATTAATTGTGGCGATGTTTCCCCAGATGAAAAGTGTTGTTTTAAATGTAAGAAGAAATGTGACCTATGTAAAAATTATTTTACAGAGGCCGACAGATTTACTAGTTATGCCACAGGTCGTTTTTATAAGATTAAGCAGTCGCTCTATTGTACTTCGGCTTGTGTGGTCTATCTCATTTCTTGTAGGAAATGTAAATTGCAATATGTGGGTTCTACCTCTAATCAATTTAAGGTTAGATTTCGTAATCATAAATCTGCCATGATTACGGGTAAGAATACATGTGAGATAGCTACCCATTTTTGGCAAGACCTCTCATGTCCTGGGGGATTTTGATTTTGTTGTTATTGAAACGATTGTCAATACTTCTAGACAGTTTGAATGTAGAGAAAATTTTACTAGATAGGGAGGCGTATTGGACTGACAATTATGTACTTTACAACCCACGGGTTTGAATAAAAGATGTGAATATCGATTTAAGAGACGAATTAATTACTGTCAAGGACAAGCATGTCTTATTTTTACTTTGTATTATGTTAATTTATGTATATTTTTAGCATATATAGCACCACCTTGTATTATTTTTTCAAAATTTTTTTAACTGAAGAAGGACGAATGTCCGGGACGTATTAAAACATTTTTATGGACCGGTGAGAAGTTTGTCTGTCTCTGCATTCTCTTCTATTCTCCTGTAAAATCAAGAGCAGCGTTTGTATCCATGTTGGATCCTTCTACCGCGAGATTCATCGTTTTGGTCTGCCTACATTTCTTTCTATTCAAACTATATATATATATATATATATATATATATATATATATATATATATATATATATATATATATATATATATAATATATATATATATATATATATATATATATATATATATATATATATATATATATATATATATATATATATATATATATATATATATATATATATATATACATATATATATATATATATATATATATATATATATATATATATATATATATAATATATATATATATATATATATATATATATATATATATATATATATATATATATATATATATATATATATATATATATATATATATATATATATATATATATATATATATATATATATATAAATATATATATATATATTGGTTCTACAAACAAGATGGCGGTCACGTTGTGTGCTTGGATCGTTCTATTTGTTTTTATTGCAATTTCCGTGAAGAAGCCGGGTTTCTTAAACAGTAATTCTGTTTGCTATCATTCAAATGACAGCAGTCCTATATTATTTGAGCAGAAATTAAAAAAAGAAAATTAAAAAAGAAAATCTTAAAACAAGATATATCTGGTTTATAAGGCAAGATAATTTGTCTTACTAAGATAGTTTATCTTATATTTAAGAAAGAAAATCTTAAAACAAGAAACATTTTCTTAAATCAAAATAACTTTTCTTCAAGGAAATATTTCTTAAAACAAGGAAAAATTATCTTGACAAGTTTTTAAGAATTTGCAGTGTAAATGCAGAAACATGCAGTTGAATTGATTATTTCAGTTGCTATTTCATGTAACTGAAATTAGGATTTTGAAGGATATCCATCTGGCCTCCTGCGGATATAATGTTATACTTCCACTTAAACGACAAAGGCAACAAGGCCTTACATGCACCTGTGTTAAAGAACAGGTACAGTAGACAGTTTTGGGACAAACAAATAGCTCCGAATGTTGATAAGCCATTCTCCATCTCAAGTCATCCGAGTATGGTCGTAGCATCTTGCGTTATTTGTCAAATATTGCAGTTCCTTTGCCTATACGGTTGCCTATACTAAACGTTTAAATATCCACGCGCGTTAACGCGTATTTAACGAAACACGTGACAGGTATATATGTATATTGGTATACTGGACAACCTTTTTGACAATGACTGTATATAATATATATACATATATATATATATATATATATATATATATATATATATATATATATATATATATATATATATATATATATATATATATACATGTATATATATATATATATATATATATATATATAGTACGATTACATATTTTAGAAAGCGGTTTAATAACCATAAGACTAAGCTTGAATAGATATGGTAAGGGCAAAGGGAAATGGCGGGTGAACATTTGTATGCACATTTTTTCGAAGAGGGCCATAGGGGAATAGAAGACATTTTAGTTACTATTATTGATAAGACGAACGTTAAGGGGAGGGTTAACCCAAACTTTGACTCAGATGGTAATTTTCTTTTTTTTGAAGAATTAGAATCTTTGAAGCCTACTTAATTATCTCTATTGCAATTTATTTGTCAAGCGTTCGAAAAAACCCAGTTTTCCCCTTGATTTCCTCAATGTTTGGATAAACCGCGTGGGAAAAGTACTCACTAGCGCGTAATGGCTTCTCGTGGCAGGACGTATTTTGTACGTTTCTGTTGTGTGATAGCCTGAGAGGACTTAACTATCGGTAACCAGCTGGGTAAAGACATCATAAAGTCTCGTGATCCCGATCCTTTTCACACGAAGAACTGTGTGATATAAGTACTGCGCGATTCGTGTCGTCTTTTTCTGTTCGTTGGTCGTGGCAATATTGGGAGGCTGGTTTTAAGCCCGTCTCGGGGCAAGCAAAAATGTGTAAATTTGACTTCATATATGTGAAATAGATGTATTGAAGTATGGCTCTAGTATTTCGAAATGTTTGAATGGTGACTTGCCCCGAGACGTGATATAATTTTACTATTTTGTGGAGGGTTGGCTGGGTGCTGTCCAATTTTCCCAATATATCCCACAATGCACTAGGGTCGTAATGGCAATTGAAAAGCAGGTCGTGCCCCTCCTGGCAATCTCATTCTCTGATTATGAGCATGGTCAATTGTTCCGCTTAAATAATTGGTAGATGGAAAAGGCTCATTTTCCAACGCATAATACGAAGTCTACAAAGTTGTTTTAATTTTGTCAATATACAAGAGACGAACAAGGCTTTCAGAAATCTCGTGGAATGGTAAATCAGTAGTGAGTGCATGATTAAATGCGATGCTTTTGATCAGTATCGCTATATATAATATTTGAAAATCGAGTCATAAAGCCGATTTAAGGACCACCGAGAAGGAAAAGAGACGCCCAAAGACTGCTCAGCTTCTTCGTGTTCAAAGAGAGGAAGACCTCAGAGAAGCAGTGGCATCACTTATGAAGCTGGAAGTTTCAAGGAATAACTGACTGTGAAATGAAAACAAATGATCACATGAAAACAAATTTCTACCATAATTTTAGCTTCGTTTAATCACTCACTTTTTATACTTTGAGAAAAGATATCTCAAGAACCATTTGATCAATTAATTTGAACTGATTTTCAGGAGTTGTAGAAATAAATGAGTTATTGGGGATGAGCTGAGGATTTTGTCATATTTTGTTTCGGTTAAAAGATATTAAAAATATTGAACTATGATTGATGTTATGATTTTTAGATCGGTCTAGACACTACAGTTTTTGAAATATTGCAAAACCCCCAACTCAGATCCACCATTATTGTATATACCAATGAATTTCAATATATAACATAAGACTCTGTATCCTATAACAAGATATCTTTTCTCAACTCCATGTAGGTAATTCACAGCATGCGGTCTTTTTGATAGCCAGCTTACCAATAGCAACGCTATGTGCAAACTCAAAATCGTTCTAATATGAATCTCTGGTTCATAAGCTATCTGGTGATGTATAGTTTGCCATAGTTTTGAAGTAAGAAACAGCTTTTATGGGCTAATGAAAACATAACAGTTATTTATGAAAAAGTTTGGGTTAACTGTCCCCTTAATGAACCAACACAAAGAGAAGAATTTTGGGCGTATAAGTTGAACTCATTTGTACCTCATGGTTTAAACAAAAGAGATTGTTTGTAATAATTTTGCTTTTTAATTACCTTGTAAGTAAACATATAAATGGGACCTTAAATCTTGTATGCTCGTGTATCTTGATAAAGGGGCAGGTCGCCTAAACGTTGATAATAAAGTTTTTTAAAACAGTACTCTTTTGTGATTGAACTATACCTATGTTTAACTGTGAAGAAACGAGGTTCTATATGATCGATATATATATGTATATGTATATATGTATATATGTATATATATACATATACATATACATATACATATACATATACATATACATATACATATACATATACATATACATATACATATACATATACATCTACATACATATACATACATATACATCATGCATATACATACATATACATACATATACATACATATACATACATATACATACATATACTTACATATACATACATATGCATACATATACATATATATATATATATATATATAGATTTTCGCTTACCTCAAAACTGGTCTGCTACAACTTGTTTCATGACAGATGAAACAAGTTGTAGCAGACCAGTTTTGAGGTAAGCGAAAATCTATTATTTGCTCTAACTATATGTTGTTGAGCACTCTTTGCATTTCGTAGACCAAAACCTACACGTATATATATATATATATATATATATATATATATATATATATATATATATATATATATATATATATATATATATATATATATATATAGAAAGGATTTATGGTGAAGGAAAATTTCGAGTGTTGGAATACATACATTTTAAGACCAAACCGGGACCAGTTGCGAAAAATGCAACTTAGCGGCCTTCCGGTAGGAATTGAACCCGCGACCCTGTGATTGCTAGTACAGTGCTCTGACCACTGAGCTACGGAAGCCATTGCCGAGAGCCTAGTCACGAGTTCTGTATATATGGTGGTAATGCCGGGATAAGATTCTGGGTATATTATAGGTAATATTTGGCATTTCACTCGATCAAACTACATGTTGAAAGGATTTATGGTGAAGGAAAATTTCGAGTGTTGGAATACATACATTTTAAGACCAAACCGGGACCAGTTGCGAAAAATGCAACTTAGCGGCCTTCCGGTAGGAATTGAACCCGCGACCCTGTGATTGCTAGTACAGTGCTCTGACCACTGAGCTACGGAAGCCATTGCCGAGAGCCTAGTCACGAGTTCTGTATATATGGTGGTAATGCCGGGATAAGATTCTGGGTATATTATAGGTAATATTTGGCATTTCACTCGATCAAACTACATGTTGAAAGGATTTATGGTGAAGGAAAATTTCGAGTGTTGGAATACATACATTTTAAGACCAAACCGGGACCAGTTGCGAAAAATGCAACTTAGCGGCCTTCCGGTAGGAATTGAACCCGCGACCCTGTGATTGCTAGTACAGTGCTCTGACCACTGAGCTACGGAAGCCATTGGCGAGAGCCTAGTCACGAGTTCTGTATATATGGTGGTAATGCCGGGATAAGATTCTGGGTATATTATAGGTAATATTTGGCATTTCACTCGATCAAACTACATGTTGAAAGGATTTATGGTGAAGGAAAATTTCGAGTGTTGGAATACATACATTTTAAGACCAAACCGGGACCAGTTGCGAAAAATGCAACTTAGCGGCCTTCCGGTAGGAATTGAACCCGCGACCCTGTGATTGCTAGTACAGTGCTCTGACCACTGAGCTACGGAAGCCATTGGCGAGAGCCTAGTCACGAGTTCTGTATATATGGTGGTAATGCCGGGATAAGATTCTGGGTATATTATAGGTAATATTTGGCATTTCACTCGATCAAACTACATGTTGAAAGGATTTATGGTGAAGGAAAATTTCGAGTGTTGGAATACATACATTTTAAGACCAAACCGGGACCAGTTGCGAAAAATGCAACTTAGCGGCCTTCCGGTAGGAATTGAACCCGCGACCCTGTGATTGCTAGTACAGTGCTCTGACCACTGAGCTACGGAAGCCATTGCCGAGAGCCTAGTCACGAGTTCTGTATATATGGTGGTAATGCCGGGATAAGATTCTGGGTATATTATAGGTAATATTTGGCATTTCACTCGATCAAACTACATGTTGAAAGGATTTATGGTGAAGGAAAATTTCGAGTGTTGGAATACATACATTTTAAGACCAAACCGGGACCAGTTGCGAAAAATGCAACTTAGCGGCCTTCCGGTAGGAATTGAACCCGCGACCCTGTGATTGCTAATACAGTGCTCTGACCACTGAGCTACGGAAGCCATTGCCGAGAGCCTAGTCACGAGTTCTGTATATATGGTGGTAATGCCGGGATAAGATTCTGGGTATATTATAGGTAATATTTGGCATTTCACTCGATCAAACCACATGTTCGCAACTGGTCCCGGTTTGGTCTTAAAATGTATGTATTCCAACACTCGAAATTTTCCTTCACCATAAATCCTTTCAACATGTAGTTTGATCGAGTGAAATGCCAAATATTACCTATAATATACCCAGAATGTTATCCCGGCATTACCACCATATATACAGAACTCGTGACTAGGCTCTCGGCAATGGCTTCCGTAGCTCAGTGGTCAGAGCACTGTACTAGCAATCACAGGGTCGCGGGTTCAATTCCTACCGGAAGGCCGCTAAGTTGCATTTTTCGCAACTGGTCCCGGTTTGGTCTTAAAATGTATGTATTCCAACACTCGAAATTTTCCTTCACCATAAATCCTTTCAACATGTAGTTTGATCGAGTGAAATGCCAAATATTACCTATAATATACCCAGAATCTTATCCCGGCATTACCACCATATATACAGAACTCGTGACTAGGCTCTCGGCAATGGCTTCCGTAGCTCAGTGGTCAGAGCACTGTACTAGCAATCACAGGGTCGCGGGTTCAATTCCTACCGGAAGGCCGCTAAGTTGCATTTTTCGCAACTGATCCCGGTTTGGTCTTAAAATGTATGTATTCCAACACTCGAAATTTTCCTTCACCATAAATCCTTTCAACATGTAGTTTGATCGAGTGAAATGCCAAATATTACCTATATATATATATATATATATATATACGTGTAGGTTTTGGTCTACGAAATGCAAAGAGTGCTCAACAACATATAGTTAGAGCAAATAATAGATTTTCGCTTACCTCAAAACTGGTCTGCTACAACTTGTTTCATCTGTAAAAGAATCTTCGCCCCCACTTTCCGGCAGAAAGCCTATAAATAAGCGGTCACCCCTTTCGATATTGTCACTGCCTGAAGATTCTTTTACAGATGAAACAAGTTGTAGCAGACCAGTTTTGAGGTAAGCGAAAATATATATATATATATATATATATATATATATATATATATATATATATATATATATATATATATACGCTCCTTCACTTCGGTGTTGTTGAGCACTCTGTGAAGTTGGTGTAGGTGTCCTTTAGCGATAATGCAACGCCCACTACCCTTGTGGTAGTTTGAGCACTCTGGCCCTATACCGCTTCACGCTCTCTGGATGTGCGCATGACCGCTGTTTATCCCACAAGCGGTTGTCACTGGCAATCGTTTGTGTATAATTAGTACTCATGCCCTATATCTAGATTGTACCAAGCTACACTGATGAGCTGTGGAACAGCGAAACACGTGTCTGTAGATATTGTACTATTACGCTCCTTCACTTCGGTGTTGTTGAGCACTCTGTGAAGTTGGTGTAGGTGTCCTTTAGCGATAATGCAACGCCCACTACCATTGTGGTAGTTTGAGCACTCTGGCCCTATACCGCTTCACGCTCTCTGGATGTGCGCATGACCGCTGTTTATCCCACAAGCGGTTGTCACTGGCAATCGTTTGTGTATAATTAGTACTCATGCCTATATCTAGATTGTACCAAGCTACACTGATGAGCTGTGGAACAGCGAAACACGTGTCTGTAGATATTGTATTACGCTCCTTCACTTCGGTGTTGTTGAGCACTCTGTGAAGTTGGTGTAGGTGTCCTTTAGCGATAATGCAACGCCCACTACCCTTGTGGTAGTTTGAGCACTCTGGCCCTATACCGCTTCACGCTCTCTGGATGTGCGCATGACCGCTGTTTATCCCACAAGCGGTTGTCACTGGCAATCGTTTGTGTATAATTAGTACTCATGCCTATATCTAGATTGTACCAAGCTACACTGATGAGCTGTGGAACAGCGAAACACGTGTCTGTAGATATTGTACTATTACGCTCCTTCACTTCGGTGTTGTTGAGCACTCTGTGAAGTTGGTGTAGGTGTCCTTTAGCGATAATGCAACGCCCACTACCCTTGTGGTAGTTTGAGCACTCTGGCCCTATACCGCTTCACGCTCTCTGGATGTGCGCATGACCGCTGTTTATCCCACAAGCGGTTGTCACTGGCAATCGTTTGTGTATAATTAGTACTCATGCCTAGATTGTACCAAGCTACACTGATGAGCTGTGGAACAGCGAAACACGTGTCTGTAGATATTGTACTATATATATATATATATATATATATATATATATATATATATATATATATATATATATATATATATATATATATATATATATATATATATATATATATATATATATATATATATATATATAATACGTACTATAAGTACCTCTCCTTCTCGATCAATTCTGAAAACAGATTTGGAATTAGCGAGTCTAAATACATAACACAAGTACCTGTTATTTTACGCAAACGTGTATACCCTTTGTAAAAACCTCTTTATGTAGTTCGTCAGATCACAAATCGATGAGTCGATAATGGCCGCTAGCATTTCTGCTCAAATATGGCCCGACTCAAACGGATCACCCAAAACGACTATTTACTTCCTTATAAGGAGTTAGTTGGTCCTACCATGTGCGGCTTATATATATACCGGGTGTCCCAAAAAAAAGTACTCCGGTTTGATTCATAATAACTTCTAAACGAGTGAAGCTATTAAACTGAAATAACTTTCATTAGATAGAGGGAAGACTAACTTAGATTTTGAAATATGACAGTTGTATTTTACTTAAAAATTCACGGAGATATTAATGTTCAAAATCGGTAGCATATTTCTGGATGTGTCTAAAATATGCAAAAAACGCCGTATCAAATATTAATCAAGCTTTGCTCAACTGAAACACGCACTATTAGCAGTAAATAAATGACACTTGACAAATTGTTTATATGAATCGAAGTATTATTATTTACAAAATACAAGCAAGATTTATTCGTTCGGAATCGCGTGTCCTCTAGCACGAATGCACTGCCTAGCCAGTGACACCATTGCGTCGAAGGAGTCATGGATCATTCGTTGTTCTAGATTACGGCATGCTGTCACAATTGAGTTGCGAAGCTCTTCTAAATTCTGCGGTTGCTGATCATGTGGTACATTCCAAATTTGTTCATGTTCAGAATAAACTCAGAATGAAACACAATCAAACCATAACTCCATAAGACATAACATGCAACTACCCAGAGACATCCAACATTAAGTATTTGATACGGCGTTTTTTGCATATTTTAGACACATCCAGAAATATGCTACCGATTTTGAACATTAATATCTCCGTGAATTTTTAAGTAAAATACAACTGTAATATATCAAAATCTAAGCTAGTCTTCCCTCTATCTAATGAAAGTTATTTCAGTTTAATAGCTTCACTCGTTTAGAAGTTATTATGAATCAAACCGGAGTACTTTTTTTTGGGACACCCGGTATATATATATATATATATACATATATATATATATATATATATATATATATATATATATATATATATATATATATATATATATATATATATATAATATATTATATATATATATATATATATATATATATATATATATATATATATATATATATATATATATATATATATATATATATATATATATATATATACGAACTACAGTACTGCCTAGAAGTAACCTAACAAAAACCTAGGTTGAACCTAGGTTGAACCTCGGTGCAACCTAGGGTCAACCTAAATCTCACCTCGGTTGATCCTATAGGTGGCACCTAGGTCTCACCTCGGTCTAACCTCGGTCTAACGTAGGTTAATAACCTTTCGTAAGCAAGCGCGGTTCTCACGTCGGAAATTATACGACACGTTCCGGAACGAGTAGATTTTTCCGAAGTTTGGCGTCCTTTGGCCATTTGAGAAAACCGCGTCATACCATAAGGTTCACTCCATCGTTTCGTAAATAATGGAGAAATTATCGCAATACGCCAGGGAACGAATTGTTTCGCTTTGGTCTTCATCAGTTCCGATAACAAAAATCGCGTGCATCTTTGAATTCAAACATCGAGATCGGCTTTAAATGTTATCAATCTTTCTCGGTATCGACGAAATGGTGGGAATCTACGAGATGCGCCACGTAGTTGAGCAAACCGCTTTTGATAAAGTAACACTTGAAGTTCATCGCGGAAACAATGAAAGCGAATGACGAATTAACATCTGCTGAAAATAAATATCAAACTGGTGGACGAATGCGCCGTTGATATCTCACGGAGGCATGAAAATTCGCGTTGTTGCCAGTTTGTTCGAGAGCCAAACAAAATAAAGAGACTCTTGTTCTGTTTGAATGCCTTAGCGGTAAAAGACGCGTTCGAGGACGTCATTTTTTACGGACGAGACTAGTGTCCAAATCGAACAATATGCACGTGCATATAATTATATCACTGGCAATATCACTAGCAAACTGAACAATGAACCGTTTCAAACGTCGAACTTCTCATGTGCCGAACATTAGGTTCAACCATGCTGACTAATATTAATATCAAAATATTATCGCAAGGCATAACAAATATTCTTGTAACGAATAAATCACCTAAGCGCAGCGCGCCGGTCAATATATTATTCTCGTTAAAGCGACTTTTTGTTTACATTCGTATTTGGTTCGTATATTTTACCGACAGCCGGCCATCTGAATTTATAAGCATATCAACAGGAGGATTTACATATATTCAACCAATAATTATTAAGACTTTAATACCTTCAGGCGATGCTTTAGACGTCCCTTTCGTTTTCCTTGGGTACCTTCTTTACGGAAACCTAGCATTCTTTTATGATATTATACATGTGTGCTATGAATAAGAACGGTGTGACACCTCGCTGGCACAGAATAATAATCAAATTCCGGTGGATTTGACACTGGCACTATTAAACATGCACTTTTCAGTATTTCGAATGAAAAAACGCGAATGGTGTGCATATAGTATAGTGCATTGACAAACGGGGAAATTGTGATTATCATGTTTAACAATGAAGCAATTTTCGCGTGGGCTAAAATGTCCTTCAAGCGTTTGGTTGTTTGTGATAGTTTAATAGGTTGTGGCAAATGGGGCCAAACCGATAAAGTCGATTTTAATAACAATAGTTTCAGATTTTTTGCTGTGCGAAGTTACTCCGGAACATCCGAAGCACGCGTTTAAAAGAAAACTGAACCGACAGTAAAGTGAAAAGGTGATGAAATGGCAACGAAATACTGACATTTCTGCGAGCGGAGCCCTAGATCAGAGTATAATTACTGAAGGCCTCCATACACACATAAATTAGTCAGTTCGCCACACATAAAGTCAGTTCGCTACATACATTAAGTCAGTTCGCTACAACTCATCATTTATTAAAAAACAATCAACTTCATTTGTTTAATACGTATTTACTAAACAGATCACCTCAAATAATGACACTGCAACAGCGTTATAAATCTTAGATGGAATCTAAGCGATGACTCACAGAGATGCATGCCGTCCATCGCCAATGCGCGCTGCCATTAATGCTCTCAGTCTTTTGCCAAGCTAATTTTAACGCGGTTTTGTTGAAATAGCTGCTATACAACAATAAGTAATAATAAATAATATATATTAATAATACACAATAAGTGTGACTCAGAGATGTCGTCCATCGGAATCGCCAACGCGCTTTCGGTGATATATATTCCGCTTTCCGTTTATGTGTGTAGCGAACTGACTTTATGTGTGTAGCGAACTGACTTTATGTGTGTGGCGAACTGACTCTAGGTTTAGCGAAACCGAACGGTTACCTCCGTTCCAAACATCACGGGGTTTTTTCGTTGGCATTCGACATTTATATGCTTAGTTCCAAATCTAAAACTGATCACGGCCGAGAAAAGAATGACACAATGTGGAACTTCTAATCGTCTGAAAGTAAACTGAAACCGACAGATCGTGATTTTGGACATTGGTGGTGCCATTTGCCACAAACTACAACTCCAAACCATATTCCAAACGCCGATCACTGTGTCTTTAACGAAAATCTTTCAAGGAGATTGTAGCCCACGCGAAAACTATTCATTCATTCATTTGATAATAATCACAAACTCACTGGTTGGTTTCACATATCAAAAGTCCGCTGTTTACACAGCACTCTACTTTTTACACCGAGAGTAATATTTGATTTTGGATGGGACGGCATACTGTCATACTGTTATTGACAACGCGCGTTACTGAATAGTCGGACAAGGTCGGAACCCGAAGTATTTAGTCGACGCAGTTTTTCTCATGCGGTTGGTTTTGTCGACCGCAACCTCACCGCTAATCCACCGCAACCTCACCGCCAATTGACCGCTAATCCACCGCAACCTCACCGCTAATCCACCGCAACCTCACCGCTAAATGACCGCAACCGCAGTGTTAGGTTATTTCTAGGCAGTACTGTATTCGTGAGAAATGAATCCCTGCTCCGGCGAGTTTATCACTGTCGCTTCGCTCGGTCGCTTGCGAGGGGACAATTGGATAAATTTTCCCAAGAGTATAGAAGAATTATGTGGTGATTTCAACATTGACTGCAAAAAGACGAAGGTCAGAAACAGCAGATATTTAAACTATTCGGTCCTTCATAGTAGCAAAAGTTGCACCATCCTACAACCGATTATGGATCACTTCTGGATCATCTGTACACCTATACGAGTCATACGGAATATACGAGTCATATTTTTCAGACCACAAACCGGTGTGGTTTGCCTTAAAATAGTTGAGACATGCATACATAAGCCTGGTTCACACGAGCAACATAAGCAACGAAAACAAAGCATGACTTTTCCTCTTGGACGTACGAAGACAAAACAATGAGGATTTTTCTTCGTTTCCTCTTTTGTTTTTCTCTTGCCTTATGCTTCTTATACTTGGCTTATGCTTCTTATGATTATGATTATGTCCATCTTTATGTCGCAGGCTTGACTTCATTCCTTTGTTTTGCCTTTTGTCTTGTCCTTATGATTATGATTATGCTCTCGTGTGAACCAGGCTATATAATGTTCGCTTCATAATTAAAAAGTTTAAAAACTACCAAACGTAACTTTCGACTACAATGTCATCTTCAGGGTTCAAATTGACCATTAACTAACCTTAGCCACAGCTACAAAGCTGAGTAATCAAACCGTAAACCTTAATTGCGTAAACAACCTCTGTTAACAAACTTCTTTTGTACTATAATAAAATTGTATAAAAATTGTAAAATTGTATAGGAAATTGCGTTATAAAACAACCCATGGTTATAAGCAAGCATTCAGTGCAGCCGAGCTTTAGGTGACTTTGTCACCTATCTCTCTTGTGAAATGTGAACGTTATCTCGATCAATATTTAACCGTTTTCAATTCTGAAAACAGATTTGGAATTAGCGAGTCTAAATACATAACACACATACCTATTATATTAGGCAAACGTGTATACTCTTCGTAAAAACCGCTTTATGTAGTTCGTTAGATAATAATTCGCCCAAAATATTGTCCGATTCAAACGGATCACCCAAAAGGACTTTTTACTTCCTTATAAGGAGTTGGTCCTACCATGTGCGACTATATATATATATATATATATATATATATATATATATATATATATTATATATATATATATATATATATATATATATATATATATATATATATATATATATATATATATATATATATATAATTAACAATTAGACAACGAGAACGAGTTGTCTATGAGCAGATAGTCAACGAGGGCGAAGCCCGAGTTGACTATCTGCTCATAGACAACGAGGGCGAGTTGTCTAATTGTTTTAGTATCAACCATAAACAACCTTTCTAACATTGTTCCAAATTTTCAGATAATTTTACCTTTTTGTTTGTAGAAGTCTCCCATTCAAAATGTAGAGTTGCTCGATGACACATGATAAACAATCGCTCACAAAAAACGAGTTTGTAATTACTTTGCTTCAAATTTGGTATAGATATACTCCATAGGCATAAGCGAATTAATTTTCCTATTCGAAAATGTCAAACTGAATAATTTTCCATTACTTTCGGGCCAATGTTTTCATGATTTCATCACTCGTATATAAATTTTAGCGGGCGCCATGTTTGGACTAGATTTCAGGTTTGGCCGTGCAGCGTGAATATGTCGTGGCTTCTGATTGGTCAGGATAGGAATATTCCAGCATAAGAAGGTTTGTGATTGGGTAACGCTACTCACCGTCTATCACCAATAGACAGTGAGTAGCTCAGCCAATCAGAATGCCGAATTTGTAATAGACCACTAGTCGGTTGATACTAAATATATATATATATATATATATATATATATATATATATATATATGTATGTACATACAAAGCTTTTGTGAGAAATGGGTCCCTGCCCCGGTGAGATTATCACCCTCGCTTGCGAGGGGATAACAAGTTGTTCCTATATGCTTCGCTATATCCACGAGTTAAACATGGCTCTCTTATTTTAATGACATTTATTTTTGCCTTTACAATGTTCTTACATTTTCACATCTCATGCAAGCTATTTTAACTAAAAAAATTTTTTGAAAATGTTCCTACTCAAACGCTCTGCATTTCTTTCCTGATAAAGGTCGATAAACCACAACATTGATATTTATTATATAATAAGGTATATGTAACACAATAATACGGTTTAATAACACAGCCATTTAAGTATCAATAATAAAGGTATAATAAGGTATAATAATAACCTTTAAAGTGTCTATGAAATGAAAATCCACCCCAGCTTTTTATGATTGTATTTGAAAAACACGCAAAATAGAAAAAAATAGCTTTTACACGACTTTCGTATCTTATTTCGTTCTTGAGTGATTATGCTTCATGTAGCATTACATCAAAACTCAAAATCAAGCATATCTTTGGATTGGTTTGACTAAACAGGATCAAACCTTGCAGACTTTCTGAATCAATAATACTCAGCTTGTTGTGACTTGATGGTAACAGATTCGTTCCCAAGCCACTTTAATTTGTACAGAAACAAAATTTTCTACTTTTCATCATTGCAGTTACTGTTTTATTGTTTTAAACAGTATTGTTGCAGTGCAGGAAATCATGGAAAAAGGATGTCAAAAGGATGTTATATAGTTTGGCACATTCCTAAATCGCACGCTGCGATTGCTATCGGTGAAATCATCGCATTACCAAGCAATTTCGTCAATCACAAAATGACAATGTTACTTTATTAATTTTGCGGCGAATGCGACGAGTCCACGCATGGGAAAATAGACGCTTTCACGGTTGGAAATGAATCATAGGTAATCATAGTCTCCTTCGCAGACGTCCTTGGAGACATAAATTGAAAAGAAATACTAAAACCTTGTCGGTTACGGTTCGAGTTTTTCTTTGAATTTTTCCTTGATTATACTCTCACATGATTGATGATTCATCTCCATTCTGCGGAGAAAAGAATTAGGTTTTTGTCGGAAGATACTGGAAGATACTGGGCTTATAGGTTCTTTGTAATTTTGACCAAATTTCAACATCTATAAAAAGAGTGCATAAATTATTTTGCGCGCATGCATTATTGGTTGTGTTATTATCATACGCATTTTGATTATATAAGCTATTCACTTCCGTGTGTGTTTAACACTTTTTGTTTCGTGGTTTTTTAAACTTGTTATCCGTGTGCTTGTTATATTTCGGTAAAGCTTCTATTTCTTCTTGCTCAAATGAAAATAAGGGCAATGTCCATGGTCGATTCTAGAAACGATGAAACGATGCAAATTAGACTCGTTAAAAAACTTTGCAATCTCTAGTATAACGTTCAAATATAGTACCATATATCAACATTTAAATTAGGTCAAATTTCTTTAGCAGCAGAATATTGTATCCTAAATGAAGACTGCATGCGTTGAGCATCATTAGCTTCGAAATAAAGATCAAATCAATGAAATGTTTAACTGTTCAACTATTTAACTCATATAGAATGTTTATAAATAATTGAAAAATGGGTTCTCTATAAACACTTTAAGGTTTTTCTCTAGTTTATATCATCAAGTTTTCGTTAGTTAGTTATTTTTGTCGTAGCTTGCGCTTGTTGAATTATTATATAAAACTAGTATACCGATACAGGATTTGTTCCAATACCAACACAGAACACAGAACATTAAATGCGGAGTGAGCGCACAAGATATAGAGGAAACCTCGCTCCCAGGTTCTTATCTTTGCTTTCCCACCCTTCGGGTGCGGTGAGCGAAAGTAAGAACGTGGGAACGAGGCTGAGCTAAACAGGGAAGAGGAGGCGGATTAGCTCAGTCATTTAATATTAAAATACAGCTCCAATCTTACTGGTCGGCAATTAGCGCGGTAGTATGCCATTATTACCAATGACACAGTTGAAACTATATGTCTTGCTCTCTGATCTAAATGAACCTTGGATAAAAGTGCATTTTATATATGCAACAACACAAACATACAACGAAAAATACTTAAGAATATAAGTACTCTTACTTAAGTATTTTTCTACACATTGAAGTTCTCTTATTTCTCCTTTTCATATTATATCCAGTTCTTTCGAGAACGTAGAAGCTTACTACTTCGGCGGTACTGCACCAATCTTTTAAGGTATATTAAGTCAGCTTATAGCTTGTTCTCTGATAGACATTAAGTGGCATTCCCATAATATCTAACCTATGATATAGTATTTACTAATATATGGTATAATATATAGTAATATCCTAACCTAACCGTAACGCATATCTATCGAATATCCCGGCGACCCAGCTGAATATCCAAGGGTTTTCATTATTTTCTCACCACGTACAATAAAGTCCTGCATCCGATGTTTTACACGCTACTAGCTTTACCTTATCCATTAGGATTTTTATCAATATTTCTTCCACGAATTTAAAGTCTGGACGTTCCTCTAGTTCAGTATTCCAGCACTCAAGCATTACGTCATACCTGTTAAAAGAAGTTAATGTCACAGTAATATTGGCTTTATTTTTCGGCTGTGTATGCAATAATGTTACAATAGTGTTACAATAATGTTAGAATAATGTTGGATTTTGTATATAATTTTGACACGTTTGTATTTAATAAAAAAATATCGATCAACAAATGTACTTCATTTTATGGGTTGACTAGCATTCGATATCTTTTAGTCTTAATTTCACAAAATTCTACTATTATGTGACAAATACTACAAAAACGCATACGATGCTTTAGGAATAGATAGCACAACGATCTAGTTCGCCTTCATCAAATATTTTTCTCCGTGCTTGATTGATCACTTGTAATATTTATGAACAAAACGATAAACGTTGTTGTAACTTGTAACGTATTCAGCTGGCCATTACAACAGAAGCTCCTTGGAACGGGTACCAATCACAGAAAGGCAATTTGTTATCTAAATATCGAATCATTAATTGAAGCACAATATCTATTTTTTCGCTAAGGATAATCTACAACTGGAAAGGACAATAGTGGACTCCTTATTCAAATTAATTATTTAAAAGCCATCCACATTTTTAATAATGCTTATAGCTCACATTTCACTTGGACAAACAGTAGGTGGCTTCATTCGATTGCCTTGGCACAAATATTCGTAGATTTCACTTGGTGGTATTCCAAGGTATGGCGATGCTCCTATAATAAACGATGACATATATGTTGTATTACAGCTTGCAAGCAATTTTAAACGAAGAGTATATATATATATATTTAGTATATGACAATGACGTAATTCTTCCATATTATAAGGGCACGAGAACAGAACAAATACCAGGCCGTATTGCATGGTAAAATCCGTATTTCTCCTCTTCTGAACAGAACAAAAATACGGATTTTTTTGCGGCTTTAAACCAAAGCCTAAAATGGCGGATGCGAACTGTCTTTTTAATTTTGGAAATGTAAGTACAGACATGAACGACGCCTTATTATTTTCGTTAAACTCTGACGACTTTGACGATGAATATCTCAAAGCAATGGACATGCAGTTTAACAGAAACAACGTCGGCCGGCTCGGAAAAATACTTGAGTCATCAAGTATTATCATCCTGAATGTCGATTAATAAACCCCGCAAAAACCAATCTGGGCAAACGGTTAGCAAAACCATGGACAAAATCAATACTGAAATTCGTGAACAAACATCTGTAAACCAGTGGCGAAACTTAGCGGAAACTATTGCTTTAGTGGTTCAACTCACTACATATTATAATAAGAACAGGTTGACATTTTTAACATTTGACATTGTAGACTTCTACCCGTCAATTTCCGAAAACCTACTTGACCGTGCAATTGAATGAGGCCAACAATATACCTCGATTTCTGACAGCGATATCCGAATCATCAAGCACGCACGAAAATCGCTTTTATTCAACAACAGCCGAGCATGGACGAAGAAAAACAACGCCACAACATTTGACGTATCCATGGGGAGTTTTGACGGAGCTGATGTTTGTGAGCTGGTTGGACTCTTCTTTTTACATTCGCTGGAGAAACAATTCGGAAAAAACATCGGTTTATATCGGGACGACGGCTTGGTTGCTCTTAGCACAACATCTGGAAGATTGGCGGATAAAGCAAAGAAAGATCTAACCGGCATGTTCGAGAATTTTGGCCTTAAGATCACGGCGCAAACAAACCTAAAAAGCGTGAACTTTCTCGACATAATACTTGACCTATCGAATGGAAAATTTAAGCCATACCGGAAACCGAATGATGATCCTCTTTATATCAACCGTCTATCCAACCACCCACCTCCCATTTTACGTCAATTACCCTCATCCATCAACCAACGAATCAATAAACTATCGTGCGACGAAGAAATGTTCGACGCAGCCTCCTCTCTTTACAATGACGCTCTCAAACAAAGCAACTTTAACACAAACTTAACATACGAACCAACACAACGCAACGTGAATTCCCAAACACAAAACAAACGACGGTGAAACATAATATGGTACAACCCTCCTTATTGTAAAAACGTTAGAACGAACGTAGGACGGGCCTTTCTTCATCTTGTCGACAAACACTTCCCACACTCAAACAAACTACACAAACTATTTAACCGCCACACAGTACGAATAAGTTACAGTTGTAACTTTTTGAGTGTTGGAATACATACATTTTAAGACCAAACCGGGACCAGTTGCGAAAAATGCAACTTTAAGGCCTTCCGGCTGGGAATTGAACCCGCGACCCTGCGATGCCAGTGCAGTGCTCTGACCATGTAGTTTGATCGAGTGAAATGCCAAATATTACGCAGTATAATATTCCCAGAATCTTATCTAGGCATTACCACCACCATATATACAGCTCAATGGTCAGAGCACTGCACTGGCATCGCAGGGATTGATTGATGTTTTGATGCAATAAGTTTGGATTTGTGATGTTGCATGTCCAGATTTTGGTTGTATGTCCAAATTTTGGTTGAATATCCAGATTTTAGTTGAATATCCAGATTTTGGTTGAATATTCAGATTTTGGTTGAATATCCAGTCTGCACTTTTAGCAGATTCATTTTGATCGGCTTGCGTTTCAGTAAGTATAATAATAATATTAATTTCATGTTTAATGACACATCATCGCATAATAAAATGAATTACAATGTGTTTACATAAGTCATATAAAATATATAAAAAATTTACAATATTCAAATAGACTTAAGAGTCAAAGGCAAACATTAACAATTAAAGTTTAAAACTATATTAATATATACATATCTATAAAGTATAAAATTATGTACATTATTTATTTAAAATACGAATCATGCTTGGGAAAAAACTGTTATTAAACCTATCAGTTCTACATTTAAAAGAGGAAAAATGGTCTGTGTTCCTTAAATTATAATGATGTTCGTTTTTTCTCTTCAAAGTAAGGTGATGCGATAGGTGGCCGCCAGACACTATCTTTTTCATAGTTCTTTCACAAAGATCCGCTCGACGTTTATCAAGCCTAGGGCACTGCAACACCTCCAGTGCCTTACTATAAGATCGGCCTGGTAATATAATCCTCAGTGCTCGTTTTTGAGTTTTCTCCACCTCTTCGCACAGATACATGGGCAGACTAAAGTGCCAAATAGGACAACAATACTCTAAAATAGACCGAATCAATGTATAATAGATGATGATGAGGTCATGTGGTGGAACGCCTCCCCGTCGCAGAACACGTAGAATATGTAATCGCTTTGACGCTTTGCTAACAGACATCGCAATATGTTCGTTCCACTTAAGGTCGTTCTGGATAATCAAACCAAGAACTTTGTGTGATGATACTGATTCCAAAATTTGGTTATCAATGTGGAGGCTTGCAGTTCAGGTTTATTCCTAAAGAAGCAAATTTGCATTTCTTTACATTTTTTGGCGTTTAATTTTATCAGGTTGTTTGATACCCATGCGTTGTTTGATACCCATGCATTCACCGTTTCTTGATAAAGTTTCAGAGAGGGAAACATCGTCAACAAATCTCCAAATGTCAGACCTTCCTGAAGTATACATTGCAAGTCATTAACCATAATTAAAAACAGAATCGGACCCAGTTTCGTGCCTTGGGGGACTCCAGCATTAACCGGTAGCCAGCCAGAAACGGCTTTACCAAGTTTAACGCGTTCCCTTCGCCCTGACAGAAAGTTTGCAATCCATGGAATTAAAGATCTCCTAACTCCAATATCTACAAGTTTTTGGATAAGAACATTATGGCCTATTCGGTCGAAAGCCTTTGAGAAATCCAAAAGCATAAGCGAAGGTATTGGCCAGCGGAATCTAGGTGGGAAAGCCAAGAATGCAACATGTCCAGCAGGCAATAGGTGGTAGATGATCCTTTTAAGCAGCCGAACTGTTGTATCCATTGGACGACAAAATCTTCGAGGACTTTAGAGAGGCATGCCGTTAATGATATAGGTCTTGTATCACCCTCATTATTTAGTTGCTGGACTTTAGGAATCGGAATAATATAGATAGAAAACTTTATTTTGACAGGGTAGCTCTTTCAGCAAATCAGGTATCCATAGAGGCCCTGTATTTAAGTTATTACAATTGATAAGAAAGTTACTAACTATATAATTAAATAATTAATAAATAAAAAAATAATAATACATAATATGTGAATTGGATTTACAATTTTACAAAATGTTTAAAAATCTGTCTTTTAAAACTATGTAAAGAAGTTGCAGTTTTTATATCATTTGGAAGAAATATGTGAGTCCTTCCATATATTTGGGATTATTCCGGATGAAAGTGATGTATTAAAAATATTTGCAACTGGTTCGGCTAATAAATATGCGAAAACCTTCAAAACACGACCCGGTATATTATCAGGACCACATGCTTTGGAGGCATTGACGGCTAAGAGCTTTTTACAGACCTCGTGGGATTCAATATAAGGCACTTGATCAAAAGCAGGTAGGTAAGCTGGTAATTTGGTCAGATCTAACGGCGGAATGTCTGTATTGACGGAGGTATAGAAATTGTTCAGGCTATTAGTCAATTCCAGATCTGATAGTAATTTACCATCCTTTTTGAGGACCAAATTTGTACTCTTTTGAGATCGGGGACATTTTATTAACAACCTGCCACCACTTACGACAGTCGTCTTTTTTGAGATGCTGAACTTTATTCCTGTAATATGACTCCTTCCTTAAAGCAATTTCAGTTTGGACTTTATACTTGAGCTGTGTCCGCCATTGCTGAAAATTTCCACTATGGAAAGCTCTTTGACGGTCACTGATGAGTTGCTTTATACCCGTTGACATCCATGGCTTGTCAGAATGGTAAAAACTTATAGACTTCAAATTTATCAAGCGCTATGGATACCTGGGACGAAAAGGAGTTAGCGAGGTCTTCTACGGAGGATTTGGACCAAGTTCATCAAACCATTGATGTTTACTAGCCCATCGACCAAAGGCATCAACAGCTGATCGTGTATATCGACGTATTAAGCACTTAATCGGCTTAGTGTGTGACTTACTGATATTGTCGTTTTCACCAGGAAACCATTGAACTATACTATGATCAGAAGATCCAAGCGGAGCAAGTATACACGGTTTATCGTAAAAGTGTGAAGTTATCTCAGAATTTGCCAACTGAATGTAACAATGGGTGTGGAAACAATGGGTACCTGGTAACAATGGACCTGTGGAATGCCATATAAATCTCTTGAGTAAGAATAAAAAATTTTAAACTTGCCTTCATTAGTTTTAAAAATTGCAACAATGCTACAGTCAATTATTAACAAACAATGTTGATAATTTAATTGTGAATCCAAAAACATTATCGAGAGCATTTTGCAAAGAAAAAAGGTTCATCACTACTTGTCATAAACAAATCACCAGCAAACAAGTCACTATATTGTAAATTATAGAGTTTACCATGCAATCGGAAGTCATTTCTGGAACATCGGTCAATAACAAAAAATCTTTTTTAATCAGAAATGGCTTATGTAAGTATAATAAAGGCTATTTCCAGCAGACAAATTGTATTTAGGGATGAATGGATCCCACAAATTAATATATTTTATTTGATTATGTATTATTGCAAATTATACATATTACTTGATTCCAACTTTTCATATTGCTCTGTGAGCTGTTGTAATGTTTGCAGATAAAATACACTTAGATAAAATAACATCAACATTGTTATAAATATGTAAAATGAATTTTTTAAATGTATATTCCAAAAAATACCTCTGTTCAGTAAGTTTGTTGACAGTTAGTATTTGTTTTCAACGAGCACAATGGCTTCGTTTAGTTTGATTTTAACGAGCACAATACGGGAATATTTGTCCATTACCTTGGAAAAATTACCTTGCTAGTACCACTATTAAACCGAGTGAAAGTAACGGCGAGCGCGCCTGACCAAAACAATGTTAGACTGTCGGTGAAGTCGGTCGGCGAAGTCGATCATTTGCAAATGGTTCCGATAAACAACAAGGTTCAATACTATATTTCGATATACGACAATTACCTTGGTTAAAACTTAGAGACAAATTTACCTGGCAATCAATCGAGTGAAAGTATAGCGCCTGTTAACTGTGGTTATATGGCGGCCATGCAACAATCTCGGCAAACTTTCGCTGCTTTCCGTAGCGTGTTCGGTTGTGACGTAGGTGTCCACAATCTCACATACAAGATTCGATAACTAAGTGTATGATGACTACGTCATCAGACACAAAAAGCTTCATCAAGAGTAAAACTACTAGCTCGAATACGTCATAATATTTGTCCTCAAGCTGCTGAAACCATCTACAAGACTATGATACTTCCTGTCCTACTTTACTGCAGCAATATAACAGTTAGTGCATCAGTAACACACAAAACCCAGATGGAAAACATTCAATCTCGTGCTCTAAGGATAATTAACAACAATACGGATCTAGTAAGCTTACCAACTGTGAACCATACCAGGAATAAACGATGCGCACTTGAGGTTTTTACATGTTTAAACGGACTAGCACCAAGGACTATTGTTTCAGGACTATTTTACTAAAATATCGCATCTTAAAGAAACTCGTGGAAATAATACAAATCTCGTTTTACCAAAAGTTCGAACTGAGACTGGCAGAAAACAACAATATCGTTTTTGAGATTCAAGATTCAGTGCAATGAATTCAATTTCGATATCAGTCTAAACTGATATTATTTTATCTATTTTATGTATATGAATATTATGTAACTTTTTAACTTTGTAACTAATTCTCAGTATTTTTAGATTTTATCCTAGGCATATTATTTAATCTTTACAGGTCCTTCATTGATAATAGCTTTTAATAGCTGACGAAGTTAACCTGTTTAAATATCAAATTATTATTATTATATTATTATTATTAACCCGATGCAACTATCGTATGTCATTCCATCTGCACTAAAACTCTTGCTGTTAGCCTATATCATGACATGCATATAAAATATTGATTTAAACAAACATTAATTTCAAAATATAAATAATTGATGTAGATTGGACGGCAATTAACAAACCATTTAATACTTACCCATAGAAAAGATTTCCCAAAGCAAAATACCAAAAGACCATCTAATTCATACAAGAAGAAAAGTCAAGTATATACGCATGTTACAGAAAAGGCGAAAAATTATTATAATAAAGACAAAACGGTTTTCAATAAATGTTTTATTTTCGAAAGAATAATTATAAGTAATAGCATAAAAAGAGGTGCATTATCGGGCCGAAGGCCCGAGGGAATTTTACTAAATGACCCGAATCGAGCGGGACGTTTAATGGTTAATGAACCTCTTTTTATGCTATTCCTTTGTAATATAATGTTTGCGGGTATTTCTTTTGTTCTCACAGGGCATTAACAACTAATCTACCGTACCAAAATTAATTTTGGCGAAATTTCTGACGAGGTTCCTCGCCTCGTGTTGAGTCTTTGAATGATGAATTGATTAAAATTCATTTTTCGTAATCGTACCTCCGTTGGCGTCAAACCTGGTATGATTAGTTCTAATCAGCCTGGTTTGTCGTCAACGGAGGTAAGATTAGCAAAAATGGTATAATGAGGTATATTAGTTGTTAATGGCCCTGTGAGAACAAAAGAAATACCCGCACACAATTATATTACTTATAATAATAACATGATTTGAGGGATATTAGCGATTAAATTTCCCCGCAGCCGAGGGAAGATTTGTGAAGCGCCCTCGGACTTTTACAAATCTTCCCGAGGCAAAGGGGAAATTTAATCGCTAATTTCCCTCAAGTCATGTTATCACTTTGTAATACTATGATCGCCGAGGAAAACTTTGAGAACCTTACCGACGGGAAATTTAGTTGGTTGTTAGAGATGAGTGCATCGCTTTTCGTCTTTTGAATTAAGAATGAGATGAGCTCCTCTGGGACATGGTTAGTGTATACCTTATAATAATTGTAATTGAGTGAGGAATTGAGCGAGGAATGTAGAAATAATGTTAATTCAATGTCCATGAACAGAAATGTAGGAAGTGCAATATCATTTTAGATTGGTTGTGTATAAAAAAAGTTGAGTAATAGATGCTAATGTCTGAGTGAAATCCTAAAAAAATGACAATATTAAACAAAATGTGCAACGTTATTACGATGTTACATCCAGCGCATGCGTAAGAAAAGGTAATAGAACATGGATTGTAGATCGAGTAACGGCATAAGTTCAGTCGGTTTTGACGACAATTTTTATCCAGCTGGCAGAGTCCTTTGTCTTCTAGGATTCCCGCCTGGATATGATATGCAAGCGGGAAATTTAGTGGAAAACAAAGGATTTTTTTGTCTATACTAATTTTCCCGTGCATGTGAATGAGGGACAATTAGAAGTCAAAGAAATCCTTTGTGTTCTACTAAATTTCCCGCATGCATATCATAGTAATGAGGGAAATTTAGAAGACAGTGGAAAAATTTCCCTCTTGCGTGAGCAATGAGGGAAATACGAGGTTTACATTCCCTCGGAGAACAAAAGAATCCGAGGCGATCATGTTATTATTATAAGTAATATCATGGTAGTGAGGTGTATTAGCTGTTAAACCGCCCGCTCGATGAGGGTCATTAAGTAAAATTTACTTAATGACCCGAATCAAGCGGGCGGTTTAACAGCTAATACACCTCATTTTGTCTCAATTTCTTTTGTCTTTTCAGGTTCAATTAATAACTAAATTACCTCATTTGGATTAATTTATACAATCTAGAGGTCGTATTAGAACTAATACAACCTTGAATGACGTCATGAGAGGTAGTATTAGCTTCTTCTCACCTGGCATGCAAAGACATGAAATTTCGACAACCATGGTATTACAAAGTAATATCATGGTAGTGAGGTGTATTAGCTGTTAAACCGCCCGCTTGATTCGGGTCATTAAGTAAAATTCCTTCGGGCCTGCGGCCCTCAGGAATTTTACTTAATGACCCTCATCGAGCGGGCGGTTTGACAGCTAATACACCTCACTACCATGATATTACTTATAAATAATATCTTGTCGATATACTCACACATCTGATTTCTCTGAAAAAGTCATATCTCGTATAGCCTCGATTGACATCCACTTTACTGGAAGTAATCCCTGAATAAAATAGATGTCTTATCATTATAATTAATTAAAATTAAGGATCTGAAACCGACCGAAAAGAATGTAAAAAATTGCAAATACTTTAGTTGTCCGTTTAATTGTACCAACTGGATAATTTATCAGATACCTTCATGCGCTGATTAGTCAGTGATCGTTTCAGTGAAAAAATGTCCACTATATATGAAATTCAGTCATAGTGAACATTTTACCTGATGGGTAGTAAGTTTTGCTCGTTAGCTGTTGTTAGCCTGGTATTAGTGATATACGCTATTCCTGTTGCATTTCCCTGATTTGCCCAGTGGCGAAGCTCGCCGTAGCAATTTGTCATGTTATGCTAATTTATAAACATCTGCATATTTTGTAAACAATATATTTCTCCCGATCTGAATATGTAAATCGTTTCAAAATTTGCAGAGCATGACCAGTTGCTATGGTCAACTTCGTTACTGGATTTGCCAGATTTCAACAATTAACCATGAGAAGTGGAGACAGTGCAAACTTTTCGCTACTAATGACTAAGCTTCACTTGTTATTTCTAAGTATGGTATTTTTACATGAAAGATCTTACTGACTTTAGTTTATTTCAAAAGTTTCAGCATTCAATTTAGTTAAGAAGATATGGCTAATTAGTTGAAGTTGGAAAGTTTGTCCAATTTCGACGTCATAATTTGTTTCTCAAATATGACGTCACTGAGTGATTCTATCTCGTGTTATGCCTAAAGGCCCATCTACACGATACGATTTGTCGTATACGATTGTCATCTTGGTGTATGTGATCAAACTGTACACGCGTGTCAACATTCGCCATCCAATCATAAACACGAATTATGCCGTGTGCAAACAATTGCATACGCCAGTACGACAATCGTATACGACATTGTACGCCAGAATGACAATCGTATACGATGAATCGTATCGTGTAGATGGGCCTTAAGAAGCTCCTCTACTTTCCCAACCTCGTTCCCAGGCCCTTTTCTGGCGCTCAATATGTTTAAATTGTAATTCTGTTAGAGATCTTGAATCGTAGAACATCAGTATTTGTTGTTAAAATTAACTGTGCGTGCCTACGTGAGTGTGTGTGTTAGTATAATGTATTTGTTGTAATAAGTGATATAATAAGCGATATCGTATCACAGGCTGTGATATAGTAATATGTATATGTTAGTTATATATGTAATGCATTAGGTATGTTTGTTAATTATTAGGGTAAGACACCATGACTAGGGCTGAACATCCCTGTTGTGTCTTACCTTGCGTATGTAAACACGAAAACAAATTAAATAAATTCACAACAGCTATCACTATGTGATCGCCATCAAAACAACTCCACTGCCGATAAAGAATCACTGAATGACGCATATTTTCAAAATTTTCAATATGGCGTCAAAATGCTCAAATTTTCTACTTCAACTAGCCATATCTTCTTAACTAAATTGATAGGAATGTTGAAACTTTGCAAATACACTAAAGTTAGTACGATCTTTCATATGAACTACATTTGTATTTTGGCTGGAGTATCCTTTTAATTTTTTAAAAATGCATATACATTATATATCCCCTAACCTCGTATTAATAGTAAATTTATTATGAATTTTTCACATGAAAGAGAGGCTATAAGGGCTTCAATTATTTAATATGCACATAAAAGAATATCAAATCAGCTGCCATTTTTGAATAAGGTCAATAGTGACTTTAAGATCTACGACGGCAATCTCAACGACAATCTCATTTGAAACAAAATAATTATTTATGCGAAACAAAGATAATAATTATTTTAGTCCCAAGAGTATTCTCAACACCATGCTCGTTCTAGTATGGTGATCGCTAAAAAATATACTTTAAAATAAGGTTTCCGCGGGAAGACTGAAAACTAGTTGTTCCAGAGTTAGTAAGAATGTTAGTACAAGTTGCGGTTAGTATAAGGGTTTGATTTTAGGTTTAGGGTCATTTTCAAACCTTTATAATAAACCTCGCCCTAGTATTAACCATCATACTAACATTTCCACTAACCCTCGAACAACTAGTTTTCAGTCTTTCCGCGGAAACCTTATTTTAAAGTATACTTTCTAGCGATCACCGTTCTAGTATATATAACACTGAGGATTTACACGTCTTCAGGACGACGGTAACTTGCGGAGAGTTGAGAGCTGTTCTATTTAAGATTGATTTTAGCACAGATAAATTAACCATGGCTTCTTTTAAATTATTACGAAATAACAGTAAAACCCTGATAAACTAGCGGCACTTAAAATGTGTAAATGCTTTCAATGCTTTAAATTGGTATTTAACCGACATCGCCGTTATACGATCTTAAGGTCCATATAACTTGAGGTTGGAAAACATACGGATTGCTTTTTGATATATTGTGCATCTTTGTACACATCGCGAGCCAGACCAAAATCAGCAATCTTTGGAACGAAATTATCACCAATCAGAACATTTCTTGCTGCGAGATCACGGTGAATACACTGAAATATAGTGAGACATGATGTTAATCATGATATATTAGATCTAGCCAATATATAGATGAGCATAAAAAGTTTGAATATTGCCAAAATAACATAGAAATAAATATAAACTGAACTATAATGGATCTATAGCAATATAAAATCACCATCCAGTCATAATTGTAATTTTTAAATAACCTGCATCTACGGCATTTACCTTTCTGGAGACCAGGAACTTCATTCCAAATACCACTTGAAGGGCAATAGCAGCTAAATCTGACATGCTTAGGGACATGTTTTGGTCTTCTGAAAATTCTAACCACCTATTTTCAAAAATTGTTCTTCTATTTTGTAGGAATTTAGACAGGTTGCCATGTTCACAATACTCCATAATTATCCAGGTTTTTCCTCGAGGACCTGTATGTTAAACCAACGTGCAGTCGAGAAGGACAAAAAAGAATTAGAAACTGTAAAATATATAGGATAGATAAATATACATACTATGTTTTATACCTGATTACATACTACTTAGCAAAACAAATATTACTTGACGTTGACGTTTACGTAGACAAAAACTTTATTTAATGTGGTCAATGCACTTATCTATTGATGCTATCCAGAATTAAACGTACTAATGCACATGTTCTCGCTATCCAATTGTCGATAGATATTGTAAAGCTATATCTATCATATTTACTGGCATTGATTGAAATCACCTTTGGTACATGCTCCGAGAATGTTTACAACATTGTTATGTTGACCAACGTGAATAAGCAGTTTTAACTCAGTCAGCAAATCAGAAAGTTCAGTTTCACTCCAGTTATCTGGGAAAAATATGATAATTGATTAATTTTCCATCAAGTTATTCCTGACCTTTTTGTGGGGCATTGTGTACAAGACAGGGAGTGTCAAGAAGAGCCAGGGAAAAATATTTGAATATTGTAATTATATCAAATAATAATTGCTTGCCGTGTAATTAAGGAAAAAAACAATTATAAAACCAGATAAGTTAAATAATATTTAAAAAGCGCATTAACTTAAGTTCTAGCATGTGATTTCTACTTTATAAAGTTTAGTATTATAATTCACTTATAATGTCGTATACATATTATCCCCGCTATTATATGTATATTATCCGCGGGAGATAATTCGATAATTTATATGATCCACTATAGTAAAGCTTTTCTTCATATATCGAGTATTGTATTAAGTAACCCTAAATCGATTTAACATTGCAATTTTCTCATCGGACTCTCTTTCCAGAGCTATATAAAAAATCAGCAAATTTTCTCATCGTCTTCCATCATAAGATAATCGTGTTGCTATTTGGAGGGGTGGTCAACGAAACATCCATTACAGTTTTCCAATACCAAGGCAGAAATTTTGGATAATACTTCAACAGCATAACACTCCAACAATTTGTCTTCAATTAACGTTTGACGGTGACTTAAAAACATTTCCTCTTCGCCAATATCCGTAGGCATAGTGAGTTTACATAAGTTTCTATGGGAAGCCATCGTTTACAATGTCTCCTTTCCAAAAATCCACAACATTGTGTTTCAAAAGTGTCTCAACACAATTAACTTGGATAAAATATTTTCGCTTTTCTAAACCGATCTCGAATTTAATATAGTACGCTTTTTCTTGTCCACATAAAACCAGTTTACCAATGGTTAACAATATTACACTTATAACGCTTAACCGGCAACATGCGCGCGCACAGGTTCATCTGGGTTCCCTGGAAACTAAAATCTAGGAGTCAGAGTTCTGCATGAATAAATTAAAAAATGCTGACTAAGTGTTCTATTAAACCCTAAATCATAATTTCTTAATTGATAAGAATGCAAGTCTAATGTAAATGAGCAAGATCCTTTGTTAAAGATCATTTACATTAGCTTAGGTACACGAAAAGATAAGGGCCTATAACTGACTTAATATACTTTACCGTTTAGCATTTTTACAGCTGCTTCAGATGCCATCGTACAATACAAGTACGAGTTTCGTTTTCTGTTTCTAAAAACTGAGAAACGATTCTGCTTCGATTTTTCTTCCAATACTTTTCTTGGGTGAAATGCAGAAATACCAATGACCTTGGCTAGGCATACTCGACCAAACGCACCTTTCCCTATGTCTTTTTCTACGAGGAAAATAAGAGGTGTTTTGAAAAGCTAAATACGCTATTGACTTAAGAATACAAAAAGAATCAAAAGGTAGCGTTGAAATGTTCTTAACATAGTCAATGGATATTATGCCAATGGATTTGGGAGAAACAAACTTAATAATATGGTGTTTATTACAAATTGGCAGTTTTGTCAAAACCTTGACTTGCTGTAAGTCATAGTCACTTCGAATCAATATATACTCTCAAAAAAACACATGCATTTGAATTGTATTTTGCAAAAAGCTCGTCCTTATCGTCTCGTCGTTACTCGATATCTATCGACAATTAGTATCAACCAACTAGGGGTCAATTACAAATTCGGCATTCTGATTGGCTGAACTACTAGTCTATTGGTGATAGACCACTAGTAAAGCGTTATCCAATCACAAACCTTCTTATCAATGGAATATTCCTTCTTAATTGACCAATCAAAAGCCACGACATATTCACGCTGCAAGAAAAACCCGAAATCTAGGCCAAACATGGCGTCCGCTAAAATTTATATACGAGTAATGAAATCATGAAAACATTGGCCCGAAACTAATGGAAAATTGCTCAGTCTGTTATTTTGGAATACGAAAATGAATATTCGCTTATGCCTATGGAGTATCAAACTACTCTATATTTTGAATGAGGAGACTTCTACGAACAAAAAGGTAAAACTATCTGAAAATTTGGAACAATGTTTGATAAGACTTTTTTACGTAAAACTAGAAAGATTGTTTATGGTTGATGCTAAAACATTCGCCCTCGTTGACTATATATGCTCATAGACAACTCGTGTGGTCCAATTGTTAATTAGATAGCGAATAGGGTAGCCAATCATATTGCAGCATTTCTATTAGACTACTGGTAAGTTTTTTACTAATTGTCGATAATTAATAAAGTAACGGCGAGTGACGTCTATTCATTTTTCTAAATATTTCTACTGAAATAAATCATAGAAATTTCAAGTTCATTATAATCTAATTGCTATATATAACGTTTTTGAAAATTGAAGTTAATGTTAATCATGTAAATCAGGATGAATTTTAATTACTTTCGTTTTTCTTCATTTAATAATATTTCAATCAATTTTACATATTTCTGATTGACTAATAACATCAGTATTAGACTAAAATTATATACTACGACTATCTATATACCACTGGTATTAGAAAAATAACATATGTGTTATTTTTTCTAAATACCACACATCCGGAACGTTGCGTTGTAATACTGAAAAACAACAGCATTTTTGTTTTCGCAGTAAAATTTCATAATGTTTAAAATTTACTGAAATGTTATTAATAGGAAATAACAATCCATTTTTTCTCGAAGAATTAACAAAAAATCGCACTTGTATTTGGAAAAATATTTACAATGGTGTTGACAAACCTATATAGCCCGTTATTTCAATAGCTCTAACCATTTGGTTTCAGACATGAAAGTCTGTGCCATCCTTCCCATCTCAGATTTCAGGTGGTAACGATAACAACAAACGGCAAGAGAAACGTCTCATCAGTGTTAAACTTGCCACCACACATCCACATGGGCTTAACGAACGTTTTCCTTATATTTAATTTCTTACAAGTTTTTTAGTTTTCAAGGATCTTTATTATTTGAACTTTTACTCCTTTTCAGGTTTTTATTTCCCACCGCTTTATGTATTGTAATTCTAATAAATAAATAAATATATCCAAAACACTGCCTACGCAGCACTCTACTTTTTAACATTCACAGATATAAATAAACATAACCTCTCGTGCTACCAAACACGCGTGCTATTGCTCATTAATTCTTCTGGAACAGTGTTATTGAATTTTATAAGTTAGTGTAACATAACGCTCACCAAGCTGAACACGTTCTCTTGGGAACTCCCATTCGGAAATATAAGGAAGTTTGTTGCACTGTTCTATTAAGGATTTCTCTTCGTCAAGCTTTCCGATGTAGTCAACCAATGGTGGAACAGTACAGATGTAGAATCCCCCGTAGAGCTTCTTTCTCCGATAAAGAACCATCGCAATTATTAGGAGAAAAATAAATATCAAAGAAATGGTGCTGTATATTATGACGAGATAGACTTTGATGTCTTTTTCTGGATCACCTATATATTGGTAAAATTATATTGAAGTTAGAGAGGTCATTTTTGTTAAATTGTACGTCTAATTTTTGTAAATTAAATTTCTTTACAATGTAAATCTCATACCAAACTAATGTCTTTGTCGAAAACTAAATCGTTCATAGCATTTTCAAATAAGCAACTAAAACTTATTGTAATAGTAATCGAGTAACTTGATTTAAAACTCATTTAAGTTGAGTAAATAAGTAGAGTAAGTAGAATAAATAGTAAATAAGTAGAATCATGGCCTTTGGCTGACAAAATGTAAAAGTCGCCGTGAACAAAAATAAAAAATGGTCGACCCAAATTATGCACTGTGTTCATATTTGAGCGGGCTTTCTCATTTTGAATTTAATAGCCTATAATAAATACGATATCACTGATATAGTGAATAGTTTAATGCAAAACGTTTTAGATTGCGTTAATGATATACTTCAACGCTTTTACTAGAGATTTTATCAACCTTTTTACTCATGATCCCATCCAGTCTATCAGACAAAAAGCAAAAGGAAAAACAAAAACAAAAGCCAAATTCCTGGGTTGACTTCACAACGCAAAGCTCAATCTCATGTACGAGAATCTACATATATCAGAATAATTGTATGTATAGGATAAAGACGATAAATACCGAGAACGGAGGCTTTACGCCAGATAAATCCCGAAGGCCCCGAGGGATTTATCTGGCGTAAAGCCGACGTTCGAGGTATTTATCCGACTTATATCACCATTGGTTCAGTTTCCTTTGTTCTCTAATGGCCATTATATCTGATATCAACCTCATAAAATTATTCATGAGGTTGATAAGTACTTATCAACCTCATACAATTATTCATGAGGTTGATAAGTACTTATCAACCTCATACAATTATTCATGAGGTTGATAAGTACTTATCAACCTCATAAATACTAAACTTCACCAATGGTGATATAAGGCGGTTATATACCTTAGACCTCGGTGTTTAAGCGATATATCAACCCTCGGGCTTCGCCCTCGGGTTGATATATCGCTTAAACACCTCGGTCACGGTATATAACCTATACTTAAAACACGATTGAAAGAGGTTTTGAAGCCCCAAGGGAAAAGATTATCGATATATTTATAATAGGTATGAAATTTTCTTGTTTGGTGCAGTGGTTACGAGGATATTCTTAGGTCGAATGCACGGGATTTTATGAAATAAAAAGACTCCAAAGCAACGTTTGAATAAAAGTTTATTACAGAACTTCAGAAGTAAGGTGAATATATGTACGGACTTCTACACGTTTGTTTGAATGATTAGCATGAATAATGTGTATAAATAATGTTCGAGGTTCTTACGCATACGCATTGATTTAGTATCACTCCCACATTTTATATTGAACGGTCGGTGTCATAAAGTACTGACTAAACCAACAATTTTTCAAGAAACGAAATCGCTTGTCTCTTGTATTACCAGCGTCGCTACCTGAGATAGGCGAAACCTTGCTCTCCTTCTTGTTTGGGATCGCTACCAGCTGCGTACTCAACTCGGGAAAGTTGTGGCAGGGAGCCTATGAATTTGGGTATTATAATTCATAGGGATTGTATATATAGTCCCGGGGACTGTACATATAATCCCTGCCACGTATGTCAATCAGCTAATCATTTCATTGTTAACCCCTATTTCCCCCGGGACTATTCAAAAGCCGCCGCCAGCTTTTGAAAATGCTCTTTTGTTCTTGGCAGGTTTCTTCGTCAGATAGAACCCTCAAAAGAACAAAGAAAACCGATTTCATCGTGTTTTAATTGGCGTTATAAGCACTTAAATGATAAAATATGAGCGACCTATCTTTATGTGATAGATACAATCTGTTTTAGCTAAGGAAACCGAAGCAAAAGTTTATGTAAAACAGGACGAATCTTTATCCGATTTAAAACCTCCGTCATGCAACTCGAATTTCCTTTGTTTTTCGCCATGTATTATTATAATTATTTAATTAATGATAATGATAAATGTACTAATGACTTTCACTTTAGTTAGATTTAGTTTTCACTGGCTCAATGCAAGGCTATATAATTCGTTTCTCTTTCCTGACGGGATGAAAAACATCCAAAATTTATTTACCTCTTTGTTCTATTTATATCTCTGGAAATAACCATAACTGTTGCGAAAGCTATACATTTTCTGAAAGCCTAATAAACATGCTGCTATCAATGCTTAATTTCCAGACTCATTATGTTAATTACTATTAATTATCATAAATCAGGTTGAAAAACTTTTATTTTTCTAGAAAAGGCCATCTTGCACGCCCGCGTAGCATCATGAAAGTTCAAAATGCCAGCAATCGCAGAGTTTTTATGAAATCAAATCAAACTTGGCGTGTGAGTGGATCTCATGTGCCTGGGGCTTGTCGAGTTTCAATTTTTAATCTTGCGTTACCATGTGCAGTGTTTTTCGATTCACGACTTCATCAGTCTTATATGACCGATTTTGACTGAGCCAGGTAGTAGACCGGAAGTGACAGACCGAAATGTAAATCGACATGTGGCGCCACCGGAAGCCCGCTGGCGACCGACAAGAACGCGCGGGAATACAGCAGTTGTTCATCGTTTGTGATAAATAAAATGTAGTACCAATCGTATTGTCCAGTTTCCCTCTTTTATCTTGTGTGGCAGTTACACAGGCATTATGCCTACTGCTACATATTCTGGAGCCCGATAGGGGACCGTTTAACGAATAGCGATAAATACGAGAACTAAAGACAAGGCAAAAATACATATTAATCATGGAGTTGTCAGTTGAAGAAAAGATCACGATTGAAGAAAACCGCATCAGAAAAGTATTGGAAGAAAACACAGATGGCCTAACTGAGACAGAGTTGGATAGCGAATACAACAATCGATACAAAAGCGCCATTAAATCCTTCGAAGGAGAGTTTACAAGTTTGGAGGCGTTCCTTAAATACCGCCGTGTCAAAGCAACTGTAAACAATGTCAATGGGAAATATTCCGTCTCGAACAGTGCACCTTCAACAATAAATCATTCGTCTGCCTCCCAGCCACTCCATATGGTTTCGCGGCCGCAGTTCTCGCAATTTTTTGGTTTTGGTGAAGTCGACAAATCGATTGGTGGTTTCAAGTGAACTCTGCTATTCATGGTGGATTGTACACAAACCAAGTTATAGCCGAGCAGATTCGCCGCTCGCTACAAGGCGAAGCAAAGACCAAACTAGTGGGTTTGGGCACAGAGTCACAAACGATTCTAGAGAAATTAGATGACCAGTTCTATAGTGACGTTGGACTGGACGTTGGTGCTGCTACGGGAGACGAAATACTCGCTGAAGCGTACCTGTTTCGACAGCGGGAAAACGAAGAAGTCGCGGCGTTTGCTTCACGTTTGGATAACCACGTTCGAATGGCAAAGTCCAGAGGAACTGAACTTCTCCCGGACGAAGATGCCGTCGAAAGACAACTACGCATGTTGTTTTGGCAAGGAATTAGCAAACCGATCAAGGATAAAGCCAGACATCGAAAGGATAACTGCAATACGTTCGCTAAATTGATCCGGCGGCTAGATATGGCGAGAAGGAGCTCTCCTCGTTCCAGTCCCCCAAGCGAGTAGCGCGGGCAAATCAAATTACAAAATCGGAGGCCGTTGTGCAACAACCAAAGCAGTCGCAAGGCAACGTGGATCCAGCCTGGGTGATGGAAGTGTGCTCGTTGGCCAGAGATGTCAGGGAGCTTATGAAAGACCGAAGATTGCCGACAAGGTCCAAGGAAAGTAAAATAGAGGGAAAGAGTGTGGCATCAGAAGTGTCTATTACCTGCTATCGCTGTGGTTAAACAGGCCATATACAAGTTGGTTGTCGAAATCCTCAAAAACCAGGATATAAATGGTCGGGAAACGACCAAGGGCCTTTGCCATGGGGCAACCAGAGGTCTTGAAATCTCCACCGCCCCAGTCCAACCAATTGGCATCGGTATTAAAGGAACTTATTGGTGAGCCGAACGAAGCGATCACAATTGTTGACGGACACGCCTGCATGGGGCTGTTAGACACTAGCAGTCAGATAACATCAATAGCTGAGTCGTTCCACAAGAAGCACCTTCGTAATTGCACCATCAAACCGTTAGATGACCTGGTTCGTGTGGTTGGTGCAGGTGGCCAGGACGTCCCGTTTCTTGGTTACACAACTGTAAAGATCCAGTTTCCATTTGAAGATGTCGGCATCGATACCTCGTTCGACACGCTTGTCTTGGTGGTCCCGGACAACGAGTACAACCAGCGTGTGCCATTAATTGTTGGTACGAACTTAGTCCGACAATGCAAGCAACGTTGCGAATTAGAAGGCGGGAAAAGATTCCTTCAAACCAAACAAACGTCTTCTGCATGGCAAAGAGCCTACAATCTATATGCCACGAAGAAAAGTGTTTTCCGAAAGGTTCGTCGGGAATTAAAGTACAGTCAACAAGCAAACATCATATCACGATCGGATCGTGTCAAACGAGAACTGTCATGTGCTTGGTGAATGCTACCCTGGAGACACCAACTGATGTGCTGTTGTAAACTAGAATGCAAAGTCACCCAAGACTGGTTGTTACACCAGGACTTGTCACCCTGCCCCCAGGCATTGCCAAATTCAGAATTCCAGTGGAGGTTACCAATAACAACAACAAACCTGTCACCATCTGCCCAAAGTCTGTAATAACTTGGGCTCAATTGGCAAACGAAGTCAATAATTTGGCTCCAACCGAAAGTAAAGCAACAAATGTGTGTGGAACACTGAATAATAATAATAATAATAATAATAATAAAGACGTATTAGGAGCATTATACAATAGTCTCAATGCTCTTACAACAATATATAATAGTATGTTCGATCTGGATAAGACACACTTAACAGAAACACAAAGGGAACAGGCACGAAAACTCCTCGCCAAGATGTCGTATGTATTCGCTAAAGACGATAAAGACCTAGGCCAAACCGAAGCCGTGCGCCACGAAATACACCTGAAAGACGATGTCCCGGCCAGCTGGAAGAGTTTCGAACTGCCTTGATGGACCTTTTGGAAGCAGGAGTCCTTAAAGAATCCAAAAGTCCATACATTGCACCTGTCGTCCTGGTTATAAAAAAAGATGGCAGTTTGAGAATCTGTGTCGACTACAGGGAAATTAACGCAAGAAAAATCAGAGACTCCTACCCTATTCCTATGATAACAGAGACCCTAGAAGCTTTGCAAGGTGCCCGATGTTTCTGTTCCCTCGATCTACAGAGTGGCTATCTTCAAGTGAAAGTTGCAAAACGAGATAGACACAAAACAGCAGTAACAACACCATTTGGGTTGTATGAATACAACCGGATGCCGTTTGGTCTCACCAACGCCCCGGCAACTTTCCAGCGCTTGATGGAACAGTGTCTGCATGGCCTGAACCTAAAGATCTGCCTGGCGTATTTGGATGACGTGATTGTGTTTGCAAAGAACTTTGACGAAATGCTAGAGCGTTTAGAGATCGTGCTAGAAAGACTGGGCAACTATATGGACTCAAACTGAAGGTTTCCAAGTGCAACCTCTTCCAAACTGAGTTAGCTTACCTTGGCCATGTAGTATCCGAGCATGGAGTGGCACCTGACCCTAGCAAGATATCTTCCTTGTAGAAGTGGTTAGAACATCCACCACAAACCGTGAAAGATCTTCAAACCTTCGTGGGGTTTGCAGGGTACTACCGGTCGTTTATCGAAGGTTTCGCGAAGATAGCTGCGCCTCTCCACCAGCTGATCAAAGGTCCGGAGGTAAAGAGTACCCAGAAAAGTCGTAGAGTGCCGTTCCAGTGGTCGAAAGAATGTCAAGTGGCTTTTGAAACCTTAATCGAAAGATTGTCATCGTACCCTATCTTGGCTTTTCCTGACTTCACCATCCCATTCATCCTTCACACGGATGCATCTGGCTACGGACTCGGTGGTGCACTGTACCAAGTACAAGACGGCAAACCAAGAGTCATAGCGTATGGAAGCCGCTCCCTCAGTGTCGCAGAGGGACGTTACTGGGCTTACCGACGGGAATTCCTCGCCTTGAATTCCTCACCTTGAAGTGGTCAGTGACTGAGAAGTTCAAGCAATATCTCTACGGAAATAAGTTCCACATCGTGACGGACAGTAATCCCCTCACTTACCTTTTGTCATCCGCTAAACTGAGTGCAACCGATCATCGCTGGCTCTCTGATTTATCTGCTTACGACTTCACTATAACGTATCGACCTGGGAAAGTAAGCTGTGATGCTGATGGCCTGTCGAGGATGCCACAAGAGATACCAAGCCAGAAAGAGAACATCGCCTCGGGTCTTGACTGTATCAAACCTCTCCTAGAAAAGCTCACAAGTTGGAAACAGACTCGACAGCTTTCTGTTCCGATGAAGAGTTTCGAGCAATCTGCGACTACCACTCGGTTGATAAACCCTTCGAAAGCAAGATGTCCATTCCCGTCATTGAAGTAGTCTCGATGTATGCGAATGCCGTGCCCGAATATTTATCCCAGCCTCCACACTGTCGAGCACAAACAAGTCTTTCAACAACTACGTCGAGTGACTTGGCGAAACTGCAGCGAGATGATCCTGTTATCGGACGAGTGTTTGAGCTGTTGGAGTCGGGCAACAATAAAGTAAAGGATGAAGATCGCCCAGTACGAAGACTACACCAGGAAAAAGAACGACTTCGCATTGAACAAGGAGTACTGTTCCGGTGGCGAGTGATAGACGAAGAAGAAACCCTCCAGTTAGTGTTGCCAAAATCTTTGCACCAAACAGTCTTAAAAGGTCTACATGACGATGTAGGCCACCTCGGAAAAGACAAGACGGTTGAATTGGTATCGCAGCGTTTCTATTGGCCTGGTTTATCTTCAACAGTGGAAGCATACATCAAGAATTGGGAGATGTGCATCAAGCGAAAGTCTCCAGATCCACCGCGTTCGCCATTGGTACACATCGTAGCCACGGAGCCTATGGAACTCCTGGCTATCGATTATCTAACACTCGAGAGAGGTAAAGGTGGATTCGAGAACGTCCTCGTCATAACTGATAGCTTCACTAAGTATTCATGGGCATTCCCAACTCGGAATCAGAAAGCACCAACTGTCGCTAAGGTCCTGTGGGAAAAGGTTCTGGCGAATTTTGGTTTTCCTCGCAGACTCCATTCTGACCAAGGACGCGATTTTGAGTCGAAGCTGATCAAAGATCTCTGCAAGATAGCTGGGATAGAAAAGACACGAACTACGCCTTACCACCCTCAAGGTAACGGCCAGACCGAACGTTTCAATCGGACCCTGCTTAACATGCTCGGCACCCTCGATTGCGACAAGAAATCAGATTGGCCAGACTATATAGCACCATTGGTGCACGCCTACAACTGCGCGAAACACGCCTCAACGGGATACTCTCCTTATTTCCTAATGTGTGGCCGATGCCCACGACTGCCAATCGATATCACTCTTGGAATACCGACTAAGACGGACAACGTACGTCCCTATGCAGCCTACGCCGAAAATCTGAAAGAACGTCTGACACATGCCTACGATCTTGCTTCCAAAGGATCAGCCAGAAAAGCTGCGTCTAACAAAAAAATATATGACGCTGGAATACAGGATGCCACCTTACTACCCGGTGACTTTCTTAGCTAGAAACCTCAGCAACAGAGGAAAACACAAGCTTCAGGACCGCTGGGAGGACGTTCCCTACATTGTGCTTCGCCGAGCGGGAAACCTTCCTGTATACGTGGTCCAGCAAGAAGGTGGTGATAAAAGACGCACACTTCATTGCAACCTCCTCCTACCTTATAATCTTCCTGTCAAACAACATGATCAAATCAAACAAAGACAAGCTCATCCTCGCAGAGACGTCAACCTGCAGTCATATCCCACACCTACGAGCGATAGCGAAGATAACTGCTTAGAGGAAGAAGACCCCGTGCACTATTTTCTCAGAGAAGAACTCAACGATGACGTAGAGATTTATGAGCACAGAGAAATAGAGATCCAACCTCCAGCGGAGGCTCAACCTGAAGTTGCCGAACAAGGGACAGATAATGATAACACCTTTGAAAGCCATAGTGACGACCAGCAAAGAGAAGCTGATGTTCCACGTCGAGAGATGTCAACGACTACACGATCAGGACGTCTATCAAAGCCGCCCTCCCGTCTTGGACATGACCCCATCTGGACACAGAAAGCGTCTGTCCTGTTATCATTAGTTACACCCACTAATTATGATTTGATCAAGGGCGTTCTTGAGAATTGGTTGTCGATATCATATCGAACAATTTAACATTTTGCAAAAATGTAGTTTAAGGGTTAATCCTCTCATTTTCATATTAGTATGTTGTGTTGGTCCCACGCTGCCTAGATTAGAATTTAGAACTTCGGGACGTAGTTCCACCCTAGGAGGGGCATGTGTAGTAGAACGGAAGTGACAGACCGAAATGTAAATCGTCATGTGGCGCCACCGGAACGCGCGGGAATACAGCAGCTGTGCATCGTTTGTGATAAATAAAATATAGTACCAATCGTATTGTCCAGTGTCCCTCTTTTATCTTGTGTGGCAGTTACACAGGCATTGCCTACTGCTACACGTGCTGTATTTCTCGATTGAGAATTTCAAGAGACCAATCAGAAACATTCCAAAATTTCGGCTTCCGTGAGAAAATTATTTTTAATCATCGAAATAAAGTTTGTTTTCATTATTTTGTTTCTTACTCTATGTTATTAAAGAAATGGTTCCGGATTTGGCGTGTTCCAATTAGTTATGCATGCACTTGGGTAGTTGGGAGAGCACCCAAAGATCTACAAGAATTACGCTTTCTTCCCATAACTCGATTGAGCACGGCAAGCCATGAATCATTTGTTAATTGTTAGACTATTTATGGGTAAAAAAAAGCCATATATAATTGATGTACCTTTGTATACTGTCCATTTTCGTTCATCACAAGTACTTTTTCCATAACACACATTTGTTGCTGTGCATCGGTACATCATTCTTTCAGAGTGCTGTTGTGTGATTGTCAACGTGCCTAACTCTTCACTGGATCTCTGAATTGATGATGTATCTGTTTTCATCCATGGTTCACTAGTATTGCAGTTTTGGCAGTTGCCATCACAAAGACACCTAGTCCATGATATGTTTGCTGGAGGAACTACCTTTGTTATTAATTTACATTTTAGTTGAATGCCTTCTTTGAATTTAATTAGTCGATTACCTTGTGTTATCTTTGGATTAACTATAAAAGGTTGAGATAAAACAAGATTTGGTTCGTTACATATTATAGAAAAATAAACATGACCTCATGATTTTATAAATTTAATGGAATATAACAAATTAGTTTCAAAAATAATTTTTAAAACTAGAAATACCTGTAAGCAACAACCCCACGCCCGCTTACTTTTTTATGCTTTTATAATGTAGATAATAACCTTTTATTTGCCATTCCGAATAGATTGTTAGTAGTCCTAACTCTGAGAGCCTTTAAATTATAAAGCTTGTGTTGGCTGAATTTCATTGAATAAATTAATTTAATTAAATAGTCCAAACTGTTTACTTTTTGCTTGCGCTACCAGCCGTTATACTATGCGAAACTCTACTGGTGTTCCGTCTATCGATCACTATAAGAAATAATTATCTTGTCATCCTTACTCTAATCCTAACACTAATTATAACATTAATCCCAATCGTAGTTGCAACCCTTACGCTAACCCTAAAATAAATTTATATAAAGTAGTTAAAAAGTACTAAAAATATAAAATGAATACTTCATTAACCATTTAAAAAATGTTAAAAGTTATTTCACAAATTTTGAAACGTTTCTTTTTAGTTAGAAACACGAAATTTACACGCCTAATTGCATTTAACAAGGTTCTAGCTAAAGTATTTCAAAATTTTGAAAAATATTTTTGATGAATGCAAAGCCTACAGATATCATCAGAAATTTAAATGTTAAAAAGATTTCCTTTAATACTGGAACCTTGTGTCATATATTAAAATAACCCTCTTGACAAGAACTTTGTAACAATGTATGGTATATAATTTTAGGAGAAGTAGTTAAAACATTTTAACCTAAATAAAGAGGTGAAAACTTCATTTTTCATTTTTGGAAAAAACATTGAAGTTGTTTTTCAAATTTTAAACATGTTTCCCTTCAGCTACACGGCTAAAATATATTCACAAGGTTCCAGCTGAAACATTTCAAAATTTTGCCAAACATTTCTGGTCAATGCAATTAAGCTATCATCAGAAATGTAGAAGAAAACATCGCCTTTAATGTTGGAACCTTGTGTTATATATTAAAATAAACCTGTTGACAAGATCTTTCTAACAATCTATAGCACATAATTTTAAGAGAAGTAGTTAAAAAGTTATAACCTAAATAAAAAGCGAAAACTTCATTTTCCATTTTCCTTCAGCCAGGAGACTGAAATTTACACACCAAATTGAATATTTTCAAGGGTTTTAATTCTATACATTGTGCAATGTTCCAGTTGAATTTTTCAAAATATTGCCAAATATTTCTGATGAATATAACATTATTATCATAAATTCATAAATTAAAACATTTTCCTTTATACAATACACTGTTTGCATACATTATATTAAAGACCATGCCAAGTAATTTTTCGATATATTTTACACCTTTTCAGGGCTCCTATTTAAAAGGTTATGGGCTGAAACAACATCAAAACAAACAGACGCCAACTTGGTTTTTGGCCGCCATTTTGGATTTACGAAATTCAACATTAAAAAGGTTTCACTTGCCGTACAATAATTCTGTTATATATTGAATTAAATCTCGCGCCAATAGATTTCCTTTGATATATCTTACATATTTGTAGCACAACTATTTATAAAAACTTTATTAGTGAAACAATTGTTGGATTTTGGACGCCATCTTGAATTCACAAACATGGGCACATCACGACACTACGTGAAACCTAACATCATTACATCGAAATAGTGATAGCAAATTAATTTATTATTTCTAATTTCTTTATTTTATAAAAATGTGATAAATTCTTGACTTTGCACGTCGGTTTCAGTCTATATTAATCTTATTTATTAATCTTATTAATCTTTAGGGTTAAGGCCTGCGGTTTAGGGTTTGGATTAAGGTAATTTGTGGTTTAGGTTTAAGCACCATTAATTCGTCCCTGGTAACTATAGCAATGTATTTACCGTTCCTTATATGGAATACATACTATAAGTACGTATCGCTTAATCAATTTTGCTTGACCAGTATTCTTAGCCGGACGTCCACGACTCGGGGCACACGAAAATGTATTTTTGGCAAATGCATGGTCTTACAAGATATATTTCCAACTAAAAATATACGTTCATTTATATTAAAAAGAATTATTGAAAATATAATGTATTGCAAATATATAAATATTTATTGCAAATTTACCTCGCATCATGACGTTCATTGTTTTAATGTCGCTCCAGTTAAATTCTCTTACAGTTACCTGACATCTGTATATCCCTTCATCTTGCTTCGAGAAATTAATAATTTCAAGAATTTTTTTTGTGACAGTTAATCCATGTAGCTTGTATGAAACATCATTGCTCTTTAGTGCTGTGGTATTCTTCATCCATTTCATGATTACGGAGTCATTACTTTGGCAGACCATAGTAATGTTGACGCCAGCGATTTCACATATTGGTGTGTTAATAATTCGTGCCTCCATCGACCTAATACCATCTAAAAGGATAAATTAGATTAACAGATACACTCGATGGATTTTATTAGTCGATAGAGGAATAAGACTTGCAAGTTTTAATACATATATATATATATATATATATATATATATATATATATATATATATATATATATATATATATATATATATATATATATATATATATATATATATATATACGAACTTCAGACAACTGATTAAGATTCGAAAAGAAGCTCCAAAAAGAAGCAAGTAAGTGCCAAAAAATAAGTTCGTTTTTCTCCAAATGCAGTAGTGTCTGTGGTGATGGCGACGAAGTTCGCGTTCCCCCCTTAGAACCGGATGAATACATGAATACAAACCCAGCATTAGAAGAAGAGACCAGCAACCTTACTACCATCATTGTCTCTTGCCCTGGAAGTCCTGCTATTTCAGGTTTTGATGCAGAAACGACTGAAACGTTGAAAACATGTACATGCCCCCTTAGAACTGGATGAATTGACAACTTCCTGCAGTGGCACTAAAAACAACATCCACAACAAGTATAGTGCTACTCAAGTAACTCAGCAAAGTGAGCAAACTTCTGTAAGACCTAGGGAGAATCTAGAGTGCGGGAATGATAATGCTCAAGAGGAACATAATAAAGGTTGTACAAGTGTCAGTGGTCAGTCGAAGACGACCCAAGACTCCAGCCACCGCCAAGTTTATTTGTACTGAGGATTTCAGCTGAACATAAACGCTATCGTTTATGATATCGAGGCAGGACCTGGTATCCTTTCCCTTTACCAAGACAAAACCCAAAAGGCAAGTGCAAAACATGTCAAAACTAGGTCCTTGGTAAAATGTCTTGTTTGCGCTGAATTTGAGGATGAGGCAAAGCGATTTGCTGCGAATAGCCAGGTGTACATGGCTCATGGCGTCCGTTGTGACGGTAAAAAGAAAATGCAAGATATTGTAGACCATTTACATGGGGCTCCTCATGCATTGGAGATGAAAACGCTTTCCACACAATGGGCCAACAAAGCTACAGATCACCCTTGGTTACGTATACCCTAAAGAGTAATGATCCAAGTGTTATACAGAAATTGATTCACATGTCGATGTTTACAATGACAGCAAACTCCTCACTCCTGCAGCCTGGTCCTGTCCGTCACGATCATTAGCTCAACTTCATGCAGAAAAGCAGTTTAAAACTTATAGTAATGCTGAGGGTGGTATTTTCTCAGTTTCAACCAGCAGCTATCCACTTGCACTACCGTGATCCAGTTCACTATGCGGAAGTCCTCCACATTGAAGGTGACATCGAAAGAGAAAGGTCAAAACGAGAATTGCAAAAGTGTTTTCGTTTCGCAGTTCAGATTGATGGATCTGTAGATACGAAACAACAAGACAAGAAATTTGTCTTTGCACGTTTTAATAATGAAGCCTCCCCTCTTTCCAACACGTCTTGTATGTGTAAAAGAGGTTGAGAAACGTGGTGCTGAAGGGTTGCTCATGGATGCCGTTGTTTCTTCTTTGAAAGATTTCGGCTTGAATGATGCAGATATCCAAGCAAGATATGCCGGAGTTACAACAGATGGGGAATCAGCAAATACAGGTCGGACATCTGGTCTGTAGGCTCGAATGGAAGAGTATGTTGGTCATCCAACATTTAATTTTTGGTGTGCCTGTCATATAGGTCTGATTTGGCCATGGAAGATCTCATTAAAAATATGGAATATTACATAAAATATGGAATTCCAATGTAGTCGCTGTTTCAACGTATTATCGCACTTCTGGCCTGCGCACCAAAGAGCTCAAGAGCATGATTCCAAAGATGAAGTCTTTCCCAGCTCATCACGAAGTCAGGTTCGCACAGGCTGTCGCCTTCATTGGCAGAAAATCATTTTTGATGCACTAAGCGGAGATTATGAGTGGAAAGAGAAAGACAAGGCAAGAGGATTTCTAAATAATTGGCATCCTTCAAGTCTCCAAACTTGGCTTACCGCCCTTATGGTTGACATCTGCTCCGTCTTCAGGTACATTGAGAAAGAATTCCAGAAAGAAGGCATTATTCTTCCCGATATTTTGAGGTACAGAGATGTGGCATTGCAAAAATTGGAACTTTTAAAAGCTAAACCATACCCAGGTAACTATAACATCATGTCTTTTTTACTGTGCAACAATTGTTAAATTTACGGTCCCACTAGTTTTTCAGTAATAAATGCACATTGGTAACTGTATTTAAGGTGGCCAAGAAGAGCAATTGGAGAAGAAGTTACAGTCGCCAGGAGATGATACATGGAATTGATGACCGAAGAACAACTGCCCATTCATTGGTAACAACATTTCGTCGAAACAAGGAACCAGTAAGAGTTGAAATTGTAGCATCTTCAGAAAACTATCTGAAAGTGAGTGTATTCAATAAGCATAAATAATAAAATAATTGTTATAACACAATTCTGATCTTCATTTACAGTAATTGTACTCTTAATTTGAATACGCAAATCTAATTTGCAATATTCCATTCTTCTCACTGCTAATTTGACGAATACCAGGAAAATACTCATAGTTAAATTCAGCTTTTTTAATTTTTGTGCTTTACACCCGACTGCATGATGAGCAAAATGAAGTTGTCAAGCACATTATCAACTTAACAACAGCCAAGACGGCAATCGAGTTCATTAATACATCTGTTCCCCTTCTTGCGTCATGTAACATAAAAGACCAAGAAAAATTTATAAATACGGTGCTGGAAAATTTCGACACGATGAAGTCTATAGAGAGGAAATATCAAACCAAGATTATGGTGTTCGGCTGTATTCGATAAGCCACCTGCCACATAATTCCTAACAAGTTTCTGCGTTGTCTCGCCGCACAGTATGACTGTAGAAAGGTCTGTGTCAACCTACAACATGCTTTTCTCAGATTTCAGGACGGCAACCGCAGAGAAGACATTGGTTGACAGACTACTAATTCACTGGAATGGTGTTCCAACCGCCCTTTATGATCCAAGACCTGCTAGAACAGAAGAATGAATTTGCCGACCGTCAGCACTTACGTTGAAAGGAGGGACTTTATTAAGAAGTTTTTTGTGTAAACATTCATACTTAGTATAGACATGTATATATAGTCGTATTTCTTGAAAACTTCATAGCGAACTTATTGATCATTAATATTATGCAACATTGCAACAGTATCTTTACAAACTAGATTTTACTGATATGCTTTGAGTTATTGAGTATATAAGCTATAGTCCGTATATATATAGTCATTCATTTTCGGTTAATTTGTTCTAGCAAGCTTTTGATCTGTTTCTAGGTTTCTACTGTATTTTTAAGTCAAAGAACATAACTTAGCATTACCCCGTTTAGAATGGTCACTACATTAGCTGTTTTAATATATACCAATGTATGATTAAGCGATCATTTCTAGATAATTTGTATGTATAGTATGACTTCACGTTGCGCATATAAGTATATTAAGCTAAGAATTTCTATTTAGCTAAGAGATAAGAAAAGCTATTTAGCTAAGAATTTCTGCATTAAAACATATTCATTACGTAATCAATTTGCGTTTCATTACTGACACCTGTTCGCTGGTCTAGTTGGGTTTAACACTTTATTAGTGGGTCCCTTTTAGTTTTGCAACAAGGTCCCTCTTGGCGATCCCCCCCCGCAAAAACCCTTAAAAAGGCCCTGGTGCACGCGCATATGAAAATGGAGCAAAACGCTGCAACCTATAATTGTCTTGAAGAAAAGTTGTATATCATGAAAGCAGATAAAGAACACCTTCTCAACAAAAGAACTTAGATCTTTTCTAAGTGCCGACACAAGATCAAATTTCAAATTAACCGCCTGACACGCATCATTACACGCCAATGACATGACGTCATCTACCATACAAATGAATAAGTAACAACAAACATTTAAGTTTTTACAACTATATCTGCTCTATCCCCTACGATATTGAGCACTCTTCCAGAAGTCAATAGCCCGCTCACTATATTTTACTATATATATATATATATATATATATATATATATATATATATATATATTATATATATATATATATATATATATATATATATATATATATATATATATATATAGGAGAATAGTAAAAAAGTAGAGTGCTGCGTAGACAGTGTTTTGAATATATAGCAAAGTGAAAAGGTGGTAAACTGCCAATAATTTAGTGACGAGATACTGACGTTTCGAGCGGAGCCCTTCATCAGAGTAAGACGAGATGAAATGAAATAAATAGGGCTTATATATATGCCAAAAGGGTGTCACAAGTAGAAAGTAGCCAATCAAATGCACGGGAGATAAACAAACTAATAATTAATGAGATGGGAAACGTTAGATTATATGCTATTTTTACAGTCGATCAGCAAGCAGACTGAGGGGGTGGGAGAAATGACAGGTCCAATATTCAAGGGATTAGGCGATAATATTAGCATAAGAAACAAAAACTTGAAAAGGAATGAAAGTGCATACGCGAATAATAAAAAAATTATAATAATAAAGGTTCCAAGCAAACTAAAATAACCAAAAACTTGTAGGAAATTAAATAAAAGAAAAACGTTCGTTAAGACCAAGAGGATGTGTGGTGCCAAGTTTAAAAATGAGACGCTTCTCTTGCCATTTGCGGTTAGCGTTACCACCTGAGATGGGAAGGATGGCGCAGACTTTCATGTCCGAAACCAAATGGTTGGAGCTGTTGAAATGGCGGGCTACAGGTTTGTCACCATCATTGATCCTCACGGAACGAAGATGTTCAGCAAATCTGTCTGAAAGGCGTCGCCCAGTTTCACCGATGTAGATTTTAGGGCATTTATCGCAAGAAATGCAATAAATTATGTTGGTGGACGTGCATGAAAAAGCATGACAGATTGTGTGGTCGAATTTGGGGGCAGTAATAACTGTATAGTGGGATTGAGAAAAGGGCATGTGTTACAGCGGGAACGGCCGCAAGAAAATGTTCCCGCTGGTACTAAGGAGTCACGAATGTTTACCCTTAACAATTTTTCGTTTGATGGTGAACATTATCAACAAATAAGTGGTCTTGCGATGGGCACCAAAATGGGTCCTAGCTATGCTAACTTATTTGTTGGTTATGTTGAAAAACAGATCTTTGAACAATACACGGATCCCTTGCCTGATTTCTTCGGCAGATTTATCGATGACTGTTTAGGTACGGCGTCGTGTTCACGTGTCCTTTTAGAGCGGTTCATCAACTTTGTTGATGATTTTCATCCTGCTCTGAAGTTCACGTGGGAAATCAGCGAGACCTCAATGGTGATTCGCTGAAAACGTCGGTCTCGTACAAGCCTACTGACTCCCATAGTTATCTTCTATTTTCATCCTCTCATCCCAACCACACTAAGCAATCCATCCCTTACTCTCAATTCTTGCGTCTTCGCCGCTTATGTAGCGACGACCAAGATTTTCAAGCCAAATCAATGGAAATGAGATATTTTTTTGTCCAACGTGGTTACCATACCAACCTTTTAGACCTCGCCGTTCAGAAAGCTTTTCTCGTCCCCCGTTTAGACGCCCTTGAACCATCTTTGGAACAAGTTTCAAACAATAAAATTCCTTTAGTTCTAACATTTCATCCTTTCAATTTTAAAGTTAAAAATATTATTAAATGGAATTTTCACATTTTACAAAATGATCCTGAGACGTCAGCCATTTTCACCGATAACCCTTTGGTATCTTTTCGCCGTAATAAAAACATTCGTGACTCCTTAGTACATAGTGCCCTTAAACAAAATACCTCGGCACCAGCGGGAATATTTTCTTGCGGCCGTTCCCGCTGTAACACATGCCCTTTTCTCAATCCCACTACAGTTATATACTGCCCCCAAATTCGACCACACAATCCATCATGCTTTTTCATGCACGTCCACCAACATCATTTATTGCATTTCTTGCGATAAATGCCCTAAAATCTACATCGGTGAAACTGGGCGACGCCTTTCAGACAGATTTGCTGAACATCTTCGTTCTGTGAGGATCAATGATGGTGACAAACCTGTAGCCCGCCATTTCAACAGCTCCAACCATTGGTTTCGGACATGAAAGTCTGCGCCATCCTTCCCATCTCAGGTGGTAACGCTAACCGCAAACGGCAAGAGAAGCGTCTCATTTTTAAACTTGGCACCACACATCTTCTTGGTCTTAACGAACGTTTTTCTTTTATTTAATTTCCTACAAGTTTTTGGTTATTTTAGTTTGCTTGGAACCTTTATTATTATAATTTTTTTATTATTCGCGTATGCACTTTCATTCCTTTTCAAGTTTTTGTTTCTTATGCTAATATTATCGCCTAATCCCCTTGAATATTGGACCTGTGATTTCTCCCACCCCCCTCAGTCTGCTTGCTGATCGACTGTAAAAATAGCATATGCTCTAACGTTTCCCATCTCATTAATGATTAGTTTGTTTATCTCCCGTGCATTTGATTGGCTACTTTCTACTTGTGACACCCTTTTGGCATATATATAAGCCCTATTTATTTCATTTCATCTCGTCTTACTCTGATGAAGGGCTCCGCTCGAAACGTCAGTATCTCGTCACTAAATTCTTGGCAGTTTACCACCTATTCACTTTGCTATATATATATATATATATATATATATATATATATATATATATATATATATATATATATATATATATAATTCAATCTACAGACACGTGTTTCGCTGTACAACAGCTCATCAGTGTAGCTTGGGAAATAAGTCACATTTAGTCTAGCACTGATGAGTGCAGGTTCGATATTTGCTCTACCGATGGTATCGAGCACTCTCGAAACACAAACACAAGCTCTCTATTTGATATATATATATATATATATATATATATATATATATATATATATATATATATATATATATATATATATATATATATATATATATATATATTGACATATATATATATATATATATATATATATATATATATATATATATATATATATATATATATATATATATATATATACATATATATATATATATATATATATATATATATATATATATATATATATATATATATATATATATATATATATATATATATATATATATACAATATACAATACAATACAATAATTTTATTAGTTCATCCTATCAAGGCTCTTCAGAACTAATTTACAATTTGAGTTTTACTACTACTAGCTAAGATAAAATCTAATTACAATCATTTTATACTTATTAAAATGTTAAAAATATATGAAAATTTCAAAAACAGGAAATTACCTACTCTCTACTTAATTCTTTTCTGATGTTTTTCTTAAATTCTCTAATGTTGCGCGAGTTCTTAGTTTCCTTGCTAAGTGTGTTGTAACTTTGAACAGCGTGACAGAAAAAGGAACGCTGAGCAGTTGCAGTACGGCAACGAGGAAAATTTAAATGGTCATTATTTCTTGTTCCATGTATATATATATATATATATTTTTTTTTTTTATACTTCCAGCCAGAAGGCTTAGAAGTTGCATTTTTCGCAACTGGTCCCGGTTTGGTCTTAAAATGTATGTATTCCAACACTCGAAATTTTTCTTCACCATAAATCCATTCAACATGTAGTTTGATCGAGTGAAATGCCAAATATTACCTATATATATATATATATATATATATATATATATATATACAATTGATAAAAGTTGGCATCTTACCTTCGTTTAAAGTTTCCAGCGCGTAAGTGTCTTCACCCAACCTGTTTTTTGCAGTACATCGATAATTAACTTTGTAAAACTTTAGTTGATTTGTGATATTCAACAAGCTTTCATTTTCAGATGAACTCCCATTTCGTTTAAACCAGCCAACTTTTCCATCACTGCAGTTATAAAAGGCATCAATACAATCATACCATTCAAATTCAGCTGATGGATATGCATTTTTAATTTCACATCGTAATATTCTGAACTCTTGGCTGTTGTTTACAATGTATGGGATGTTTTCCTTCTTCTGTAGGGATGGTTTTACTTCAGCAATATATCATAAATAATAAAATGGGAAATCATAGTTAATAATAATGTCTAACATAAGTAAGAGTTAATTACCGGGGCTGTCCATAGCATATATCCCTGGTTCTCGAGGGCTGTATATCGCATACATTCCGACGTTTGAGGTAATTAACTGACTTATTTCATGATTTAAGAGGTTTTCCAACAAAGTTTTGTCTATTTTTTCCACCTTGGACAAAGATTTTCCTAGTTTTTTCTTCATTTCTTATCTAATTAGTATTCATAGGGCTGTATGCGGTACATCAAAGAAAACCGACTCAATCATGAAATAACGGTAGTAATTAAATTGCTAACATAACGACAATAAAGACAGAACGTCTATATGTGCACAAAACATGTTAATTATCGAACTTATAACCAATTAAGGCCTTTAAATGACCAGTGGTAGCAACAAAAAACTCTAAGGCAGCCTGTGGTCAACTAACTCGTGCATGGATGCAGTGGCGGATTCAGGGTGGTTCGAAAGTGGGGGCGCACATGAAGAATCAGCACATTGTGGTGGTTTATGTTCGCGGCGTGGAATCCACTAGCCTGGGTGCTAGTGGTTCTTCTTCGCTCGTTGGGGATAACGGGGGCACGCCAGGATACGATGCGGCAAAAGTGGGCCCGTCCGCCTAATCGAGCGCGGAAGAACACCCAGGGTAGGAATTCACTAGGGGGGTCTGGGAGCATGACCACCCAGGAAAATGTTTAATTTTGCAAAGCCTAGAAGTGCTTTTCCGGCGATTTCTGATAATTATAATGTTTGCGAAATTACGGCACCGCGCCGTTGCTAAAAATGCACGATATTATCTCGTATCACTGACAAGTGACATTGTCGCATGAAGTCAAGCAACAGATAATTCACAAATATTATAAAATGCGCTAGCGAACGTTATACAATTAAATTTATCTTGTTGCGTACAAACAAAATGCTTACGTTTATTTTATGTGCGCCAACGCCTGAAAGTCGTTTGTCATGTTGGGTAGCTTGGCTGAGCACAAAACGTTCACTGGTATTAGGCATTAAAATTTCACGCGAAGGTCACGGAATTTTGGTTTCAAAAATTGCATTGTCTTAGATAAAACGGAAATATTGTAAATGGTCACGTGACTAGGATGATATTTTTATGCAGTACAAATTCTGACCAATTAACGCAAATTTCTATACTCAAACTACAAGAAACATGTTTGGAGACTGTTTAATAAAATAACATGTATGCTACGCAAGCTCTGATTGGTAAATACCCATGTTTGGATCAGGCCATCCAAACACGGAAATTTCCGGCGAAAATTTTACTCAACTTTGTGTTGCTCGTTCCTTCGTATTATTTTATAAAATAAATACCTAATGGTCTTTCCGTGTTTGGATAGCCTGATCCAAACACTTGGGATGTTGCTCGACTTTCGAAAAGCTAAAAAACACTCGCCTAGCGGCTCTTGTTTCTTTACGCTTTTCTCAAGTCTCGCAACATCCCGCGTGTTTGGATCAGGCCATCCAAACACGGAAACCATTTGGTATTGCTTTATTACATTGTTGTTGTTGTCGGTTACTCCATGCCGGATATTCAACGCGATAGAGCTGTTTCCTTGAACTTTGATGCCGTAACCGTCAAATTTTCCATTATCCATCATCAGTCTCCACAGTTTCGATTGGTCCATCCCATATCGCTTCTCGTACTGCAGCCAAAAACATTTCACATTCGTTTTCGTCGGAATCATAAACAGGCTCGTTTTCTGCATGGCATTATTCTGCATCCGGATACAGTACGTGCGCCAGCCATTTTAGCCCTGCTTTTCCATATATTTAGAGAATAGAGATCATGATACAGCCAGTTATCCGCAAAGGTACTTCATCCACTCAATATCCATCTTGGTTTACACCCTGCCAGGTGCCACAGTTGTATATTAACCTCTATCGTACAAAAGTCATCAGGTATTTTGCTCCTGACTTTTACCCATCCTGCGCAGCAACTTTTGAGCTCGCACCATTCCCAAACGCACTAGAAATACGATGTTCAATCGTTCTCGCAATTCAATCCGGTCGAATCATAGTTCCCAACTATGATTGTTGTCACGACTCACGTTCAGACCAAAACGCTTGAAGATGGCTTCAGTTGTTTCAAGCCCTATTTGGAGGGCTAGTTTCGTCTTGAAAATCAATACGAAGCGATAGTTGGCGTAGAGGGTTTTATATAGGACGCTTTTCCACTTGAACGGCCACATCGTCAGAGGGAGCACGGATTGACATCCAGGGATAGGAAAATTGACAGTGGAGGCCAAATTTGGATACGAGTTCGTCTTGGAGGATTCGCCAGGCAGTATATATCGAAGTACATGTATATATTGACAGCCAACGGACTTTCTATCCCCATCTGTCGGCAACCCGTTTTAACTTGAAAAAATCGATTATAACCTGATATTTTCGTCACCGTATTCGTGTACATGCATGGCCTGTAGAATTCGAATCAAATTTCGGCATCCTAATGGCACTTCCATCGCTCGAAATAAAATGTTTTGGGCCATGATCTTTTGCATCAGTGTCGACTTTCTAACATACTTCGGACGCTCAAGTCGCACCTCATATACCCCACTTTTTTAAGTCGTCACAGCCCTTGCTCGACTTCCTCCTCACCTGGAGGCCGTTGCTCGGCATTGTGCGCTTGGTTTTGGTGATTTTTGAGGCAGCATCCATAGGGATTTTCAAGTTCGGGTGGAGAGGTAGTTCGTCGCCACCTCGCTATATAGTACTAATAGAGATTGATCGATTTCTTGATCATCGCACTAAAATCGTTGATCTTCTTCTATTCTCAAGCAACCTGTCACACGACGTGCAACTGATTGATTGCAAGAGTTTTCTTTGCATAAAACCGATTCAAAAGCAGTTTTTCGTATTCATCTTTTGCCCTTCTCGAAGACCTTTTTTGAAAAAAATGATGTTTGAAAGAGATAGACTATCTATATATAAAATAGCAAATCGACTCAAAACAGAGAAAGCTTTTCTAGATTATAAAGTTATTAGAAACAAAATTAATGAAAACATCAAATCGGCCATAATACGATATTACAACTCATACTTTAATGAGAATCATAAAAATATTAAGAAAACATGGAGGGGGGTTAATTTTTAATTAATTTTTCAGATGATTGTAAGATTGCCAAGGTGACACCAATACATAAAGATGAAGACAAAACTAACCCAAATAATTACAGACCAATATCTGTTTTGTCGGTTGTTACTAAACTGATTGAAAGAGTTATTTTTGATCAATTGTACAGTTATCTGACAGGGCACAATTTGCTTACAGAAACGCAGTCTGGATTTAGACTTCAATACTTTACAATGACTGCCTTATTAGATGCTGTAAATGATTGGTATTTAAATATAGATAGAGGTCTTTTAAATGGGGTCATCTTTTTGGACCTAAAAAAGGCTTTTGACACCATGGACCATCAAATTTTGTTACACAAACTAAAATTATATGGGGTCTGTCAATCAAGTTTATTATGGTTTACTTCCTATTTAAAAGAACGTAAGCAAAAGACATTTGTGAACGGTGTCCTGTCGGATAGTTGTATTATCACCTGTTGAATTCCACAAGGTTCGATACTTGGGCCGTTACTTTTCTTAGTTTACATTAACGATTTGGCATCTTGTGATCTATTTTCTAAAGTACGAATGTATGCAGATGACACTAGTCTTACTATAGCTAGTGATAATGTGCATACACTAGAGCAATAACTGAATCACGATATGTGTGAAATACATACGTGGCTACAAGCCAACAAACTAAGTCTAAATACCGTGAAAACTAAATATATGATTATAGCAAGCCAACATAAAATAAGACATCTCACACATCAATTTCAAATTGAGGTTAACCATCAACTCTTAAAACGAGAAAAAATCTATAAATATCTCGGAATTGAAATAGATGAATCCTTAACGTGGAAAGATCATATTAGTAAAATATCCAAGAAAATATCTGGAGGGATAGGTGGATCAAAACGAGTTAGACATCTTGTGTTATTTGAATTATTACTTACTATGTATAATTCACTTGTCCTTCCGTATTTTGATTACTGCAGTGCAGTCTGGGGAAACTACAGTAAAGGACTGTCTGATAAACTTCAAAAGTTACAAAACGTTTGTTACAAAACTTTTCAAGTTATAACAGACAATCCACCGAGTTGCTGGATGAGCTTATGTGGGATAATTTAGAAATAAGAAGATCGAAACAACTAGCTGTGATGATGTATAAAATAATCAATGACAGCGCACCAAGCTATATTTAACTAATATCTTCGAAAACATATCTTCTGTACATTTCTATAACCTGAGAAACTCAGAGTGTAATGTTTATGTTCCGAGACCATATACTGAAGCTGGCAAAAACAGCTTTCATTATCAGGGGGCGGTTCTCTGGAATAGTCTATCGAGAGATATAAGAAGTCAGGGCGATATTAGATCTTTTAAAAGCTTATTAAATCGTAGTTAGGTTATTAGTCATTAGGTATTATTATGAAACAAAATTTTAAAATTGTAGTTAGGTTATTATAGCTATTAGGTATATTATTATAAGGATTTTATACATTACGTAAATTTATTTTTTTATACATTTGTAATTATTTTAAAGTGTACACGGCTCACTGGAAGAGCATGTTTTTATGAAGTGATACCGTGTTTTTAAATAAAGATTATTGATTGATTATTGATTGATTGACCAACCCCCTCAATCTTGCTCAGCCCTCTTTTCCTCTCCTGAAGTTAATCGTCTTTCCATGGTCGCTTCTCTTATTCTCCTTGCAATGTGCCCTTTCCGTCGCCGCATTCGTTAGAGCACAGACGTTGACTTGTTGATACGTTCGCTTTCTTCTTGGCGTTTTGATACTTTAGCAATTTGACTTTTGGGAGATAAAGAGCTGCTTCTAGGAGATTTGCGCCATTTTGTTGCTAACGGAAGAGCAATGGATTATAAAGAAGAATGTAAAAAGTCGTTTCTCTATACCTGCAGTTCCGGAACGCCAACTTGGGATACGGAGTTCTGGTTTTGTACATGGAAATAAGCTGTTAAGGATTTTGAGGTTATATTCGGCCGAAAATCCCAGTAAGCGAGTCCCACTTATCATTCGTTTCTTCCTCCAGATTTACCGGACCAAGCATATTCCAAGCCCCATACGAACGATTACCAATAGTCGCATTCATATTCCCACATATCAGCAACTTAATTGCAGCCCCTCGGTTGTAGTTTGCATGATAGCTTTACACAGGACTTTGTAAAAGCAGACTTTTTGCGCATCAGTAGCACATTCAGTCGGACTGCAGACACCAACAAAAAATAACTTGATGTTCTTTAATAATAATAATAATAATAGACGTATTAGGAGCATTATACAATAGTCTCAATGCTCTTACAACAATATATTCTTAAATATACTGATAAAACTTATTAATGCAGTTTCATTATAAGATAAAGCCTACATATATTACCACTATAAACAAAAAACTATTAATTTTAAAAAAGAAAAGTCTTAACTGCTGACTAATTACCCAACATATCAAAGCTTCTAATTTCCTGTGGTAATGAATTCCACAGTTTTGGTGCCGAAACCGAGAACGCTCTGTCTCCATGAGTCACCGTTTTCGATTTTGGCTCAATTAGCAGATTACGGTCTGATGATCTCAAAGCACGAGTAGGTTTATATTTATTTAACAAATCAGTAATATAAACAGGCGCCTGGCCATGCAAAGCCTTGAAAGTAATTATTAGTATTTTAAATACAATCCTTGATCTCACCGGCAACCAGTGAAGATTACGAAGCACAGGTGAGATATGCTCCGATTTTTTAACCCCTGTTACTAGTCTTGCAGCTGTATTTTGAATTCGCTGTAACTTGCTCAATTCAGCTTCTGGTAAGCCATATAGGATGCTATTACAGCTGTCAAGTTTTGATGTTATGAATGCATGCACCAACTTCTCACAGTCCTTTTTACTCAAATATTTCCTGATCTTGCCGATATTTCTGATAGCAAAAGTGGCCGATTTACAGATGTTATTTACATGAGTATTTAATTTTAGATGTCTATCTACAGCAACACCGAGATCACGTGCAACCGGAGCCGGTTGGATTTTCACATCATTGACGCATATTTCTGGCATTGGTTCACAATGCATAAAACGTGATGATAGATGGACAATCTCGGTTTTACTCGGATTGCATATAAGACCATTCATAGTACACCAGTTGGTGATGTCCTTAATACATAACTCAAGTTTAGCTAGAGCAGCAGGTCGATCACATGGAGATTTTATAGGCATGTACAGCTGTGTGTCATCAGCGTACATTATGCAATCAAGGCCATGGGCTTTGATCACATCTTCCAATGGCGCAAAGAAGAGTGAAAAGAGAAGTGGACCCAGTACAGAACCCTGAGGTACACCATATTGCAATGGTTTGTTTGAGGAATGCGTATTCTTCACCATAACTGACTGTACCCGATCAGAAAGGTATGAGTGATACCAAGCTAGTACACTTCCACTAAACCCATAACGATGCTGAAGTCTCTCCAATAGAACGGTGTGGTCAATGGTGTCGAACACAGATGATAAGTCCAATAGTACCAACACTACTTCCTGATTTTCATCAAGTGCATTAAGGATGTCATTGAAAACCCGCAGAACTGCTGTCTCTGTGCTATGAAAGAGTCTATAAGCAGATTGCATTTTTGCAAGGAGGTTATTCTCAATAAGATAGTCTGTTGTCTGTCTGGCAGTCGCTCTAATACTTTTGACAAGAAAGCCACGTTAGTAATACAGTAGGTCTATAGTTAGGGAATTGCTCTTTATCACTAGTAGGTTTTTTAATAGATGGGCAGATGAGACCTTTCTTAAGTGAAAGCGGAAATACTCCTGTGGACAAAGATGAATTGATGTCAGTAATTGGGGCAGCTAACACGTCAAGAGATTCCTTTAGCAGATGTGTAGGTACAGGATCTAAGGCACAGGACTTAGACGAGTACTGTTTGATAGTGTTACAGACAAAGCTTTCAGATACAGCAGTAAATTCACTGAGTGAGCTTTTACAACAAGGAGAGTCAACTGCTATAGATAGCTTCTTAACTGACTCATGTGTACTAGTAAGTTTATCTCGAAGTAACTGAATCTTAGTTGAAAAATAACAACTAATAGCATCAGCCAGGTCATACGAAGAATCATGTCATGGCAATAAAGGAATAGATTTTACTCGGAACATGCCCTCAATCATGTGAAATAGCTGATTCTGATCAGAGTTAGATATATCTTTGCCTTATAATATTCTGTTTTTGCAAAATCAATTGCCTTTGCGTATATACGACATTGTTCCTTGTACAATTGATGATGAACCTGAAGGCGTGTAGAGAGAAATTTACGCTCAAACTGTCGTTTTTGTTTCTTCATAACTCTTAAACTATCATTAAACCATGGAGCATTTGGGCGTAGGGTAATTGAGCGTGTACGTTTGGGTGCGTGTTTGTCCAAAAGCTCAGACAATACACAATTGAACTGTTCAGTAGCAGTATTTACATCAGATACGGACGAACAAATTAATTGCGAGTCAAGGATATCTTTTCGCCATGTCTGTAAGTCTATACGACGTAAATCCCGATGATTAATAACTTTTTTAGATGATTGGGGTCTCGGAAAATCCATGCTGCAAACAACAGCACTGTGATCTGAAGGTAAATCAGAGACAATCTCCATGGCAGTAGACAGCAAACTATCCTCTTGACGATCAATAATAAGGTCCAGTGTGTGGCCACATCGATGAGTCATACCAGTAACTCTTTGTTGTAAACCTGCTGAATCCAGGAGTTCCGTAAACCTAGTAGCATCGTCATCATTAACAACGTCCATATGGAAATTGAATCCCCAGCAATTAACAAATAACCCGGAACAACAACTAACTCTTCTAAATGCGTAGAAAATTCATTGAAGAACATGGATGTCGTAAGCTTGTTCTTACGAGATGGGGGTGGTCTATAAACTGTGATGAGGCGAATATGCGTTTGAAACGATGATATGGAAAGATCCATATATTCCATTGACGCAAACGTTAAGACATCATTTTCATTTACGGTGAAACCCTTGCGAAGGAAAACCCCAACTCCACCTCCTTTCGTACGGGATCTTGGCAAATGTAGAAACTTGTAATCTTGTAAGGTATTGATAATTTCAGCTATGGTAGTATCAGCTGAATTCTTGTTAGAAAGCCAGGTTTCAGTAACCGCAAGAACATCAATACGCTTTTGAAATTATAAAGTCACAAATGGAGGCAGATTTCTTGTTGATTGAATGTGCATTCCATACAGCAAAACGTATAGACGTGGAAGACATTTCGTTTTCTGTTTATCAAATTTGATATTTATCAGGTTACTTGACTTTTTGGTAAGTTTTGTGACCTTGACAGTAGGGCGTGCAGTAACTCTTACTGGTATAATCCCAGCTTCCCAAGTGGCTGGTTTACCAGTAGCATATTTTTCGACCCCAGCCTGGTAACTCACTGAGGGACGTGCTCCTTGTTTACCCGCGCGACGAGCAAGGCGGTATTTATTATTGTTAAGTTGTATCATCGTGAGTTTGAAGCAAACTTTTACTGCTGGATGCCATTCCTAACACAAACTTAGAGACAAAGTTGAAATAGGCGTTGAAACATAATGCGTATCTAAACTTCCTTACTCATCATTATTGCTACCCCAGATTCAACCTTCCTTGCGTAACCACAATAAGCCATCCTCGTTTCGTTATCTATTTCAAGGCCCTGCAGTGGCGTAGCCAGACCTGGAGAAGTGGGGCCAAAATGATGACGTCATCGGAGACATCTCTACAACTCGGCGATATGGCTTGGAAACCAGGCAGATTAGCATGGTTTCCAGCAGAAGTGCTCCACCAAATTTAATGGTTGTCTCTGGTACATGTCACGAATTTTAATCCCAAAGGCATACCTGAAAACCTAACCCAAAGTATTATGTGGACCTAACATCCGTCCACCCCTACATCCCCCCACACCCAAGCGTTTCTCGCCGGATTAAGAAGAATTTCAAAATTGGTGTTGAAGAAAGGTTGGGACTTGACCCCCCAGTCCCCCCTTGGCGACGAAAATATTTTCAAACGAAATTCCGTAATTTTACATATAATAATAATAATAATAATAATTTACATTTATATAGCACGTATACAGATCTGCTCTAGGCGCTTCGCAGCAATAAGATACAGTAAAACTACTTAAAGTGCCCCTAACCTCAAACATTTTTATTGTCTTATTTGGAAGAACTTTCAAAATGATAAATTAACTTCTTTTGAAGATTTTCATTTCTTCGCTTTCTGGAATTTCGTCACACGTGTATAATAAGTTATCAGAGAATGTTATATATCTTTGCGTTCATGAAATAAAAACACTAAAGTGTGAATAACACGTGTGTGCGTTTCTCAATATTTCTTGATTTTAAAGGATTTCGTTCGAGAATAAAAGAGATATACACATTTCTCCAATAAGTCATTATGCATGTGTGACGAAATTCCAGACATTTGCTTATCAAACAAACTGATATATCTCAAAAAGAAAGCAATGAAACGAAAATCTTCAAAATAAGTTACTTTGTCATTTTAAAAGTTCGTCCAAAAAAGACAATAAAACATTTTGAGGTTATGGTTTATGTTAAAAATACTATAAAAACAAGATGTTGTACAACAATTAATTAAGTTTAAAAGTTATTTTAAAAAGATGAGTCTTAAGCTTAGATTTAAAAGTGTAAATAGTGTCACAGGATTTAATGTTTATTGCGGCAAATTGTGCCAAGGAGGAGAAACAGCAAAAGCTCTGGAATATAGGACTTGAGATTGAAACACCACGCTATATCCGTTTTCTAGAGTTATAGTTTAGGAGGATTGAGATCACGTGACTTCTTAGTGCAAGTCGTCTATTGGTCATTCATGACCCCGAAGGAATCCGATACTGTATCCATTGGTTTCCGATTGCTAACACCTGAGCGAGCGAGTGACACAATCGCCGCACTGCTATAACTAAATTGCGTAATAAACATATCCACGAGTTAAAAACCGTAAGAGTAGTCAGTAGAGGCACAGACCATGACTTGAACATGTGTGCATCAAATAGTACATATTACAGCGCATATAGACAGCATATATTAGAATAATTTAAAATTTGAAAAGTAATTAATATATATTAAAATATTTTTAAATGAGAATAGAAAAGCCTCGGAAACGTAATAGAGCACATGCTCCCCTTGCGACAATAGACCAATTGCGCAAATGCCACAATGCATAGCGGCAGCTTCATTATTTTGAATTCTATTGAAAAATGACGAAAGCTCAGAACAATAAGTATACTATTGAATATAGTAATACTCACGAAATTGAGGGTATAGATAAGGCCTATTTATTGAACTGTTTAAATGATATTTGAATTTGGACAAATTTTAAACGTTGGTAAAATTATAATAGTTCTGGGCCCGCTTGTATAAAAAGTAGTTAACTTTAAGGGGCGGACCATTAGAAAAGTGATGGGGAGTGGGACTTTTCAGCTAGCACGAATATTTTTTTTATAATTTGCTTGTGCAGGATTTTTTTTTATTGTCTAATCCTTTGCATGAATTTTTTTTGTTACACATACCAACCTCAAAATGTGATGAACTGCCAAGAATAACGATAAACTGACATTTCAAGCGGAGCCCTTCATCAGAGCTGTAAAAAACATCCCTTTTACTCTGACGAAGGGCTTCACTCGAAATGTCAGTTTATTGTTACTCAATTTCTTGCCGGTTCACCACCTTTTCATTTTGCTATATATCTATTAAAACATGCACTGGCAACGCAGCACTCTACGTTTTTATACACATGTCCAATATGCATTAATATGTGGTGTTCTTGTACAATCGGTACCCTGGATGTTCAATAGTATCCATGGTACAATTATTGTTTTTTGATAATTTTGTTGAATTTAATACAGATGATGACATTATTAATAATATCAATATCCTTGCCACTATTGTTCGCTCCTTTAACATTACATCAGTGGCGGATCCAGGGTTGTTCGAAAGGGGGTCGCACGTGAAGAATCAGCAAGTTGCGAGAAATTATGGAACCACGCCGTTGCTTGAAAAATGCACGATTACAAAGGGTCATCAAGATTATGAAACACTTCAATATAAACTCAGAAGTAGTACCGGAACCAATATATACACTTTAGCCTACATATCACTTCGACTTCTTCGTCTGGACATGGTAAAAACAGAAAACACTTGTTTTCTCTCCCTGGATCCGCCACTGTTACATGGCATATGTACAGTTTTGAGTAGAATTAATCTGATAATACTATTCTCATGCATCTTTATTCTTGCAATATAATATGTTGTTGGTTTGCAGTGAATGTATGCCATTGCACGAGCTATTATATAAATTTAGTGTAAATCACTATGGTATTTAAGAAATAAAAAACGTGTCGCGTGTGATTATCGAGTTATAATGGCACGAGAGATGCGTGTAAAACACGAGGCGATAGCCGAGTGTTTTACTGGCTTCTCGAGTGCCATTATAACTCGATAATCGCACAAGACAAAGTTTTTTATTTCTTTTATAAAAGAACGGCCATTAAATTAACAATAAAGCCATGAAAAATGTAGATTTACCTGTTATAAATGACGTGCTATGTGTCGTTGCTATGAAGTCTATGATGAAAACACGTTGGCGATTAGCGATGAAAATGCACTCAACGTTGCAGTTAAAACATTATGTTGTGTTAGTACCTTGATTAGCTTTGAATCCAGGTATTCTTTGAGTTTCTTTTGTGATTTAAACTACTTAAAATCCGTCAAAAACGACAAAATGTACGCGAGGAATCACGTCAGCTTATGCTTTATTGAGTTATAATGCACGGTTTTTGAGCTTATAGTAACAAATCAGATGGCGTGTTCTCGCTCATTTACTTCCGGTTATTTTATAAAGTGATTTACTCTAATAGATGTACCTGTATGTTATCATTTAATATAAGAATTAAAGACCATTATCAGCATAATTTTGACTTATGGTTTTCAGTATCGAGAAGGTATTTGACTTCTAGTTTTCACCATGAGAAGGCTCTGCACGAATTTGTTTTCTCAAACTTTCTTTGGGTATTGCCTTGCACGATTTTTTTTTGGTTTTCCCCTACTCCCCATCACTTTTCTAATGGTCCGCCCCTAATTATAGTAGCGTTGAAAATAGACATTTATTCGAACTTAACTACGATTTAACTGCATCATGCAACTGCAGCCTCTGTACTATTTAAAAATAAAATGTAGTACCTTATCGGATGTAAAACACGAAATAATAGCCGTGTGTTTTAGACCAGATAAAACACGTACTGCGTGTTTTTAATAATAGCTTCAAAAACGAATAATTGCATTCGCGGCTGGCGTAGTAAGTTTTGAAAATCAACAATGTCTGATGTCATAAAATCCAGTGAAAAATTTGGCGAAAACAACCAGCGTGCGTGTTTATCACATATATTAAGACACTCATTAAACATGGTTTCTTCTATTTTTTCTTCGTGTAATATTAATGAATTTTTTAAAAGGTGTTTTAACACGCAAGAAAAATTCTGGTTTTGGAATTGCTTGCAAATAAGAAATTGAAAATATTACCTTCTCCTGCTTTTACAATAACGTTGTCAGTTGCCTTCCAATTAACACCACCTCGTGTTACTTCACATGTGTATAAACCATCATTATCGTCCGTGAACCTTTTAATTGTCAAACGGTTTTTTGTAATATAAAAGGGAGGTCTCGGTATGTATTCCTCTTCACTTTCCCATTTACGATGGCCAGGCGTGTACCAAACCATACCATAATGTCCAGTTACTTCGCAATCTATGGTGAAACTTTTGCCATAGGTGACATTAATACTCTTTGAAGATTTGTTTAAAATTTCTGGAGTTTGGTAGGGCTTGCCATCTAGAAAGACATAAAGTCGAGTTCAAGAAACCTTTTGAAAAAACTCGATGAAGCTGTCAGGCTAACATAATACGTATATTATCTTAATGACGTTCTCAAATATGGGATACGAACTTATAGATAATATCTCATTCCGATCCAGAAATATTCAGGTTTTTAAACATTCTAATCATATGCTTTATGAGGTCATTTACTCACACAGACAAAATAAAATTATCGAAATGAGGAAATCTCAGCAAATAACCGATAAATTTTATAATATATTGAAACTTTGCACATGTGTATGCTGATATGAAAATACACTACATCGCTTGGCCTAAAAGTCGTCTTTCGTTTGTGAAACAATATTAGCTTATTTCTTCTCCTTCAAACACGTATACTGCAGTGCCTAAATACGAAGATTTGAAATACATAAATATCGTATTTATTAGGTCTCAATAATTTTTTTCTTTAAAATAGTGAGAGAAATTAGAATTTATTTTTTTATCTTTTTAGTTGAATGCGCTTGATAGTAATGTAAAGCGCTAGAAACCATCTTAAAGCAGGCACTTGGGTAGCCATTTTGAATATGACTTAATACTGTTGTATTTCGTAATTATCGTGGAGCTATGTATTGCTCATTTGTGGTTGTAATAGAGTATACAAAAATAACGCTGAGAAGAAGCTTATAATTTGCTTGTATTTCCGCGAACACTGCGCGCAGCACATGACGTCACTGGTTATTTTGCAAAAGAACTATAATTATTTTTAATACGCATTACGAGGATTTTGACAACCTCCGATATTCCGGCTATTTAGGTCACATACTTTAACATAAAAAGTAGTCAAATATATGTATATGAAAATTTGACTGCCCCAACCAGAGAAAACGAGCCCGAGGTCTCCGAATCAACGCATCGGCGCTCAGTCAAATTTTCATATACATATATTTGACTACTTTTTATGTTAAAGTATGTTCATCTAAAGAAAATATAAAAATATTAAAAAGTACTTATTTTTTATTGCTTTGGAAAAAGAACTTTTCTTGGTAAAAAAACTTTTAGATTCGCAGGATAACGATCTTTCAACTGATATTAAGAATGTGTTATTATACAATACTCATACAATCTCGATTGTGATTGGCTAAAAAACCTACAGAAAATTATTGATGTCTTGCCACCTACAAAATATCAAAAATTGATATTTATAAGTATAATTTATTATTGATATCATGCTCAGCCACATCCAATAATTGTTTATTATCAGTAATATTTGGCATTTCACTCGATTAAACTACACGTTCTAAGGATTTATGGATTTCGAGTGTTAGAATATATACATTTTAAGACCAAACTGGAACCAGTTGCGAAAAATGCAACTTCAACGCCTTCCGGCTGGAATTGAACCCGCGACCCTGCGATGCTAGTGCAATATTCTAACACTCGGAATTTTCCTTCACCATAAATTCTTAGAACGTGTAGTTTGGTCGAGTGAAATGCCAAATATTACTTGTAATATACCCAGAATCTTATCCCGGCATTGCCACCACTATATATACAGAACTCGTGACTAACCCATTCAGCTACAATGCTGGTATCCAGATTCCAGAGGGACCCTGCTTCCAATATAATTTAAATAATTTTATATAACTATAAATTAAACTATTTTACAGAAATATGTTACATTATCTAAAATTATAAATAAAAGAACTTAAGTGAATTATATTACATAGTTTAAGATTTGCTTAGATTTTAAATAATGTTTTATCCTAGTTTTAAGCTGGCAATCGATAAACAATTTAAGGATTGATGATGAAGGAAAATTTCGAGTGTTAGAATATATACATTTTAAGACCAAACCGGGACCAGTTGCGAAAAATGCAACTTCAAGGCCTTCCGGCTGGAATTGAACCCGCGACCTTGCGATGCTATAGTGCAGTGCTCTGACCACTGAGCTACGGAGGCCGTTGCCGAGAGCCTACCTTACTAAATTATAAAGTTTGGGTTAATAGTTATTTTCAGTAGTTAGTTTCAATAGTTTTCAGAGATATGTAAGAAGAGTAGAAATATAAACCATCTTTGCAAATTAGAGCATTACCAAAATGGTGGACACTATAGCCATCAATCCACGCATGGTTGACTGGTGACTTGGAAGCTACAATCATTGATAAAATTGTTGGAACGAATGTACGTTATTATGCTTATACAATCTCGATTATGATTGGATAAAAAGCCTACAGACAATTCTTGATGTCTTGCCACCTACAAAATATCAGAAATTGTCTGTAGGTGACGTAATTATTAATTATCCGAGTTTATAATTTTACAAGCTTTTCTTAGCCGTCAGTAATGTCAAAAGGCTTCTACATTTATAATTGTATAATTGTATAATAAAACAATAATTGAATTCGGTTTTCGAATGATATCTTGTGTTATGAAGCCTCGGTTTGTGTTTATTACAAGTAACATTTGGCATTTCAGCCGATTAAACTATATGTTCTAAGGATTTATGGTGAAGGAAAATTTCGAGTGTTGGAATATATACATTTTAAGACCAAACCGGGACCGTTGCGAAAAATGCAACTTCAATGCCTTCCGGCTGGAACTGAACCCGCGACCCTGCGATGCTAGTGCAGTGCTCTGACCACTGAGCTACTGAAGCCGTTGGTCACGAGTTCTGTATATTGATATAGTGGTGGTAATGCCTGGATAAGATTATGGGTATATTACAAGTAATATTTGTCATTTCACTCGATTAAACTACATGTTCCTAGGATTTATAGTGAAGGAAAATTTCGAGTGTTGGAATATATACATTTTAAGACCCGGGACCAGTTGCAAAAAATACAATTTCAAGGCCTTCTTGCTGGAATTGAACCCGCGACCCTGCGATGCTAGTGTAGTAGCTATAACCGCCTCAGGCTTCGGCATATAACACAAATCTCGGCGTTGATAACACAAGATATATAATGCTCAACCTCATCCAATAATTGTATAATATTAGGTGGTACTCCAAATGACGAACCATACTGGGCAAGTATAGACCTACTTGACCACGGCTGGGATTGGAACCTGCGAAATTCGGTTCATTAGTAAGCCGCTCTACCGACAGAACTACAAGGTCAAGCTGGGAGCAGGTCACCGTCATTGTGTATAACAAGATGATTGCGTATAGCCAATGACTGCGTTGCAAGATAACTGCTTAGTATTCTGGCGGAGCCTTCTGCAATTGCTCCTAATAACATCGCTCTATTACTATCACGTTACCATAAATTACCTGATCTGATGGAAAGGTATCCAAATGGTTTTTTCTTTCTGTTGCACGCATGACAGTTGCGTCTTCCTTCCCAACTGGATGTTAAGTTTGTGATATTAAATATCTGATTTGATTCCGTTACTTTGTGTTGATCTGGAACTATTTTCTTTTCTTGACCGTCACCATCTGGTTGCCAATACAGCGACACGTTTGTTAGGTTATCTGGCCATGGTAATTGACAGTTCATAACATACCACTCACCAGGATATCGAGATTCTGCCAAATTTATATCATCCCTATTTACCCAGTCATTTTTGTCTAAATTATAATAGAAATATTTTTGGAAATTAATGGTTCGAAACAGTTACTTTTGATATAATTAAACAAAATAAAAACACGCATGTACATAACATTTTGACACATAACATCAGCCACTGTAGTATAGTTTATGGCGGAGCTATTTTTCTTCGTCCATTGTTGACCAAAATAGAAGAAAATTATGTAGATTTCGACATAGAAAAGCTTACTCGCAATGTATAGGACTGAAACAGTATAGAGAATTGGAAATGTTTTCTACAGCCGGTGGAGCCTTATCACGTCACTATTTTAAGTCATATATTGATCTGTATATGTTGTAAATTATGTATAAAGTTATTGAGGTGTTTAGGTGTTATGGGGTGTTATAAGGGAGTAAAGTATGCTATTCGGGGATTGTAATGAAGAGTTTGGGTGTGTTTTGGGTTGTGAAATGGGAATGTTTCAAGGTGTAAGGAATATGGTGTTTGAGAAGTGAAAAGGGGTGTATGAGGTTCATCCTTGTTCTTTATTAATTTATTGATTTACTCCATCTTTTATCATCCCCTCGCCCGGCGCGAAGCGCCGGCCGAAGGCCTGAGGGCGAGGGTGCTAATATCGACCGGCGTTTAGTCCCTTATCACGGGAGATGCAAGCGGATTATTTATTATATATATATATATATATACATGAAAGTATACAATGTGCCCTATCGGCTATCACCATAATGGCTTTATGGTAACTGTGGACTTGGGACCCACTATGTACGGCTACACATTGTAGGATTGCATTGTGGAGTCACCAAAGTGCTCAAACTGCGAGCAGTGAGCAATGCATAATGCAAACAGTAAACGTCTCATTGAGAGAGACTCTCCGCCCAATCCATAAGAGTGCTCAAACCACATGAGCGGTGAGCGTAATATATACATGAAAGTATACAATGTGCCCTATCGGCTATCACCATAATGGCTTTATGGTAACTGTGGACTTGGGACCCACTATGTACGGCTACACATTGTAGGATTGCATTGTGGAGTCACCAAAGTGCTCAAACTGCGAGCAGTGAGCAATGCATAATGCAAACAGTAAACGTCTCATTGAGAGAGACTCTCCGCCCAATCCATAAGAGTGCTCAAACCACATGAGCGGTGAGCGTAATATATATATATATATATATACATATATATATATATATATATATATATATATATATCGCAACTGGTCCCGGTTTGGTCTTAAAATGTATGTATTCTAACACTCGAGGTTTTCCTTATATATATATATATGAAACGGTATTGAAACGGGTTTTTCGCGTTAAATTTGGCGTAATTAAATTTAAATTGACGCCAGCGCGACAAACCGCTTTCCGGAAGAAGCCGCCATTCGCCGACGGCGAAAGTTTACCAGCCATTTCCTCACAAAATCATCGGATGCAGTATGAATGTTTGTTTTTAACAAACATTACTATAGACAGTACCAGCTGATTTCAAGCCGAAAGTGTAGTGTTGAAGGACAAGATAATCAAAGACAGGAACAAGTAAAAGGTAAATAAATTAGTATTCTCAAACAACGGCCAATAATAGTACACTGTCACCGACTCACCGGTCTGTGTTGAGCAATTAATTTGCCTTTTCTGCATATAGTTTTTTTTGGTTAGGGTTAGTAATTTGGTTAGGATTAGGGTTAGGTTTAGGATTTTGGTGATATTTACCCGCATTTCGTTGAATTCTAAGAGACTATAGCGTCGTACGGCTACCGTACGAATAGCCATTACCTTCAGTTCAGTGCATTCACTTTATCGTTTAACTTTTTGATTTGACTCGCTAATTTTAATGTGATTTAAATGATTGTACACTGTATTGTGTATTTGCTCCAAGCTCCGAAATCTAATAGACACATTTTGAAATACTTAACAGAGAGATTTGGAAAAATTTGAAGGTGTGTTATGTTTTGAATGTTTAGAATTTTCAAAACATATATGTATAATATTTTGACAGTTGGAATTAAATCCATGCAGTATAAAATATATACCATTTGTTCTTTATAATACTGCAGAATAGTAAGTAGTAGTACAAATTTTGGAATTGCATGTACAGTATGTTTATTATTTTATTAAAATTATACATACTATATGCTTGATAATTAGCCTATATACAGTAGTTTAGGGTGAAAAAACATACATACTATTGCTGTGTTTATATGACCTGGGCCTGGCCTACAATTTTGTAGCAATAAACAAGCATTACTGTATACTTGTCAGTGTTAATATATACACTGCTGCAGTGAATAAGGGAGAGCTCGGGGGGAAACAGACGATACAGTACATGGATGATTGTCAAGCAAGCTCATATCCTCAGAAAAATTATTCTGTGTCCCGGACACTGACCATTGAGCTACCAAGACTCAGATGGCGAGTGAAGGTTTGTCTGCCTAAATGCAGCTCGCATTTGCATACAGAAGTGTATATTAATATATACACACGCAATCATTACTGATATATATAGTAACTGCTGCATAGGCAGTACATGTATCATTAGAACCAGTACATCATTGTAACCTCTCTCCATCTGAATCTCGATGGCTCAATGGTTAGAGGCCGTCACTGGCAATAAGAAGGTTATAATTTTTTCAACTATTATGTTTCTGACGATATGATCTTGACGTCCATGTTTTGTATACTGGCATGTATTCCATATATAATCTGTGTTTACAGTACTCCATCCATTATGGAACTTGTTAGACCTACAGTACTTAGCTGGCCTAGTGGGTCACAACTTATTCTGTCAATGTAAAATACAATGTATGCAGATTGTTATGGATTGAACAAGTACTGTACTGTGTTAACTAGATCATTATCGACAAGCAGACTCGCATGGCATCCTGAATATAGGTTATAATATATATGTGCATGGTGATATAATTTAGATACTATAGTATACACAATGCCATATACAGTATATGCTTTGTATGGTATCTGCAATCTGCATTAGGCATTATTATTAGTGGTATTATTGTTAATGCATTATTATTAATAGTATTAATAATAATAATAATAATAATAATAATAATAATAATAATAATAATAATAATAATAATAATAATACAATAATAATACAATAATAATAATAATACAATAATAATATAATAATATTTATACAGGATAGGCCCTTCAATGCTAACACTGGTATAAATATATGGGGGTCTTGTTTTCTAACAAATTACAGTTGTTACAAATTTCAACACATATTCATAAATGTGCAGTACAATGTTACAAAAACTAATTTTAACTCAAAAGTTGAATATCCTTTACATATTGTCAATTAAGGCAATATATAGGTAATGGTGCTATAACATGTATGAACAGATTAATTGAAACATGGAAAATAGCTCTTTACTGGTAGATATGATGTTAAAATGCCATGGAATTTTAATTCCTAATTACTAGCATTACACAATGTAACTTGCTTACAAGAGGTACAAAACTTGGGATTTCTATTAACCAATCAGTTTCAAGTCCCGACTTAGGAAAGATCAGTTTCCCTGACATGCATAGAGACCTCTGATTATGACCATCAATATTTAGTTATCCATATTCCTGCCAGCTCCACATCACAGTAGTTGTCTATATACTAAATACTGCATTGATTATTTCGTGAGTCATCAATATTGTGATAAAAGTAATTTCTTTCTAATTGAGCGATGGGTTGTTGCGTATACGTATTTCTAGTTACATATCACTCATTACTTATCTTTACTCATCTTCGAATATTGGTGTACTTCCAACATAGTGTGTAGAAGCTCGAAACTTTAGATCTCCTATAAACCCAACTTCGCGTCAGTACCCCACCATCACTGTATTTCGACAGTGGCTTCGTAGCACAACACTTTATACTCATCTTTGCTCATCTTTGCAAATCTTTGCTTATCTTTTCTCATCTTTGCTCATCTTATATTTTCTCATATTTGTTCATCGTAAGCATGAGTGCTTGCTGAACTTTGCTCGTATTTGCTCATCTTTCCGTTTTCTCATATTTGCTCATTATGGCTCGCTCATATTTGCTCAACTTTTCCCATCTTTGCTCATCTTTCTCTGCTCATCTTTACTCATCTTTGCTTATCTTTCTCTGCTCATCTTTACTTATCTTTGGTCATCTTTATTTTCGCATCTTTCTTTTCTCATATTTGCCCATCTTAGCTCATCTTTGTTCATATTTGCTCATCTTTGTGCATCTTTACTCATCTTTACTATCATTAAAAATGATACACTCCTTTAGTTAATTTGGGAGAGCCTGGAGTAAACAAACGATACATGGTCGATTGTCAAGCTCGTATCATCAGAAAAATGTTTCCAGAAAAATGTTCCCAGAAAAATGTTTTCCTGTCTGGGACTCAAAAACATTTTTCTTGGATATGAGCTTGACGATCGTCAATGTATCATTTGCCCATCTTAGCTCATCTTTATTCATCTTTGCTCATCTTTATTTGCTCATTTGTGCTCATGTTTGCTCATCTACGCTCATCTATACTCATCTTTGCTCATATTTACTTATATTTACTCATATTTGTTCATATCGGTCCCTGGAGACAGAAAATTAGTTTCGCTATTTTCACCAAGAGCCTTAAATAAAATTGGAATCAGCTCCGGCTGCGGTTAATTGCAGGGATAGGAGTAGCAGGAGGAGCCTACGGGTCGAGGAGCCTCCGTGTCGCCTCCGGCTATGGCCGACCAACTTACTTACTTACTCATTTTTACTCATCTTTGGCAATAACATGCTTATAAAACTCGAACATTCCTGCGATCATATATGAAGGGCATGAACTCCACCCCTGAGCCAAGAAAAACAAATGGGTTACTCAGCTTCGCTCCACTGAACGTATCCGTCTTCTTCCTCTTTTCCTTGGGAGATATAACATCGCACTTAATCACAAAGGGAACTTCCCATCATTCTCAACAATGATCTTCTGTGTTTATCTATCCTCCTCAGCACTAGTGTGATGGCCGGGCCGTTGCTGCATCCACACAAGATAACTTAAAATGGAGACAGAAAACTGCAGATTTGAAGCAACAATACTGTACGTGGACTAAAATCTAAAAAGGATCTTGACCAGATAAAACATCCTTTGCAAATAAATTTTAACAGGGCATTCATAACCAGTCAGTTCTCGTTCGGCTTTGTGAGACTCTCTAAACCACCAAGGAACTTGTCTCGTAAAAAACTGCGAGCTTCCGTTAATGCTGAAGTGCAGTGCGTTCAACAACTTTGCCCTCGCGAAGGTTCTTCACCATTTTTATAACACGCGATTTTCGGAAAATATTTTGTTGGAAATGGATTCTTATCTTTTTAATGTAGTACGAGAGTTATTTGGCCTATACCATTCAACAAGAAGACTCTTTGTTTTTATATCACGACTGAAAGGTGGTTTGGGTGTGAAACGTATATCGGATGTTTATCATACTACGAGAATTGCATTTTTGGTAAAAATGTTAAATCACGAGGTACTGAGTTTTCGTTTTATTGCCCGGGAATCACTGAAGTTGGATATGATCAAGCGTTGTGTACAATTTACAAACTCAGATAATAACTTTCTTGGTTATGAATTAAATTATAAAGGTTTTCTCCATACGAGTACGTCTTATGGCTGTCAGTCGGATTGGCCGGATTTGGTTAGATATGCAAGAAAGCTGATGCAACGATTACATTTGTAAATGACATAATTACCGTTCACGCTAATGGTTTAGAATTACCGCCAAATAATTTACAAAAGCGCTTAATGAAGTTGTGTGGCGATCGCGATGTACAAGACGCAGAAAAATTATCCATCCAAGCCAGTTCCTGAATATGACAAACATAAATCCGAAAATATCAAGTTCAATCTTTTATAATTGGAAGCTTGATGATCATCTAATTCGATTTGTAGCGAAGGCCAGGTTGAGTATATTGCCTACGATATTTACAACATATATTTGGAATAGGGAAAACAATCCGTTATGTCCTTTTGGTTGTCAAAAAACGGAAAGTATGGCTCATTTGTTAAATGGGTGTATCAGAACATTTGGAAACTTTTACAGAGACGCCACGATCGAATTGTGAGTATAGTCGTGAATATGCTCAGGAGGTGCTGTCGACGAGTTCGTGTTATGTCTGAGAGGAATGTAGAAACAGTGTTTCCCCTACTGAAAGATGAAATGAATGAGCTGCATCATCGTCGTCCGGATATTATTGTAGTAAATTAATTGTCTAAATGTTGTCAAATTGTTGAGATTACGGTATGTTTTGACATATATCATGACTTGGCTAAAAATTCAAAAATGGTTCGATATAACCCATTGGTGGAGTGTTTGAAGCAAAATGGCTACGACACGAAACTGTTTGTACTATGTTTTGGTTCTCTTGGAACAGTTCATAAAGATGTATGGTCAAACTTAAAAGCATTTTCAAGAGACAATGATGTTTTGAAAGGCGTTATCCGTTACTATTCAATTTCAGCTATTATTGGGTCAAACTATATTTGGCGCCATAGAGTTAAAAAATTACTGTCTTGAACAACTAATAATGAAGCTTACATGTAACTAATTAGAATTTGTAACTAAGCTGATGTAATTTATGCTTGGGTTCTAGTTCAGAGAGAAAAATATTATTATCATTATTACTCGGGTTACCTGTGGTAACCGAGTCTAGGTTTACCGTCCGTTTCTGTTTTTTTCATGTCGTGGTACCCAGGCTCCCAGGTTTGGTCGCGATTTTTGCAATTCTTGCGTATAACCAATATAACAATATTTCCCGAGGTTATTAGTGGCAACTATCTATCTTCGAGATTATCTTCACAAACACAGTTTAATTACAATGTTTAGCGTGCTTTTGGCAACTGTCTGGTTTTCTATTCATTCCATTGCTGATTGGTACTCTATCTTCACAAACGCAGTTTTATAATTACAATGTTTACGGTACGGAAAGTTCATCATATACAATTGCTTCGTTCTATTTTAAAACCTTATTTAATTTGATAACAATCAACAAGTACACGCAATATAAACCTACGAAATTATATTTAAAGAGATTTTTGAGCAACCTGATTTGTATTTTAAATGTGGTATCAACTATCAAAACTCAAAAGTGGACGGGTATTCTATAATTGCTCCTTGAGCACATTGAATAACGAACCTTCCTTCAGCCAGGATTTCAGCCCAGCCTCAAATATTATAAAACAAATCTCTTAGAAATTGACATTGTGATTAGTATATATATTTATATAGCTAAAGTTCAGCCATGACAATGTTGGACTCAAATGTGTTCATGTAATCAGCACTAATCACTCACAACTATAGGGCAAAGTTTCTTTGTGGATTCCTACACAAGACACTGGTTCAGGGGCCAGGACCCAAAGCATGGCTAACCATAACCATTTTGGTTGTGCATATATCAAGAAACAGCTGCAGGCACCACATTTTAAGACCAGTCCTGGTTATAACTTACAATGACGTTCAGTCCTGCATGGTTCCCATATATCCAGTACTGTATTTATTATACATACTTGTGAAATGGCAATGTGAAATATATTTCACTGAAAAAATATATTGTACCCGCTTCCAGTATATCTAGTATTGGTAATCAGAATGCCAAATTTGTAATAGACCTTGATGGCTGAGCTACAGTACTATAGTGGTCTATTGGTGTTAGACCAGGAATATTCCTATCTTGACCAATCAGAAGCCACAAAATATTCACACTGCAAGCAAAACCTGAAATCTAGCCAAACATGGTGTCTGCTAAAATTTGTATATGAGTGATGAAATAAATATGAAAACATGTACGGTAATGGAAAATTGTTCAGTTTGACATTTTCGAATAAGAAAATGAATTTGCTTGTCTATGGAGTACAGTATATCTACACCAAATTTGAAGCAAAGTAATTACTATCTCATTTTTTAATCATCAATCCAGTCCACAAAGTCAACATAGACAGAACTTCACTGCCATAATTCCCATCACTGGCATATTATGGCCATTGAAAATATCATCATTATTACAAACTCAGTGGAATTTCAAGTCGCCATTCATGCAGCCAAAGAAATTACCGTTATTCCAATGTCCACCAAAATAACTTTGCTTTATAATTACCACTTGCTGGAATCGATGGAATGTATTGTGATTGTAACAATACCATATCAAATCAAGCCACTGCCATTCATACATCCAAAGAAATTACTGTTATTCAAATGTCCACCAAATGCTTTAACCATACATGCTTGAATCAACGGAAACATTAAAGTGATTGTAACATTGCCATTATCAAACTAAGCGACTGTCAACAAATGTCAAAGCCACAAACTGGATTCATTGCATATGTTTCGCCATTCCATGCATCTCTCTTTTACATATTTTAGCTATTAAAGAAGACTATAAATGCCAAAATGGTCTGAATATATCGAACCGAGTATGACTGTGTCTTTAGATAAAGAATGAACATGTTCGGGGTACGAGGTTGCATGTTCTGATGCCATGGCAATTGACATACATCTACTGATGTATTGTATTGTATAAATCGTTATCCTGGTCCAAATATCCAATGAAAATTGTGAACACTATCAAAACAGTATATAAACAGCAACTAGAATATAAGTACACAAAATGTCACAATACTGTGTTATGTACTTCACTTCAGTTAATTGACAGTAAAATACCATGTACAGTATTAGTATATGAATTATATGTTGTCCCGATCTTGGTTCTCCATACATGTATAATATTAATAAATAAAAAAATTATCCTTTGTAATATGTTGTAATAATTAATAAGACAAGTGAGTGGGTTTTCTAATTCTAACTGTCTAACATATGCGCGCCATATGTCCCTAAATTTGTCCACTAATGAACTAACCCGAGTTAACGCCTAGCGGGCGTCTTGTTATTATTGATGTTTCTTGACACGGCTTTATGTAATGCCGGTGTTCATCAGTGACAACTGTCTACAGCATTATTATTATTATTATTATTATTATTATTATTAATATTATTATTATTATTATTATTATTATTATTATTATCCTTACAACTAAATTTAACAAGAGAACGACATTTCGCCGTATATGTGATATTATTATTATTATTATTATTATTATAATTATAGGAACAATAACACAAATAAAGCTGTGGTGGAATCCCTTGAAAGAGATGGGGCCTGACTGGTTACCATTCAAATGACAAGAAATGCATGCTAATTGTTAAACCAGGAAAAGAAGAATTTGTTAAGGACGGCCTTTCGAGAAACAAGCATCAACATCACCTGGGAACAAGATTATACCTGTCTGAATTTGTTGATGGAAAAGTAGAAGAATGGATAAAGGATAAGTTAGCTAAATTTGAAACCTCACAACATCAAGCATTTTTATCCCGTTTTTATCTCTGCCATCAAACATCGGTGGATAAACTTTCTTATATATAAACAGATATTTAAGATGTACTAGAACCATTAGAGAATGCAATAGCCGAGGTTCTTATACCAGCCAGAACAGAGAATGACGTGACGTTTTATCACTACCGATACGAATGGGCGGTTTGGATTTATAAATCCATGCCAAAGTAGCCACAGAATATGCAGCTTGCCTTTGATAACGATAATTCCAGACCCTTTGGTGGAAAAACTTGCTGTACATCGCAAACGCATCGGTTACCTGATGACTCAAGATTACAAGCACTGAGGCGAATGGCACAGAAGGTAAAAATTATGTTTTAAATAGAAAAGTTGAAATCGTTAATAATGCAGTATTTTCATTCAATTCACCTAATATTATTCGCTCCTTATTTGTTGAGCACTCTATATTTCCCGAAAGATAAATCTAAAATGGAACAGCGGACATATTCAACTACTCACTGAAAAATATACCGTACTATCGGAAAAACTGTACAAGAAGCGCCTGATTGAGAAAGTAGAAAACGTAACTAAACGAATGAGATGGGAAGCCCACTTTTTTGAGAAGGAAGAAAACAACAACGAACAGCAACAGAAGTTTGGTTTTAAGTCAAGAAGATGCCCTCCACAAGTTAACGAAATGGAAAACTTTGAGAACGACTAGAAAAGGTAGAAATGACAAGGAATATCAAATTCCGACAAGTATACAACCAATTCCAAAGTAAATTGAAAGAAGATATCAAATCAATTAGAAACTCCACCAAAGCCTTCATCCCAGCAGATAAAACTAGGAACATGTACGAAATGGACAAAGCCACGCACGACAAGCTACTACACGAGAACATTACGAAATCTTACAAGAAATGCAACAGTAACACCTACAACGAAATCAACGGAAAGGCAAAACAGATCGCATCAAGATTAGACATCCAAGAGAGAACCACAATCCTTGCCAAGCAACAAGCCTTCATCACCCTCAAGGACCACAAGGAGAACTTCAACAATACACCAAAATGCCGACTGATAAACCCGGCGAAAAGCATCCTAGGACAAGTTAGCAAGCAAGTATTAGAGAGAATAAACGCATGCACGAAAGAAAAAACCCAAGTGCACCAGTGGAAGAATACGAAGAGCGTGATAGAGTGGTTCAACACATTAGAAGACAATGAAAATTGCAGCTTCGCACAGTTTGATATAGTCGACTTCTACGCATCGATAACGGAAGAACTGCTAACAAAAGCCATAGATTATGCCAAGGAATTCGTACCGATCAACCAGAGTGATTTGGAAATCATTATGCACGCACGCGAGTCGCTACTTTTCGACCAAGGTAATGGCTGGGTAAAAAGGGACGGCGACAACACATTTGACGTCACAATGGGGAGCTACGATGGAGCCGAAGTCTGTGAATTAGTAGGTATCTACATCTTGAGCATCCTGTCGGAGAATTATGGAAAGTCGCATATTGGTTTGTACAGAGACGACGGTCTGGCAGCTTTCCATAATATCAACAGCCAAGCATCTGACAAGATCCGAAAAGAAATTACAAAAATTTTCAAAGACCTCGGGCTAAAGATTACGATTCAAGTCAACCTGAAAGAAGCTAATTTCCTCGACGTCACCTTCAACCTTCCAACCGACACCTACAAGCCTTACAAAAAAACAAACGACAACCCCGTTTATATCCACACCAATTCTAACCACCCACCAAGCATAATTAAACAACTACCAAAGAGCATCAGCAAGCGAATCAACAACATATCGTCCAACAAAGAAATGTTCGATAAAGCAGCACCATATTACAACGAAGCGTTAAATGCCAGTGGATACGGAGAAACCATTCAATTCGAGCAAACAACCAACGAGGAACCCTCCACAACAGCTAAGAAGAGAAAAAGAAACATCATTTGGTTTAATCCACCGTACAGCATGAACGTACAGACGAATGTAGGCAAGAAATGTTTACAACTTATTGACAAGCACTTCCCCAGCAACCATAAATTTCATAAGATTTTCAATAGGAACAATATCAAGGTCAGCTACAGCTGTATGCCAAATATGTCGAGCGTCATAACATCGCATAACCGAAAAATACTTAACAACCAGGAAGAAAGCCAAAGTAAGACATGCAACTGTAAAGTCAAGAAGGATTGCCCCCTCCAAGGAAATTGCCTAACTCGAAGCCTGGTCTACCGAGCCCACATTACAACTGACACAGACACTAACGGAACAAATTACATTGGATTGACAGAACATACCTTCAAGGACCGACTCTACAAACATCGAAATTCATTGCGCTACCAAAACAAAATCAACTCAACAGAACTCTCAAAACATGTTTGGAACTTACGAGAAAAAAACGCTTCAAACCCTGAAATAAAGTGGTCAGTTTTAGACAGCGCGCCTGCCTTCCGAAACGGATCAACACGATGTGAACTTTGCCTAGACGAAAAGTATCATATCATTTTCCAAAAATACAGACTTCTAAACAAACGAAACGAACTTCTATCACGTAACTTCAAAGAAACACCGCCCGACAATTAGCGCTTTTGATCCATGCCGCGCGAATTGTTATAATTCAGTGATGTTATAATTCATTGACGTTGATGTTAGTTAGTCGTCTGATGATTGCCTTAGGCATGAAACACAGTGTTACGGCATCTGTAAAATTACGGCATCTGACATATACTTTATAACTAGCTCTACAATTTTTGTATCGAGCACTCTTACTTACTGGGATTTTGTCCATGTTTTGGTCTATTCACCTAATATATATATATATATATATATATATATATATATATATATATATATATATATATATATATATATATATATATATATATATATATATATATATATATATATATATAAATATATATATATATATATATATAGTAGAGTGCTGCGTAGACAGTGTTTTGAATATATAGCAAAGTGAAAAGGTGGTAAACTGCCAAGAATTTAGTGACGAGATACTGACGTTTCGAGCGGAGCCCTTCATCAGAGTAAGATGTCTTACTCTGATGAAGGGCTCCGCTCGAAACGTCAGTATCTCGTCACTAAATTATTGGCAGTTTACCACCTTTTCACTTTGCTATATATATATATATATATATATATATATATATATATATATATATATATATAATATATATATATATATATATATATATATATATATATATATATATATATATATATATATATATATATATATATATATATATATATATATATATATATATATATATATATATATATATATATATATATATATATATATATATATATATATATATATATATACCTATAATATACTTACCTATATATTACCTATACTTACCTATATATTACCTATAATATACTTACCTATATATTACCTATAATATACCCAGAATCTTATCCCGGCATTACCACCATATATACATAACTCGTGACTAGGCTCTCGGCAACGGCTTCCGTAGCTCAGTGGTCAGAGCACTGCACTAGCAATCGCAGGGTCGCGGGTTCAATTCCTACCAGAAGGCCGCTAAGTTGCATGTTTCGCAACTGGTCCCGGTTTGGTCTTAAAATGTATGTATTCCAACACTCGAAATTTTCCTTCACCACAAATCCTTTCAACATGTAGTTTGATCGAGTGAAATGCCAAATATTACCTATAATATACCCAGAATCTTATCCCGGCATTACCACCATATATACAGAACTCGTGACTAGGCTCTCGGCAACGGCTTCCGTAGCTCAGTGGTCAGAGCACTGCACTAGCAACCGCAGGGTCGCGGGTTCAATTCCTACCGGAAGGCCGCTAAGTTGCATTTTTCGCAACTGGTCCCGGTTTGGTCTTAAAATGTATGTATTCCAACACTCCAAATTTTCCTTCACCACAAATCCTTTCAACATGTAGTTTGATCGAGTGAAATGCCAAATATTACCTATAATATACCCAGAATCTTATCCCGGCATTACCACCATATATACAGAACTCGTGACTAGGCTCTCGGCAACGGCTTCCGTAGCTCAGTGGTCAGAGCACTGCACTAGCAATCGCAGGGTCGCGGGTTCAATTCCTACCGGAAGGCCTTGAAGTTGCATTTTTCGCAACTGGTCCCGGTTTGGTCTTAAAATGTATGTATTCCAACACTCGAAATTTTCCTTCACCATAAATAATTTATATATATATATATATATATATATATATATATATATATATATATATATATATATATATATATATATATATATATATATATATATATATATATATATATATATATATATATATATATATATATATATATATAACTACAGACGGTACCGTTTCGGCCTTTTGGGCCTCATCAGTGTAGTGCTGATGAGCAGGATGAAGGTAACTGCTATTTACAGTCACCCTTGATGCCAGACAAATGTGGGACATCAAAAACCATATATATATATATATAACCATATATATATATATATATATATATATATATATATATATATATATATTTAAAACACGAGCAGCAGTGTTTTATATCTGATAAAACACGTACTGCGAGTGTTTTGAATAGCTTAAATTGGCGTAGTAATTTTGAAAATTGATGTTGTCTAAGCCGAGAAAATCAAAGCTAAAGTTTATGTAAATTAAGATGAAATTTTATCACATATAAAACCACGGACATGGTACTGATTTCCTTTGTCTTTTCCTCATGAATTATTAATGAGTTTGGTTTAAATATATATATATATATATGTATGTATATATATATATATATATATATATACGTATATATATATATATATATATATATATATATCAATTCGTTTCCATTGATCTTACCTCCTGTACAATTGTCACAATATGACGGGACAATAAAAACCAGATATAATAGTCCAATACACGTTGGAAACAAATTAATGATAACTCTCTGACTATTCATCTTTTTGAACACCTGTAAATAATTAAAATTTATGCAATTAAATTAAACGTCTTGTAATTATAAAACTGTACAAATTACCTCGATCACGGCGTTTTTGTCTTTCGCGGTTAAACGCTTCGTTTTCTGAATTAACAACAATGAGTCTACGAACAAAACTGCTTGAAATCGACATTGGACAATGCTAACAATATCATCTCTAACTTCATGCAGTAAATTATGCAGCAAATTGCTGAAGGTTTTTGCCAGCCTGCATATAGCAGACAGTTGTTTGGGGGAGGGGGTTATATTCGGGACACCCTCGCGGGTTTTCCGCCTCGCTGTATTCCGCGTTCTTAAATATAACCCCCCTCCCCCAAACAACCGTCTGCTACACAGGGAGCCCAACTCTGACGCCTGTGATGTGTTTCTCTGTTTCTCTGTTTTATTCTATATTGAGGAAATCTGATGTTTTATATTTAATGAAAGAAAGCGGCGCTTATGAGAGCGCGGCGCTTATAGTGCACGTGCGGTACCGCGGTAATTGCTCTCACTCCACGTGAATACGCGTGACGATCACTGAAAGCTGAGACGACATAATACGCGTGACGACGGCTGAAAGCTGAAACGACAATTGCACGCACGGTAATTTCAAACTCAAAACAGCTGTCACTGGATGCCACGTGAATACTCGGATGAATGTGGACGCTGTTGTCAAGTCTATAATAGAGAGGCATGTTTGTCACGTTGGCAAACGACCGACGTTTTGATTATCGACGAAATCTCGCAATTGAGTCGAAGAACATTCGAACACGTTAATTTTATTTCCCAGAAAATCCGGGGAATCGACGCCAAACCATTTGGAGGTATCCAGGTAATTGCTGTCGGTGATTTTCGACAACTTCCTCCTGTTTCGAACGACATTGATAGTGGTCAGTACTGCTTTGAAAGCGCGTTGTGGAAAACCATGTTTCCTCATTCTGTGGAACTGACCTCAGTGGTACCGCCAAAACCAAGACGAGTTTGTCGAGGTTCTTAAGCAGCTGCATTCACCAAGGAAACTTCAACCTTCATTAACGAAGAATTGGCTGGGAAGCCCTTATATCCAGAAGAACATGGATTGGAGTTGGTGCCACACATTTTCTGCAATAATTTTAATGCAAATTGTTTTAATATGTCAGAACTTGTGAAACTGCTTGGTGAAATAAAAGTCTACCATTCCACTGATAGTATGGACGAGTATTTGTTAGACAAAGTTACAATAGCAGAATCCAGATTATGTCTTAAAGTTGGAGCCGAGGTTATGCTTGTGTACAACCTATCAACAAAGATGCGGAATGGCGTAAGAGGAAAAGTGGTTCTCCTAGAAGATGATGGTCCAACTGCGGCATTCACCACAGTCGGAATCACCATGAAAATTCCAAAATGCACTTGGTATGCCTATAGACAAGGTACATCAAAGATGGTTGGTGAGAGGCAGCAGTTCCAACTTAAACTGGCTTGGGCACATAAAGCTCAGGGGCAGACTAGGCATGGATGCTGTTGTAGTCCACAGTGGTAATGAGTTTACATCTGACCAATTGTATTATTGGCGCGTGTGTTTTCCCGCACTGCGTGTTATCCCGCAGATGAGTGTTGTGTCGTCTCAGCTTTCAGTGATCGTCACGCGTATGCACGTGGCATCCAGTGACAGCTGTTTTGAGTTTCAAATTACCGTGCGTGCAATTGTCGTCTCTCACGCCGCGCTCTCATATAAGCGCCGCTTTCTTTCATTAAATATAAAACATCAGAATTTCAATAATATAGAATAAAAAAGCGCCGCTTTCTTTCATTAAATATAAAACATCAGATTTCCTCAATATAGAATAAAACAGAGAAACAGAGAAACACATCACAGGCGTCAGAGCAACCTGCGTCAGAGTTCCCTGTCTGCTAAGCAGGCTAGGTTTGTGCGTCCAAGTCGCATGGTTCGGATGATATCCCTAATCGCATACGAAATAGCTGATCGTTTAAAAGCACTTTCTTTTGTCTTCTTTCTATACCTGTACGGATTGTATGCACGAACCATTATATCCTATAATATGAAGTACGATTACCTTGAATTGTTTAGAACTCTCACCAACAAACCTGGCTTACCATTATTCACGCAACCTTGTACCCAGATTATAAAGTTATTTTTAAATATTCTGCCAAGTTTGCTTTCTGTTCGCGATGGACTCCGGTAAACTGTATATCTGAACACCGGCTCTCAACGAAGGGACATCAATACTTTTTGCTAGCCCCAATACGTTTTGGCTAGCTACCCAATCCACACCCCTATAGATGTGTCATGTCACCATTGCTTTTGATAATGTTAAATGATGTGGAAATATATCCATGAGGAACCACCGTATATGAAACTGTGTGTTCAGGCTACACTGTTTGTGCTGATTTATTCAATGCAAGGAGACCAGTCTAAACTCATGGCGACAATGCGGATAAACAGTGTGTAGCAATGTCACTACTGCTATAATATTATTTATACTGAAGCACAAGAAAGATATTTATAAGCTCCCCTACTGTAATGCCCTGAATATGTATAGATATTATTTCATGAAGATATTTCTCTGAAGATATTATTTCATTGGAATCAAAACTTATTGGACATTCTTAGTTAATATTTTGTGTATTTTTGACCATATACTTCGAAACTGCTCAATGAAATGAGACCGTTATGAAAAGAGTTCAGGCAGAATGGAGCACGTGCAGCGACCAATCAAAAAAATTAATATATTTTATAACAGTGTTTCTCAAGATAGAACTAATCTAGAGGATCAACTTCCGTCGAGAAACATGTCCACGCATGATATTCTTATAAGATACTGACTGCACGTATCGTGACCGTCAAAACATCAATGACCGCCACTATGCAACAGTCTTTCTGAAAACTACACTAACTGGACGATTAACACTAATTAAACATTTACTGATATTCCAACCTCGTACCCTGCAGAGTCATCTTAGAGCTGAAGCCATGCACTAAAGATACGGAAGTAGTATATTCAACACTTTTCACTCTCTGACGATGGGGCTTCGCTTGAAACGTTATACTTCCTACACACTATTTTGTCAGTATAGCTCTATATAGAATTGGTAGAATACGTGATCACATAAACCAACCTTTTGGAGTTTTCGATTTACATTCAAAACCCCATTTCCCACTTCACCTGTATTTCGCTCGTCGCTGTATGAAACAATTCTTAAATAATGCGCAGGCTGCAGCATACCAAAGTGGTATATAGTGAAATATTTTCTTAGAAGAAAAACTATACCTGATAAAAGCCAACAATTGAAATTACTTCTTGCGAACAAAAGGTATGAAATTGTCTCGAAATGATGCCACAAAAACAAGTTCTACACAGCTGTAGCTACTGACAGCTGTGCCTGCAAGCTTGATATAGCTTGAGTGGCGGAGTTCTCCAAGTGTTTGCATCAGGTAGAGGTTATATATAGAGATGGCAGGCTATCATTGGTTAATATACGTGATCACATGGCATGAAACAAGCTGTTGACCTGCCTTATAAGCAACAACTAAGAGTTTGAGGTAACCGTTGTTGATCACTGTTTAGATATTTTTCGTTCAGTTCGGCTGGAGAAAATTCATTGAGTCATAAAAAGTACTTTGTTTCACTTGAAAATTGTGATGCATATTTTACCAAGTAAACCTGAAAATTTCCGTCAGCGGATATTCCATTGCAGTGGTTTTGTTGTATTTACAAGCAGTTCGACTGTCATTTCAGCTTTGTTATATAATTTGCCGGAATATCGAAAGCCCCTATTTGATTTTTAACTCGTCACTTTCAACTAGCCAGGCTGTCATGTTCAGCCGTTGTGTGTGCCCGCGTTCCTTTGGACCACGCATGCTCACACAATAGCTGGAATGGAGCCTAGTCATGCTCACGTCGTCAGGTTTTGAATGAATGAATGAATGAATGTATTAATGAAATAAAATATTTATTTTGGGGAAATCCAATTTAGCATAAGCTAGTTTACACGGAGCTCTCATTTATATATAATAATTAATTATCCAGGTATGCCTTACATTTTAAATGTACCGATGGCACAACAGCGAGCGAGTGCGGGATGGCTAAAAGGGATGACTCAAAAGGACCTTTCTTTTTTGTCTGGTCTTTATTTTTCGTTAGGTTAGGGCTAGATACAGTTAGGTTTAAGATTAGGATCAAGGTTAGGGTTGCTATTAGTATAGTTAAAATGTGAAGGTACTTTTGAGTCATCCCCTTTAGCCTTCACCGAGCGAGTGACACAATCGGCCCAATCCAATAACTCGCTCCTATACTGCATATGCTTCACATATCCACGAGTTAAATAGGAGCTCAGTTGCTCTTGTTAGGTAAGATAAGCTCTAACCAAACAGACTCAAGGTCATCCGAGTTTATGTTAGTGCGTCCTTCAGTGGGTAAGCAATAAATTTCGATTCACTGCATTAAATCGAAATTTAAATTCAACTTCACGATGTTTCCGTATAAAGGTGCTGTTACACTAAAAGTGCAATGTTTCATGCAACTTGTCTCGCAACGACTCAATCTCAGTTCTACGAATCTACGTTGCAGTTGAATAAAATGCGCAGTGTTATACTCGTGCAAAAGTAGTTTAGCCATCGTTGTGTTTGTGACTGACAAAGTATGCATGTGTGCCGAGTCGCCAAAGAGGAAAATTGCGGGACGAGTTGCAGATACATGAGGATGTTACATTGGGCAACGCTGAAAGAAATTGCTACAGTTGAAGCAACTTGTGTCACAACAATTTCCGCCGTTGCAAGGTATGTAACACTGTGCAATGCATGGTTCGAGCAACTTGTTTCGAACGCTGTTGCGGGACAAGTTGCACGAAACATTGTACAATGTTAATAATGGATGATAGCTTTCTGTCTAACATGAGACAGACCACCATTTGCGATTGAATGCAGTGATCAAGCAACTAATATTCTACCAAGGTCCAGAGTTTCGCAATGATGTTAATTCCTTTCCATATTATATATAGCTTATTGCTTTCAGACTCTTCTCCAGAGTTTCTTATCATCAGACCCTTGCGGAGGATGGTAAACAGAAACAATTAACAGGGCGAATTTTGGCCCAAAGTATAACAAACGACTATACGGAACCATGTTAACGCCGCCAAGCTTGTATCTATCCAAGCTTTTAATAATAAGCAGTGAGATTTAATTCCCTCGAATCTCGATGTGATATGATAGCTTCGTGCAAACACGCCATGCAATTGACCAATCACATGGTGCATATAGGACAATAATAGGGACCTTGACAGCTACGACGGCAACCTCAACAGCAACGACAGTTAGATTTTGGCATTTAAAATAAACCATGGGTTATTGACACTGTATTTGACAATCAAAAGCTAGATTACAAAAACGCTTTATATTGTTTCTAAAACGAATTTAGTGGTCTGTTGATGTCGGTCTTATAGTTGCTTCTTTTGAATACGCGCAAACTCTGCCGTTATTACTAATTTCGCACTGGCTGGCATCTGGTAAACGGGGTCTAAGTTGATGGGTGAATAAAAGAAGCCGTTGTATATATATTGTGATCAAATTGACGCTATATATAGAGTATGTGCATGAAGTAGTTTTATTTTTAATTATATATTTTAATATACATATTCATGGTAAAATGGATTTCTATAGCTTATTACCAGGCTTTTTAAATATTAGAAATCCTATATACTATGCTACCCTTTGAGCAATCTGAAATTGTATTGAACAGTTGAGAGATCTCGTGGATTAGTAAAAAACGGACGAGCTAACGCGGTAATTTATTATTAAAATAAACACAAATTATGAAACAGTTCTTACCTATTCAGTTCACGCAGCACGATTTCCAATGATTACTAAATCAAGGAACGCGATCGTAATACTCAGTTTGTAGTATAGAATAAAATGCTGCGATAACTTGGCTACAATATATAATTATATATATTCAACAACAGGTGGTGTTCTTGCGTTGACGTTTGACACGTACAAAACAACCAACAAGTAATTGTCTCGGCCAAGTAGTTATAATGAGTTATCTTAAAAGGCTCCTAGATAGAATATTTTAAAAATGAGCATGCCAAGATAATGGGAGTCCAGTTGTAGAATAAAACGGAACCAAAACCAGTTTCATAAAACTAAATGTATAATTGGTGTTGATCACAGATGTGGCATCTCGGATTATTGTTTTTATACGAAATTATGAGACCGCCATTACTCGCACATGTTCCGGAATTGACGTCAAAGACTCAAAGCCGCCAAACTAGTACCCACGGCAATTATAATTATCGTCATATGAATATAAAGACTGCTTTGGGGAACTATTCAATATAATTCTCGACATTTCGTGAAAATATATGAGAAAAACCATAACAGCATCAAACATGCTACACTGTTGCAGAGTCTTTGACGTTACACATTGCTTTCTTATAAGAATATGTTTTGAGCAATGGCGGACAAAGTTTCGATAGCTTCAGAGCTTAAATTTCTTCTGCCTAGAGCGTTTGTTGTTTCTTGGAAAATGTGAGTTATATTCCATGATAACAAATGATAAGAATCAATATCTCATGATATTTCGTCTCAGATGCACCTTAAAAACATGACTGTCAACCTATTTGCTTTTGGGTGAATTGCAGCCTGCAAAATCAATAATGCAACAGCTCAATTATAATGCTTATTTGGATTGGCTTATAAAAGAGTTTAAGAAGACAAATAGTCATCAATTAGGCCGTACAATTGTTGATTATGTGGACTGTATATCCATAAAAACTGATGAAAGCAATTTTTTTACAGTCATTATTCTTAAGCTATAGTGATAGTGGCAACTCGAGTATCAGCTTGTATTCTATTGAAATCATGCACCCGCGTTTAAATATCTGCATAACTGTCAGTGAAGATATTTCATGGCCTGATCATATTGAAAACTTAACCAAAAAGATAAACCACAGATTTGGACTGATATACACCTCATTAATACGACCAATTTTCGACTACGCATATATATATCAGTCAACCTGATGATCGCCATGAGCGTGAAACTCCGAGTAGTGACATTTTAAAGAATAAAGTTTATATATTTATATATATACTTCAAAAACTCATTAATAATTCAAGAGCAAACTGGCCTATCATCTCACGTAAATCGCTCACGTGCATCGTGTTCTATACCACATAAAACACCATCATTCTTGAAAGCCATTCTTGAAAGCTAGTTTGACCTCATTAGTATTCTCTATATATAGAATACTAATGAACATGGCATTTTATATAAAATTGTCATCCTAATACGAGAAGTCCAACGAGAAAGCAAAAATATTCAAGCAAATTTCAACGAGCTACCTGCCTATATTTTTTAATTTACTAGAGAGAACCACCTAACAAGAAACCTAACAATGTGAATGTGATACGATATATAATAAGTACAATAAGTACAATCAGGACAAACATACATGAACAACATAACTTTATAACATTGCTAACAAATTTGAAAGCGTACCTTCCTCGGTGTGGGATTTTTAGTCAAAACCGAAGCTACTTGAAGCCTCTTGATTTATCTAATATGCTCTTCGTTAAAATAGTGTGATAAATAAAGGCAGAAAACCTTTCTCGAGAAAACAGGTTCCTGACTTGTTCCATTCGAACCATTTCTATGTCTTTGAAGATTCTTAAACCCGCTCTAAAACGCGAAGTGTTGACTGTTGTAGAATTGCACTAAAAACAACGACATTCAAATTTTCGTCAAATTGCTGACAGGTCTCGAAATTGAATGAATTAACACTATTATTGGAAGTCCCAAGAGGTTCGTTTTTGAAGCTATTCAAAACACTCGTAGTGCGTGTTTTATCAGATCTAAAACACTCGGGCTACGCCCTCGTGTTTTAAATCTGATAAAACACTGCTTCTCGTGTTTTAAATATTACTTTAAAAACTCATTAATATTCATTGCCAAATTGTCCAATCACATTTCCATATTTAGTCACGCGCAAAAGGCTTTTATACCTGATAAAAGCCATGAATACTAATCACCATGAAAATTATATAAAGTCTTTACGAACTTTATATAGAATTCCTGCTAATTTGCATTTCATACATAAACCCAATTTACCTCTAATAGAAAATAAAAACCAGTACAATCCCTAGTGATTACATTCAATTGTTTTTGAAGCTATTTAAAACACTCGAAGTCGAACTTTAAATATGATAAAACGCTCCTTCTCGTGTTTTAAATACTATACATATATATGATATGATTTATATATGATATGATTTATATATATACATATATATATACATATACTGTAGATATATAAGTTGCATTTTTCGCGACTGGTCCCGGTTTCGTCTTAAAATGTATGTATTCCAACACTCGAAATTTTCCTTCACCATAAATCCTATCTATATATATATATATATATAATCTGTATATATAGTGGTGGTAATGCCGGGATAAGATTCTGGGTATATTACAAGTAATATTTGGCATTTCACTCGATGAAACTACATGTGGTAAGGATTTGTGGTGAAGGGAAATTTCGAGTGTTGGAATATATACATTTTAAGACCAAACCGGGACCAGTTGCGAAAAATGCAACTTCAAGGCCTTCCGGTTGGTATTGAACCCGCGACCCTGCGATGCTAGCTGTGCAGTGCTCTGACCACTGAGCTACGGAGGCCGTTTCTGAGAGCCTAGTCACGAGTTCTGTATATATAGTGGTGGTATTCTGGGTATATTACAAGTAATATTTGGCATTTCACTCGATGAAACTACATGTGGTAAGAATTTGTGATGAAGGAAAATTTCGAGTATTGGAATGCAACTTATACAGTACCACATGTAGTTTCATTGAACAAGAGGAACTCGGTTAAAAACAGGTATAACAAGCAGAGACGCAAAAGAACAAGAATTTATAGGTTTTACATGTGAAGAAATTACAATATGAATTTGAATTTTTGAATTTAATAAACTTCCGTATACAATAAATTGATACGTGGAGTTGAGCAACAGAGCAAGCTCCAATCATGGCTCAACTCCAAAATTAAAAATCAATGATAAAGATAAAATAATTTATATGTACAATTGAATAATAAAAATAAAAATATGGTAATATGATTAACAACATAATGACATTTTCAAAATATTAGACATAGTACCACATTTGAGACATTGACTGTACCATGTTCTTAATATGTCAACGTTAAAAGTATTTTGCAATGCTTGCAAATATCTTCTCTTTAAAGAGTTTTTAAAAATAACAGGATTTTCTTCTGAGCGTACATCAAATGGTAAAGAGTTCCATAATCTGGCTGACCTTATAAAATAACTATATTGAAATAGTTTGGTTCTAAAAACAGGTATTTTAAACGATAAAGAATCACTACTTCGTGTTCGACTGCTGGTTGACTTATTTAAAATGTTAAAAATATCAAGATCATGTTTGCCAATAAGGCAGCCATGTAGAAACACCATGTCCTTAATCTCATGCCAGTATGAAACCGGCAGGAGGTTTAACCGTAACAGTCTTTCTTTATATGGGATGGTACTATTGCGAGGATTTTCACCAAGTATAAAACAGGTTGCTCTTCTTTGGATACTTTCAACTCTGCGAATTTGACCAATAGATTGATGACTCCATACCTCACTTGCATAATCAAGCCGCGATCGAACGAACGCAAGGTATAACAACCTCTTGGTATCGATACCAAAACGGTTATCTATATTTCTACGAAGTAGACCCAACATACGATTGGCCTTGTTGATTACCATGGCTGTTTCACAATTCCATTTGAGATTATTACTGACGATAACACCAAGGTCTTTTTGCGAGTTGGTTGAAGATAGACATAAGTTATTCATAAAATAAGTATGTTTAACAGGGTTTAATTTCCTCGTGATGGACAAGGATTCACACTTAGTAGGATTGAAGGAAAGTTTCCATTCTTGACTCCAAGCATATAAATCATCAATATCTAATTGAAGCAGTAAAGCATCGGAGGTAGATTTAATTTTACGATAACATTTAGTATCATCTGCAAATAGTGATAAAGAAGATCATTGGGTAGTTGATCCTGGCAGATCATTAATGAAAACAAGGAATAACAAAGGGCCCAATAAAGAGCCCTGAGGTACTCTCGACAATACTGGTAGCGAATCTGAGATTGCCCCCTGGATCAACGTTTTTTGGACTCTCCCTTGAAGGTAGTCTCCGAACCATTTTAATACAGGACCATTCACTCCTAAAAGCCTGAGTTTCCTAATGAGAAGAGCATGGTTAACACTGTCAAACGCCCTTAGTAAAATCAAGGTAAACAACATCAGTTTGTTCACCCCTATCCAGTAAAAGTCCGATTTCATGGATTGTAAATTAGTTACTGTCGATCTTCCCTTACGAAAACCATGCTGAGCATTATTCAATAATGGCGCAACGTGGGTTGACAATCGCTTAAATACACAACGCTCCAACATCTTAGATATGACAGAGAGCAGAGATATTGGACGGTAATTTTCAACGCAATCTTTATCCGATTTCTTGTACACTGGAACATGCGCCTCTTTCCATTGGGATGGTATTTCACCTTTTGATAGGGATTTATTAAACAAGGAACAGAGCGAAGGTGCCACTTCATTAGCACATTCCTGTAGGATTCGAACTGGGATATCGCCAGGACAATGAGCCTTATTCGGATCTAAGTCACGAAGTATATTTACGATTTCATCAACAGAAACTGTTATTTCACAAAGCGAGTTTGAAGACGATAATTCGGTCAAGGTTGATTGATTCAATTCATCATCAATATTGATGAGATCATCTGGCTCTTGAAATACCGAAAAGAAGAATCTGTTAAAGGCATTTGCCTTTCCCTGTGGAGAAGTATAGAGAGTATCTTTGAACCGAACAGCAGATGGAATACTATTGGTTTTTGTCTTTGCTCTCACATAGGACCATGCATAAACGCTTTGGAGCAGACTTCATTGACTTGGCAATTGAATAGAGATAACTATCGTGTTTAGCCTTTATCAGAGCTTTAGCATCCCGGCGGAGCTTCCGAAATTTTTCCCAATAATAACTATTGTTACCGGATGATGATTTAGCTTTAACTCGAGCCGTGTCCTTTTTTCGTAGGAGGTGAACGACTTCTCCGTCAATCCAAGGAGGAGTATTTATATCTCTTAATTTTGATTTAGGTACATGGGTATCAACCGCGGTGAGAAACAAGTCACTCCAACGTAACCAATCTTCTGTTATTGACCGATCACCAATATGAGCATCATCAGCACAAACGGTGCTCGATATAATATTATCAAGGGACAATGCACTTAACGTTTTTCGAAGGGAGACAAAGTCGGCCTTCTTGTAGTTGTAAACATGTCTACTTTGTTTACGAGGTCGAGATGTATAAGCTTTAAGATCAAATAACAAAAGATGATGATCCGATTTAAACCCAAGGGAATATGGATCACAAGCTTCAATATGCGAAATATGATCTGGATGATTTGTTATAATCAGGTCAAGTATATTGGCGGTAGATTCACGCGAGAAGCGAGTTGGTTGAAAATTTGTCTGGGAAAGATTAAAATCTTTTAGCAGCTCACAAAAAACATTAGTTGGATGATGAAGTTCAGATGAACCAGAAACCCAGTCAATTGACGGAAAATTAAAATCGCCCAAAATAATAAGCTTTTTCTTTCCCATATGGTATTAGACATAAAATACTTAAAAGAAATCGCGTTGATTGAGTCCTCTGGGAATAAAAGAGTTCAGTTTATATGCCCAAAATCTATATAATTCATATATAGTGAAAAGGTGGTAAACTGCCAAGAATTTAGTGACGAGATACTGACGTTTCGAGCGGAGCCCTTCATCAGAGTACATGTAAGACGAGATGAAATAAAATAAATAGGGTTATATATATATATGCCAAAAGGGTGTCACAAGTAGAAAGTAGCCAATCAAATGCACGGGAGATAAACAAACTGATAATCAATGAGATGCGAAAAGTTAAATCATTTGCTATTTTTACAGTCGATCAGAGGGGGAGGGAGAAATGACAGGTCCAATATTAAGGGGATTAGGCGATAGTAAAGCAGTAAGAAACAAAAAATTTTTGAAAAGGAATGAAAGTTCATAAGCTAATAATAAAAAAGTTCCAAGCAAACAAAATAACAAAAAACTTGTGGGAAATTAAATAAAAGAAAAACGTTCGTTAAGACCAAGAGGATGTGTGGTGCCAAGTTTAAAAATGAGACGCTTCTCTTGCCGTTTGCGGTTATCGTTACCACCTGAGATGGGAATTATGGTTAGAGCTGTTGAAATGGCGGGCTACAGGTTTGTCAACATTATTGTTCCTCACGGAACGAAGATGTTCAGCAAACCTGTCTGAAAGGCGTCGCCCAGTTTCACCGATGTAGATTTTAGGGCATTATCGCAAGATCGAAATGTAATAAATGATGTTGGTGGACGTGCATGAAAAAGTATGACCGATTGTCTAGTTGAATTTGGGGGCAGTAATAACTGTAGTGAGATTGAGAAAAGGGCATGTGTTGCAGCGGGAACGGCCGCAAGAAAATGTTCCCGCTGGACTAAGGAGTCACGAATTTTTATTACGGCGAAAAGATACCAAAGGGTTATCGGTGAAAATGGCTGACGTCTCAGGATCATTTTGTAAAATGTGAAAATTCCGATTGATAATATTTTTAACTTTGAAATTGAAAGGATGAAATGTTAGAACTAAAGGAATTTTGTTGTTTGAAACTTGTTCCAAAGGTGGTTCAAGGGCATCTAAACGGGGAAAACAGATTTGGAATTAGCGAGTCTAAATACATAACACACGTACCTGTTATTTTACGCAAACGTGTTCGTCAGATCACAAATCGATGAGTCGATAATGGCCGCTACCATTTCTGCTCAAATTTGGTCCGACTCAAACGGATCACTCGAAACGACGATTTACTTCCTTATAAGGAGTTAGTTGGTCCTACCATGTGCCGCTTATATATATATATATATATATATATATATTATATATATATATATATATATATATATATATATATATATATATATATATATATATATATATATATATATATATATATATATATATATATATATATATATATATTTTCGCTTACCTCAAAACTGGTCTGCTACAACTTGTTTCATCTGTAAAAAGAATCTTCAGGCAGAATACAGATGAAACAAGTTGTAGCAGACCAGTTTTGAGGTAAGCGAAAATCTATTATTTGCTCTAACTATATGTTGTTGAGCACTCTTTGCATTTCGTAGACCAAAACCTACACTATATATATATATATATATATAAGGTAATATTTGGAATTTCGCTCGATCAAACTACATGTTGAAAGGATTGATGTATGTATATGTGTATATATATATATATATATATATATATATATATATATATATATATATATATATATATATATATATATATATATATATATATATATATATATATATATATATATATATATATATATATATATATATATATATATATATATATATATATATATATATATATATATATATATATATATATATATATATATATATATATATATATATATATATATATTCCAACACTCGAAATTTTTCTTCACCACAAATCCTTTCAACATGTAGTTTGATCGAGTGAAATGCCAAATATTACCTATAATATACCCAGAATCTTATCCCGGCATTACCACCATATATACAAAACTCGCCGTGGCTGGGCTCTCGGCAACGGCTTCCGTAGCTCAGTGGTCAGAGCACTGCACTAGCATCGCAGAGTCGCGAGTTCAATTCCTAGCCGAAAGGCCTTAAAGTTGCATTTTTCGCAACTGGTCCCGGTTTGGTCTTAAAATGTATGTATTCCAACACTCGAAATTTTCCTTCACCACAAATCCTTTCAACATGTAGTTTGATCGAGTGAAATGCCAAATATTACCTATAATATACCCAGAATCTTATCCCGGCATTACCACCATATATACAGAACTCGTGGCTGGGCTCTCGGCAACGGCTTCCGTAGCTCAGTGGTCAGAACACTGCACTAGCATCGCAGAGTCGCGAGTTCAATTCCTAGCCGGAAGGCCTTAAAGTTGCATTTTTCGCAACTGGTCCCGGTTTGGTCTTAAAATGTATGTATTCCAACACTCGAAATTTTCCTTCACCACAAATCCTTTCTATATATATATATATATATATATATACATACATATATACATACATATATATATATATATATATATATATATATATATACATATAATACATATATATATATATATATATATATATATATATATATATATATATATATATATATATATATATATAAATATATAAATATATAAATATATATATATTAGGTGAATAGACCAAAACATGGGCAATATCCCAATAAGTAAGAGTGCTCGATAAAAAATTTGTAGAGCTAGTTATAAAGTATATGTAAAATCTAAACTTTTACAGATGCTGTAACACTGTGTTTCATGCCTGAGACGACTAACTAACATCAACGTATTCACTGAATTATATACAATTCGCGCGGCATTGATCAAAAGCGCTAATTGTCGGGCGGTGTTTCTTCGAAGTTACGTAGTAGGTATTTGTTGATGTGGCGGCAGCTTGAAAGAAGTTCGTTTCGTTTGTTTAGAAGTCTGTATTTTTGGAAATTGATATGATACTTTTCGGCTAGGCAAAGTTCACATCGTGTTGATCCGTTTCGGAAGGCGGGCGCCCTGTCTAAAATTAACCACTTTATTTCAGGGTTTAAAGCTTTTTTTTCTCGTAAGTTCCAAACATGTTTTGAGAGTTCTGTTGAGTTGATTTTGTTTTGGTAGCGAAATGAATTTCGATGTTTGTAGAGTCGGTCCTTGAAGGTATGTTCTGTTAATCCAATGTAATTTGTGCCGTTGGTGTCTGTTTCGGTTGTGATGTGGGCTCGGTAGACGGCCTGCAGGCTTCGAGTTAGGCAATTTCCTTGGAGGGGGCAATCCTTCTTGACCTTACAGTTTCATATCTTACTTTGGATTTTTTCCTGGTTATTAAGTATTTTTCGGTTATGCGATGTTATGACGCTGGACATATTTGGCATACAGCTGTAGCTGACCTTGATATTGTTCCTATTGAAAATCTTATGAAATTTATGGATGCTGGGGAAGTGCTTGTCAATAAGTTGTAAAAATTTCTTGCCTACTCATGCTGTACGGTGGATTAAACCAAATAATGTTTCTTTTTCTCTTCTTAGTTGTTGTCGAGGGTTCCTCGTTGGTAGTTTGCTCGAATTGAATGGTTTCTCCGTATCCACTGGCATTTAACGCTTCATTCTAATATGGTGCTGCTTTATCGAACATTTCTTTGTTGGACGATTCGTTGATTCGCTTGCTGATGCTCTTTGGTAGTTGTTTAATTATACTTGGCAGATGATTATAATTGGTGTGGATATATAAACGGGGTTGTCGTTTGGTTTTTTGTAAGGCTTGTAGGTGTCGGTTGGAAGGTTGAAGGTGACGTGGAGGAAATTAGCTTTATTCAGGTTGACTTGAATCGTAATCATTAGCCCGAGGTCCTTGAAAATTTTTGTAATTTATTTTCGGATCTTGTGGGATGCTTGCCTTTTGGTATTATGGTATTATGAATTTCAACATTGACTGGCTATAAGATGAAGGTCAGAAACAGCAGATATTTAGACTATTCGGTCCTTCATAGCAGCAAAAGTTGCACCATCCTACAACCGATTATGGATCACTTCTGGATCATCTGTACACAAATATTCCAGACGAATACAATACAAGCAATATTTTTCAGACCACAAACCGGTGTGGTTTGCCTTAAAATAGTTGAGACATGCATACATAAGCCTGGTTCACACGAGCGACTACATAAGCATAAGAAACGAAAACAAATCATGACTTTTGATCTAATGTAATGTAAAACTTTATTTTAACAGGGTAGCTCATTGGCTGGTATCCAGAGGGGCCCTGCATAAATACTTTAAATAAGTACAAAATATGTAAACTAAACAAATTACAATGATAAAACATATACAAAGACAAATATACATAAAATTCTATAAAATTATTTACATGTAAAAAAGTGTAATTTAGCTAGGCGGTAAAAACTTGCAGATTATTATTCTCTAGTAAATTAGATGGTAAATTATTATACAAATTAGCGCCGCTAAAGATGAAAGAGTTTTGTCCAGATTGCCATTTAACCATAGGAAGGAAGAGCCTGTTGCTATGCCTGGTGTTATATCTATGTATACTGGAAAATCTACTAAAATATGAGAGAAAATAACCACGGACCAACGATTTGGTCATTGGTCATTTAACTTTATGGTAAGAGCGTCTAAGGGTGAGAACTGGCCAGCGCAAACCTTCCATTGCGTCAACGGAATGCGCGCAACGTGATATTATACGAGCAGATCTGTTCTGGATGCGCCGTAATCTATCCTGGTCTTGTTGAAGTAAGCTGCTCCAAATAATGTCGCAGTAGTCAAAAATAGAAAGAATCATCGTATTATATACCAGGACTGCAGCTTTTTTCGTTACGCAGCCTCTAATACGACCCAAGATATTAACTCTAGTGGCTACTTTTTTACAAACATAGTCCGCATGGGCACTCCAGGTCATAACATTATCAAACAGTACGCCAAGGTATTTAAAAGTTGTTTCATTGTTTCATCTGGGACGTACGAAGACAAAATAACGAGAATTTTTCTTTGTTTCCTCTTTTCGTCTGCTCTTGCCTTATGCTTCTTATGATTATGTCTATCTTTATGTCGCAGGCTTGACTTCATTCCTTTGTTTCGCCTTTTGTCTTGTATGATTATGATTAATATGCTCTCGTGTGAACCAGGCTATATAATGTTCGCTTCATAATATGTCTTATATACAGGTTAAAAGTTAAAAAATTTAAAAACTACCAAACGTAATTTTAGACTACAATGTCATCTTCAGGGTTCAAATTGACCATTAACTAACCTTCGCCGCAGCTACAAAGCTGAGTAATCAAACCGTAAACCTTAATTGCGTAAACAACCTCTGTTAACAAACTTCTTTTGTACAATAATAAAATTGTTGTATATTATGTAATCAAAGATTAGTGGTAGCATATAGGAAATTGCGTTATAAAACAACCCATTGTTACAAGCAAGCATTCAGTGTAGCCGAGCTTTAGGTGACTTTGTCACCTATCCCTCGTTGTGAAATGTGAACGTTATCTCGATCAATATTTAACCGTTTTCAATTCTGAAATTTTTTTTTGAATTAGTACCTATTATATTACGCAAACGTTTATACCCTTCGTAAAAACCTCTTTATGTAGTTCGTTAGAGCACAATTCGCCCAAAATATTGTCCGATTCAAACGGATCACCCAAAAGGAGTTGGTCCTACCATGTGCGACTACATATATATATATATATATATATATATATATATATATATATATATATATATATATATATATATATATATATATATATATATATATATATATATATATATATATATATATATATATATATATATATATATATATATATATATATATATATATATATACAGTATATATATATATATATATATATATGTACATACAAATCTTTTGTGAGAAATGGGTCCCTGCCGCGGCGAGATTATCACCGTATGAGATTATCAGCTTGCGAGGGGATAACAGTTGTTCCTATGCTTCGCTATATCCACGAGCTAAACATGGTTCTCTTATTTTAATGACATTTATTTTGCCTTTACAATGTTCTAACATCTTAAAATCTCATGAAAGCTATTTTAACTAAACTTAAGTCTTCAAACTAAGTTTGAAAATGTTCCTACTCAAACGCTCTGCATTTCTTTCCTGATAAAGGTCGATAAACTACAACATTGATATTTCTTATATAATAAGGTATGTAACACAATAATACGGTTTAATAACACATCCATTTAAGGAGCTGCTTTAAGGTATACAAGGTATCAATAATAAAGGTATAATAAGGTATAATAATAAACTTTAAAGTTTCTATGAAATGAAAATTCACCCCAGCTTTTTATGATTGTATTTGAAAAAACACGTAAATTAGTAAAAAATTACTTTTGCACGACTATCGTATCTTATTCCGTTCTTGAGTTATTATGCTTCATGTTATCATGTAGCATTACATCAAAACTCAAAATCAAGCATATCTTTGGATTGGTTTGACTAAACCTTGCAGACTTTCTGAACCAATAATACCCAGCTTGTTGTGACTTGATGGTAACAGATTCGTTCCCAGGCCACTTTGTACAGAAACAAAATGTTCTACTTTTTATCATTGCAGTTACTGTTTTATTGTTTTAAACAGTATTGTTGATGTGCAGGAAATCATGGAAAAAGAATGTCAAAAATGTTATATAGTTTGGCACATTCCTAAATCGCACGCTGCGATTGCTATTGGTGAAATCATCGCATTAGCAAGTAATTTCGTCAATCACAAAATGATGTTACTTTATTAATTTTGCGAATGCGACAGACGGCGGAAGGTAGCTATATAAAAACTGCAGTCCGCGCATGGGAAAATAGACGCTTTCACGGTTGAAGATGAATCATAGGTAATCATAGTCTCCTTGCAGATGTCCTTGGAGATATAAGGACGTCTGCGAAGGAGACTAGGGTAATCAGAGCAAAACTCAAAAGAAATACTAAAACCTTGTCGGTTACGGTTCGAGTTTTTCTTTGAATTTTTCTTTGATTATACTGTCACATGATTCATCTCCATTCTGCGGAGAAAAGAATTAGGTTTTTGTCGGAAGATACTGGAACATACTGGGCTTATAGGTTCTTTCTAATTTTGACCAAATTTGAACATCTATAAAAAGGCTGCATCGATTATTTTGCGCGCATGCATTTGGTTGTGTTATTATCATACGCATTTTGATTATATAAGTTATTCACTGCCGTGTGTGTTTAACACTTTTTGTTTCGTGGTTTTTTAAACTTGTTATCCTGAGCTTGTTATATTTCGGTGAAGCTACCATTTCTTCTTGCTCAAATGAAAATAAGGGCAATGTCCATGGTCGACATCAAGTTTTCGTTAGTCAGTTATTTTGTCGTAGTTTGCGCTTGTTGAATTATTATATAAAACTAGTATACCGATACAGGATTTGTTCCAATACCAACACAGAACATTAAACGCGGAGTGAGCGCACGAGATATATAGAGAAAACCTCGCTCCCACGTTCTTATCTTTGCTTTCCCACCCTTCGGGTGCGGTGAGCGAAAGTAAAGTCCCATATAAACATAATATATCTTTCACACTATAGTAGTTCTTCCACATTTGTTATAAAAATAAAACAGTTCTCAAATAGCTTCATTTGAAAATTTTTTATCATTTGATAAAGTTAAATAACAAACTCCTCGTCATCCTCCTCAGTAAAATATCCCGGTTTCACTTTTATTTTCTTTGATTTTATTTCATCAATATACAGTTCATCATTGCTATCATTGGCGGGAGGGAAGAGGATTATTTTTCTTCAATACTCGTTTTTTGATAGAAGTTTGTGATGGTTGGGGTCTCGAAGGATTAGTTGCATGATTATATTTTCTTAATCCAATAATATACTCGTTCAAAGAATCTTTCTTTTTAATAGGTTGCAAACTAAAAAGTTTTCAAAGCCCAAACCAATATGGTATTTTGTGATTTCTGTTATGGACAAGTGAATTCCTTCTATCATTTTGTCATGCATTACAGATGTAGACAATGCAATGCCTTAAACCATCATGATTGTTATTTTTGTAAAAGAAATTACGGACGAAGTATCTATAGTAATTTAATTGATCGATGTGAAAAGATGGAAACAAACTTATTTGGATTAATAAAAATATTTTAATACACCAAGTAATCGTCTAAATTTTTTGTATTACACTTTTTATCAAACAAACTAGTTTTTTTTTGCATACCTGTACGTCCTAAAATATTACATAATTTTTTATGTTGAAATTTTGTTTTTACTTTACATTGAATTCGATTTTCGAGAAATGTCACTAAAGCTTTTCCTATTCTACAATTACCATCCGAAAACGGATGAATGGTTTCAAATATAAAATAGATTAATACGGCGATATTTTGTTGGTTTTCATCTAAATGTTGCATATAGAGTTCAATATAGAGGGGATCGACTCCTTCATGCATGCCGACATATCGTGTTGTTGTACTGAATTTCCCTGCATCTTTAGTTGACATACATAGTTCGTAAATATTTTTACAACATTCACTTATGGTCCAATATTTTTCTGATCAATTTTTTCCATATAAAATTTTCGAAGAGCAAAACAAAATCTCCCACATTTCATCCAAAAATATTTTTGATTTTCTTCTTCTTCCATACGTATAACATCATAAGCAAAAACTTTAAATTTGAGACACAATTCCATTTTATTTATTTTTTGCTGACTAGACAATTATTTTATTTTACACATTTCTGCTGACTAATCCTTTTATAAAAATGTTTCCAATTCGTATCATTCCATTCTAATCTATAGTTCAATGCTGATTCTATATACTCATGAAGCAACTCATATATATAATCCTCTGCTTCATCCAACATAAAAACTTTTGCAAAACATTGCTTCTTATTATATATATAATCAGCTTCCACGGGTAATACTGACTCATTTTCAAATGATTCAATTTCATGACTATTTCCAATATTAAAAATATCTAGTTTCAATGGATCAAAACTAAAAAATTTACTTATTCCTTTACAATTTTTAAATCGACATTTCATAAACGGTCTTTTATTTTTTTTCATATCATAGACAAAATTCCAAAACCTATATATAATTATTCTTTCCTCATCATAACCCGCTTCTCTTCGACAGAGGAATCTTCCAATAGGGTTATGTTTATGAAAATAGAATATAAAACATGATGCATGCATCATAATTTGTTTCTCTGTAACTGCAGAATTGTAAATCCTATATTGAAATCTTGACCTAAACACTGTCGGTGCTACCATAAACAAAAAAATAAAAATCTCCCATCGCTTGCTGTATTTGTTTAAATTTTGATTTTAAACTTTCTCTCCCAAACCCATCCATGGAATAAGTTAAATTTTTTCGTTCAGAATTTTGTACAAAACATGTATAATGATACGTATCACTGCGTGGGAATTGAGTCATATTCAAGTGGAAATTATTAGGTACATATATCATTATATCGTTAATGCAATCCGGGATTGAAAAAATACTACAGCATAATACCCGTGCTTCAAATAATACAATTCGTAATTCAAAAGATTCTGTTCTTTTCATGGCATATTTTCGTTGACTTGCTTTTAAATTCGGAACAATATAATCATAGGTATAATCGTCCAAAATAAAATAGGATTCCATTCAACAATTTTTTCTTTCATGATTTTTTATTAAACGAACTTTTTCTTTCTCCCATGATCGGACAAGTCACATATTTTCCAGAATAATAGTCTATTAAACCACATAACCAAAATAAAAATCCAATTTCTCCTTGGGGAACTCGTTGAAAATAAGGAACAACTCTTAAAATTATTTCAATCATAATAATAAATTGCAAAGACCAATTTTTGTGGTATATATATCGAATTTTTATTGTGTTATTTTTATTTTACAATAAAACCCTTAAAATAATTTTATAAAAATCCATTCTTTTTATCTCCTGTGATACTAAATATGTACTATATTAAAGTCAACTCTCTCCCCATAAGCTAACACTTGACTCTGACGTAATACAAGTAATCGTTCGGAAGGGCGAGATGGTAATTTGGAGCTTTGCCGTACGCATCTCTGACATTCGCAAACAGGAACCAGACCGTAGTCTTAACCCAACCGCGAAATACAAGTATACTGCGAGACAAAATGCGCTCCAACGCAGTAAATATACAATTTACAAAACATTGGAAGGTTTGCGCGTTTCATATTCTTTTCAGAATATAACTTTCAGACGAACATATACATATTTTTTCACAAAGAGATAAAATTTTAAAAACATCTTGAGCTGTTGACATGATGACTTCAAAAGTTGAAATGATCGTTTCAGACAATTTCTGGTTATATAAGATTATGATTTTTTATTGTGTTATTTTTATTTTACAAAATACCCTTAAAATAATTTTATAAAAATCCATTATTTTTAAGTTCCAAAAGGTTTCCAAAATTTCTCGTCGATAGGTGTCTCTTTTATATATGTTTCTTATGATTTTTTAGTTTCGGGATTTAAAAAAACGTACACAATTATTTATCCCATAATAAAGCATGTTCAGGTATATCTCAAGCAAAACCTCTAAAATAATTTCGTAATATATTTTTTGACGATAAAATTTTGCTTTTCATTTTCAACTTTGAAAATTTTCCATCAAACAATATACTTGCTCCAATATAAATTTTTGAATCAAAATCGGAAAACACAGCATGTTCTCGTTGGCAACATGATTTTTTATCAGGAGATACTCGCTTCCATCTATAATATCATCCATCTTAAACAACTCGCACACACCCTTTCGTCGATTTATAAATAAATAAAAACACACAGTTTCTTTTTAAAAAAATTTTATTATCAAAATTTTACTACGTCTAAAAATGTATTACATAAATTCCAACAACAATCTACATACACAGGGCGTTGCAAAATATCTTTATCAAATATTTCTTTATGAACTAATAGTGCAAAATAGCCGTTCAACGTCCCGTATATTACATGAAGTATTGATAGTTTATTTTCATCTTTAATAAGAATTAAATATAGGAGTTGTCCATCGAAATTTTCTCGTAATTTATAATTCACTAATCTTAATGTAGAATCTTTACAAAAAGAATGAATGAAACGTTTTGAATATACTGGAGCATTTATTCCAAAACATTCCGTTGTAGAAATTAATGAAGGTTTTCTCGGTTCTCTATCAACAACCACTATACGTTCCCCTACTAACTAATCATAGAACATCATATCGCTAGTGAATGAGTCTAATAAAAAACTATAAAATCTTTTTCCACCATGTCTTTTTCGGAACGTTGAATGTTCATTTTTATCTTCCACATAAATTCTAAAGTAAGCATAATCATAGTCCGCAGCATTAAAATTCGCCAGATTACGTCTTCATTCCAAAAAATAAAACATTGAATCTTGTGTCCTTGCGAAATCAAACAATTCATGATTGGGTAAATGTAGAATATCTGGGTAAAGAATATTATCTTCAATATCAGCTCCAGACATCTTTTAATTTTAAATCTTCAGGATCTTCGTCTTTTTTATTTTCAAATTTAATAGTGAACTGTAGCTAGATCGTTCTTTCCTCTGCGATAATTACGGGCATGACAATAACAACAGCTATAATAATCAGGACATTTCCCACACGGATATTTTATATATGTTCATCCTTTTGGTTTCTCTACGGGGTCCATCTCCACATCTGATCGGTCGTTGTCAACATGTTGAATAAGTTCCCGTCGGCGTTTAACCCCAGACATCATCTCTCGACACAGCGCAATTTGCAAGTCAACTATTCATGTTGACGCATATGTTATATATAGACGATAGCTTACAACCCCTATGAAAAAATATTATGATTTTCTTAACACTAAAGTTATCCAACTAAAACAGCATAAATCTTAAATCATAAAGCTTAATTAAGTATAAAAACATATTGAAATGAACTTACACTTCCGGTACATTGTTATTGACATAGCTGACCCCCACCCGAAACCATGAATACTAATGATGTTCATGTCATTAGAACCTGTCATACTACGCTCCACCCACACACAGTAGTCGTTATTTTTTCGGACGAATTACACGTAATTTCAATTATTTTTTTCCCGTTTTCTCATCCACACACACTGTAACCCTTAATGCTATTTGATTTTTTTGACACTATTTATTTGCGGATTTTCTCCACATTTTAAAATCATCTCACACCCGCTCTATAACTATTGTACAGTCGTCATATGTCATATGATACCCTTTTTGACACTATTTCATGCGCATGCGCAATACACACCCCATTCTCACATTATTTCAACCTCATATTATTGATTGGACCGTCATTCATGGCTAAGATGGTGGACGGGTAACATCTCCGTAACGCTCTGTTTCTTCATTAATTCCAAAAAACCATTTCAATTTTATTTTTAATACACATTTTATGTGTCTACATATTCTGTTTTTTTTATTTTACACTTTTTTCATTTCATTTTAATAAAAATTATTAATAAAGAAACATATGCGCGTTACGAAGACTCAAATGGGGGTCGTACTGTTGTACGATCATTCCATACACTATGTGTGTTACCTATTCACCCACAATGTGTCTACATGATACTGAAGGATCTCTCAATCAATTATCGCGATGACGACACACACGACTATGGATTAACCATAGATCATCATCATGAGGTCACATGGAGTAATTTATTCACTATGGACGCACGTGATTAACCTCATTAAGAACCAACTCACTTATTCTTCGCTATCTCACCTCTTCCTTGACGTCAAGGAGGGGACTGGGGATATTAATAAGTGACTTGGCTTGGTGAAGTAAATTAACGTTCAACCATTTTGAATAACTTATCTCTACTCGGTTTCTGATTGGTTCATAGATAATTTATGCGTGAATACTCGTCGCTGATTGGTTTAGAGGTCCTTTAGAATGAATAATAATAATAATATATATATAACTACTTAATTGCGTAAACAACCTCTGTTAACAAACTTCTTTTGTACTATAATAAAATTGTCGTATATTATGTAATCAAAGATCAGTGGTAGCATATAGGAAATTGCGTTACAAAACAACCCATGTATGGTTATAAGCAAGCATTCAGTGCAGCCGAGCTTTAGGTGACTTTGTCACCTATCCCTCTTGTGAAATGTGAACGTTATCTTGATCAATATTTAACCGTTTTCAATTCTGAAAACAAATTTGAAATTAGCGAGTCTAAATACATAACACACGTACCTATTATATTGCGCAAACGTTTATACCCTTCGTAAAAAGCTCTTTATATAGTTCGTTAGATCACAATTCGCCCAAAATATTGTCTGATTCAAACGGATCACCCAACAGGACTTTTTACTTCCTTATAAGGAGTTGGTCCTACCATGTGCGACTATATATATATATATATATATATATATATATATATATATATATATATATATATATATATATATATATATATATATATATATATATATATATATATATATATATATATATATATATATATATATATATAATAATAATAATAATAATAACTAATAATAGTATAATAATAATAATAATAATAATAGCGGTCTTCCGGTAGGAATTGAACCCGCGACCCTGCGATTGCTAGTGCAGTGCTCTGACCACTGAGCTACGGAAGCCGTTGCCGAGAGCCTAGTCACGAGTTCTGTATATATGGTGGTAATGCCGGGATAAGATTCTGGGTATATTATAGGTAATATTTGGCATTTCACTCGATCAAACTACATGTTGAAAGGATTTATGGTGAAGGAAAATTTCGAGTGTTGGAATACATACATTTTAAGACCAAACCGGGACCAGTTGCGAAAAATGCAACTTAGCGGCCTTCCGGTAGGAATTGAACCCGCGACCCTGCGATTGCAATCATAGAAAAAATATCGTAGACGTTTTGAATTTTTATACTATTTCCCCCTCCCCCCCTACACAATGTTGGTATTTAGACGATGTTACTTGCAAATCGACTTTAGCTTGACCAACATTGTGTAGGGGGGAGGGGGAGGGAATTTTAGGGCAATAAGCGGATGAGTTTGGAGGAGCACGCATATTTTCATAACGTATTCTTAAATTTGGATATAGTTTTCCAAAAGTCTACGGGTATTTTTTCCAAGATTGTCTCTAAATCCAAAAAAATTGACAATGGGAGACTAAATGTTCGGACCATATATCAATGTTATGATATTGCTAGACTAGAACAAAAGGCAACAGAGGGACTAGAAAAAAATAATATTTTTAAGTTGGGTTTTTTTTTGGGGGGGGTGGTGGGCAGGGGTATCTCGCGGGCTCAGCCAGTTTCGATACGATGATGGCGCAATTCGTATTCTTCTGTGTGGTAAATTTAAAATCAGCTATTTACCAGTTAGCTATGGGTTCACTTAATGGATGAAATTGATAAATCGAAACCAAGGAGGAGCTATCTGATCACTTACAGCAAAGCGGATTTGCAAAAGTTTCCAACCAGGGAATCATTTGGCGAAGCTGTAGTTGCTGCATTCACTTCGAAACGAAGTAAAGTCATTCCACAACATTGGGCATGTTGCTTGGAGAAACACTCAGATGGTGGTTACCATTATCATCTATCCTTGAAGCTCAGTGGCCCAAAAAGGTGGCTAGAAGCTAAGAGAGCTCTTGAAGCGGAACACGGTATAACTGTTAACTTCTCTGATCACGATGGCTTGATGACATGGTTTTCCACAGCACAGGTCACCCTAATCTGTATGAATTTGGGTCCCCAAGGACAAAGCGATGTCAACAAACATACCGAAAAAGGCGCTGCGATAAAAGATCGCAAGAGAAGACTGATCAGGAGACAACTACTAAAAGAAAGAAAAAGCTTTCAAACTTAGAAGTGGCTGATTTTATAGTCAAACAAGAAATCAAGTCTGAGACTGAACTCTTAGCTATTGCTAATGAACAAAGAGAAGAAGGAAAGAAAGATCTTGCACATTTTGTGCTGTCACGCAGTTCGAAGAGCCTGAATGACCTTATTCAGCAAACGTGGAAAATGAAGAAAGCATCTTCAACTCTAGAACGACAAAGTGCGTCTCGCATGGACTTGATACGGAAGGCGGCTAGCGGTGAATGTGCACCAACTTGTGAAGGAAAATGGTTACAGTGTGCTAAAGAAGTGCTTATCAACAATAAAGTACATCCGATATTGTTTGCTGCTCATGTTAGGGAGCTGTTATTGCTAGGAAGAGGGAAGTACAGGAACGTAATTATAGTTGGCCCAACAAACTGTGGTAAAACATTCCTATTGAAGCCATTGGAGTTAATATTCAACACATTTTCAAACCCAGCAGCGGACAAGTATGCTTGGGTTGGAGCCGACAATGCTGAAATTATTTTGTTAAATGATTTTAGATGGAGTAAAGAATTGATAGAATGGAAAAGCTTATTACTGCTGTTGGAAGGAGATCTAGTCAACCTTCCAGCCCCTAAGAATCATTTCAGCACTGATGTTTGCATTAAGGATGACACTCCTATATTTGCGACTTCAAAGTGTATCATCAAATACAAAGGCATTTATAACTCACAAGATCAAGGTGAGGATGAAATGATGGCGTCAAGATGGAAAGTACTCACGTTTTTCCATAGCATTCCAGAGAATGAGCAAAAGAATGTGGCACCCTGCTCAAAATGTTTTGCAGAGCTTGTTCTCATGGGAGAAATAAGCTAAGGTATTTTCATGGAATACATAAACTGCTACATTTCTGAAGTGTGAATGTAATAAAATGGAGAGTAAGAGACACTTCTGTTGGATTTTTATATGCTATTGTTTAACATACTGTTATAAATGACGTATTCATTATGATGATCTTACATACTGTACATTTTCAACTGTTGTGTTATTATAATAAATCTTTATGTTACATGTTACAGCATGTTACATCATGTTACACTACATGTTACACTGCATGCTACAGTTCAATTGTTAGTTTATATTATGAATCTTTACATGTTACAACATGTTACACCTACTTTTTTAAAGATAATATAGTTTATTTTAAAAAAGTATAGGTGTAACATGTTGTAACATGTAAAGAATTACAGTAGGATATAACAATTTTAGTGTAACATGTAGTGTAACATGTAGTGTAACATGGTGTAACATGTGGTAATTTTAGTCAGACTGTTTATTACTTATATAATAAAAAGACCATCGTTAGGGAAAAACACATTTTGTGGCAAATGTCACGTATGTACATTGAAACCATATTCAATAATGTCAAAATGTCTACTATGCAGACTGATAACATTCTATATAGGTAAGCCTTTTGCAGTACTGTTAGATGTCTCTCCAGCTAAAAGATGTCAAAAATATAACGATCAAGAAAGATTATATTGCATGTTAACCTATAAAACTAATACTTGCTTCTTTGACCTTTTCCTTCAATAACTGCTGTGATCCTTTTGTCAATTTTGTCAATTTCCTTAGAACTGCAACTCAACGTAGTTTCTTTGACCCGAATAGATAAATCCTTAAAGCTTTCTTTGGTAATTTGCTTTTCTAAAGCATCATTCTTTAATCGCATAGTTAGAGTATGGAAAAATTTTTCAATAGGATTCAAGTCAGGGCTTCGGGAAGGAATTTTGAACACTACTCCACGCACTTTGTCAATAGCACGCATTGCTATCTTGGAATTTTGCCTTGGGCATCCATCCATGAGAAATCTCTTCGCCTTTGGGTTTGAAGATTTTTTGAATGCTTTCGGGAATGACGACTTGACAATTGCTGCAAATTTCTCGCCTGTAATTGGCCCATCATACTGTTCACAGAGAACAACACCCTTGCCGTACGATATAGCTACCAAGAATTTTACATTAATGGCACCTTCCTTCTTTCCTTTGGCAGTGCAGTTAAATTTTAAACCCTCTCCCCGTTTTCTCCATTCCCGAGCTCGTGGTGCACGTGCCTGGTCGTAAGGATTACTTTTGTACTGAAATCCTTTCCCATCCAAATAAAATGATATACCTGTTCTCCAGAATTCGTCTCCTAATTTTTTTCTTTCTAACCTTCCTGCAAAACTTGACCCTAGATTTTAGATCTTTGGCATAGAGAAGACCTTTTTTTCTCGTCTATAAATACCAGTAACCCTCTTCATTCAAGTGGTTACGAATAGTTCGACTGGTTACATGCTTTACACGAGTTCTGTATATATGGTGGTAATGCCGGGATAAGATTCTGGGTATATTATAGGTAATATTTGGCATTTCACTCGATCAAACTACATGTTGAAAGGATTTATGGTGAAGGAAAATTTCGAGTGTTGGAATACATACATTTTAAGACCAAACCGGGACCAGTTGCGAAAAATGCAACTTAGCGGCCTTCCGGTAGGAATTGAACCCGCGACCCTGCGATTGCTAGTGCAGTGCTCTGACCACTGAGCTACGGAAGCCGTTGCCGAGAGCCTAGTCACGAGTTCTGTATATATGGTGGTAATGCCGGGATAAGATTCCGGGTATATTATAGGTAATATTTGGCATTTCACTCGATCAAACTACATGTTGAAAGGATTTATGGTGAAGGAAAATTTCGAGTGTTGGAATACATACATTTTAAGACCAAACCGGGACCAGTTGCGAAAAATGCAACTTAGCGGCCTTCCGGTAGGAATTGAACCTGCGATTGCTAGTGCAGTGCTCTGACCACTGAGCTACGGAAGCCGTTGCCGAGAGCCTAGTCACGAGTTCTGTATATATGGTGGTAATGCCGGGATAAGATTCTGGGTATATTATAGGTAATATTTGGCATTTCACTCGATCAAACTACATGTTGAAAGGATTTATGGTGAAGGAAAATTTCGAGTGTTGGAATACATACATTTTAAGACCAAACCGGGACCAGTTGCAAAAAATGCAACTTAGCGGCCTTCCGGTAGGAATTGAACCCGCGACCCTGCGATTGCTAGTGCAGTGCTCTGACCACTGAGCTACGGAAGCCGTTGCCGAGAGCCTAGTCACTAGCCTAGTCAGAGAGTATATATATATATATGTATATGTACATACAAAGCTTTTGTGAGAAATGGGTCCCTGCCCGGCGAGATTATCACCCTCGCTTGCGAGGGGATATCAGTTGTTCCTATGCTTCGCAATATCCACGAGCTAATTTAATGACATTTATTTTGCCTTTACAATGTTCTAACATCTTCACATCTCATGCAAGCTATTTTAACTAAACTTAAGTCTATATATATTTTTTGAAAATGTTCCTACTCAAACGCTCTGCATTTCTTTCCTGATAAAGGTCGATAAACCACAACATTGATATTTCTTATATAATAAGGTATGTAACACAATAATACGGTTTAATAACACATCCATTTAAGGAGCTGCTTTAAGGTATACAAGGTATCAATAATAAAGGTACAATAAGGTATAATAATAACCTTTCAATTGCCTGTGAAATGAAAATTCACCCTAGCTTTTTATGATTGTATTTGAAAAAACACGTAAAATAGTAAAAAAATGGCTTTTACACGACTTTCGTATCTTATTCCGTTCTTGAGTTATTATGCTTCATGTTATCATGTAGCATTACATCAAAATCAAGCATATCTTTGGATTGGTTTGACTAAACAGGCTCAAACCTTGCAGACTTTCTGAACCAATAATACTCAGCTTGTTGTGACTTGATGGTAACAGATTCGTTCCCAGGCCACTTTGTACACAAACAAAATTTTCTACTTTTTATCATTGCAGTTACTGTTTTATTGTTTTAAACAGTATTGTTGATGTGCAGGAAATCATGGAAAAAGAATGTCAAAAATGTTATATAGTTTGGCACATTCCTAAATCGCACGCTGCGATTGCTATTGGTGAAATCATCGCATTAGCAAGTAATTTCGTCAATCACAAAATGATAATGTTACTTTATTAATTTTGCGAATGCGACGGACGGCGGAAGGTAGCTATATAAAAACTGCAGTCCACGCATGGGAAAATAGACGCTTTCACGGTTGAAGATGAATAATAGGTAATCATAGTCTCCTTGCAGATGTCCTTGGAGATATAAGGACGTCTGCGAAGGAGACTAGGGTAATCAGAGCAAAACTCAAAAGAAATACTAAAACCTTGTCGGTTACGGTTCGAGTTTTTCTTTGAATTTTTCCTTGATTATACTGTCACATGATTCATCTCCATTCTGCGGAGAAAAGAATTAGGTTTTTGTCGGAAGATACTGGAACATACTGGGCTTATAGGTTCTTTGTAATTTTGACCAAATTTGAACATCTATAAAAAGGGTGCATCGATTATTTTGCGCGCATGCATTATTGGTTGTGTTATTATCATACGCATTTTGATTATATAAGTTATTCACTGCCGTGCATGTGTTTAACACTTTTTGTTTCGTGGTTTTTTAAACTTGTTATCCTGAGCTTGTTATATTTCGGTGAAGCTACTATTTCTTCTTGCTCAAATGAAAATAAGGGCAATGTCCATGGTCGATTCTAGAAACGATGAAACGATGCAAATTAGACTCGTTAAAAAACTTTGCTATTCAAAGTGCCTATAACCCCATTTTTTATTATTTATAAACATTCTATATGAGGCAAATAGTTAAACAGTAAAATATTTCTTTGATTTGATCTTTCCTGCGATACTTTTTTATGTGTTTGAAATGTTAATCCAGGAATTTGGCTTTCTTGCCTGCCTTCAACTGGTTGAGGATTTGAGTGAAAAAGTTGATACAATCTCTAGTATAACGTTCAAATATAGTACCATATATCAACGTTTAAATTAGGTCAAATTTATTTAGCAGCAGATATTGTATCCGAAATTATGACTGGCCGGGGTTGACGTCTCACTCATTAGCATTATAAAAACACTAACGTATAAAGTATCGAAATAAAGATCAAATCAATGAAATGTTTAACTGTTCAACTATTTAACTCATATAGAATGTTTACAAATAATTAAAAAATGGGTTCTCTATAAACACTTTAAGGTTTTTCACTAGTTTATATCTTCGCACTGGCGACATCAAGTTTTCCTTAGTCAGTTATTTTTGTCGTAGTTTGCTCTTGTTGAATTATTATATAAAACT